>WBMV01002681.1:1969650-2420535 GCA_013396655.1 Campylorhamphus procurvoides | reverse complement strand
CGGGGGTGGGCGGGGCACGGGCCCCACGCCGGTGGGGCAGCAGCGGCACACGGGCCCCACACAGGCGGTGCACGGGCGGCACAGAAGCGGCACACCGGTGGGACAGCAGCGGCTCACGGCCTCCCTCCCGGGCCCCCTCACGGGCCGTGCACGCCCCCAGCCCACGCCGGCCCGGCCCGGCCCCTCCTCTCCTCTCCTCGGGTGCCGCCGGCGCTGCGCAGGCGCGCGGGCGGGGCGGGCGCGCGTGTGCGTGTGCATCCGGGTCGCGGCCGTGCCCATTGTGTGGGAAGGGGCCCGGGGAAGGGCCCGGGCTCGGCGGCGCTGCTGCTCCCGGGGCCCCGCCCGCCCNCTTTTCTTTCTCTTTTCTTTCTCTTTTCTTTCTCTTTTCTTTCTCTTTTCTTTCTCTTTTCTTTCTCTTTTCTTTCTCTTTTCTTTCTCTTTTCTTTCTCTTTTCTTTCTCTTTTCTTTCTCTTTTCTTTCTCTTTTCTTTCTCTTTTCTTTCTCTTTTCTTTCTCTTTTCTTTCTCTTTTCTTTCTCTTTTCTTTCTCTTTTCTTTCTCTTTTCTTTCTCTTTTCTTTCTCTTTTCTTTCTCTTTTCTTTCTCTTTTCTTTCTCTTTTCTTTCTCTTTTCTTTCTCTTTTCTTTCTCTTTTCTTTCTCTTTTCTTTCTCTTTTCTTTCTCTTTTCTTTCTCTTTTCTTTCTCTTTTCTTTCTCTTTTCTTTCTCTTTTCTTTCTCTTTTCTTTCTCTTTTCTTTCTCTTTTCTTTCTCTTTTCTTTCTCTTTTCTTTCTCTTTTCTTTCTCTTTTCTTTCTCTTTTCTTTCTCTTTTCTTTCTCTTTTCTTTCTCTTTTCTTTCTCTTTTCTTTCTCTTTTCTTTCTCTTTTCTTTCTCTTTTCTTTCTCTTTTCTTTCTCTTTTCTTTCTCTTTTCTTTCTCTTTTCTTTCTCTTTTCTTTCTCTTTTCTTTCTCTTTTCTTTCTCTTTTCTTTCTCTTTTCTTTCTCTTTTCTTTCTCTTTTCTTTCTCTTTTCTTTCTCTTTTCTTTCTCTTTTCTTTCTCTTTTCTTTCTCTTTTCTTTCTCTTTTCTTTCTCTTTTCTTTCTCTTTTCTTTCTCTTTTCTTTCTCTTTTCTTTCTCTTTTCTTTCTCTTTTCTTTCTCTTTTCTTTCTCTTTTCTTTCTCTTTTCTTTCTCTTTTCTTTCTCTTTTCTTTCTCTTTTCTTTCTCTTTTCTTTCTCTTTTCTTTCTCTTTTCTTTCTCTTTTCTTTCTCTTTTCTTTCTCTTTTCTTTCTCTTTTCTTTCTCTTTTCTTTCTCTTTTCTTTCTCTTTTCTTTCTCTTTTCTTTCTCTTTTCTTTCTCTTTTCTTTCTCTTTTCTTTCTCTTTTCTTTCTCTTTTCTTTCTCTTTTCTTTCTCTTTTCTTTCTCTTTTCTTTCTCTTTTCTTTCTCTTTTCTTTCTCTTTTCTTTCTCTTTTCTTTCTCTTTTCTTTCTCTTTTCTTTCTCTTTTCTTTCTCTTTTCTTTCTCTTTTCTTTCTCTTTTCTTTCTCTTTTCTTTCTCTTTTCTTTCTCTTTTCTTTCTCTTTTCTTTCTCTTTTCTTTCTCTTTTCTTTCTCTTTTCTTTCTCTTTTCTTTCTCTTTTCTTTCTCTTTTCTTCCCCCAAGCTTAGATGTATTTTCCTTGTCTGTTTTGGTAGAAGCGGGCTGCAACAGCATGAAAGAGTAAAACTGATGTAATCCTTCCAGTTTCTTGTTAAGACTTTTGGGGCTTGGTTTATGTACTATTTTAATTGTGTTTTCAGGATTTTTGATCCCTTCTTTCGAGTACAATTTGCTGTAAAAGGAAATGGATTTTAATTACCAACGAAAATCTCCCTATTCTGGAACAGTAGTGTAGGCAGGATTTAAGGGAAAAGAATTGGAATGGGAGCATGGGTGATGAACACATAATTCAGAGCAGTATATTAGTTGATCAAAAGACAGTCATTAATTAAAAATAATGAATACAGTTTCCTGACTCAATGTGTAAATGCAGAAGATTCATCTGTAGTTGATATCCTTTTTAACTTCTAGGATAATCTATGTACGCTTGAGGGGGGCAATCAGTATCTAACCTTGAGAGTCTTTCAATCTCAGTTTCATTTTGAGAAAGTTGAATGGATTTTCCCTGAAAACCATATGCGAAAAACTCAAGTTCTACTTAAAAAAATGTTTTCCTAATTGCTGTTTTATGTTCATATCTCTCATATAGCGTTATTTTAGCATTTCTGAACTTATATCTATTCTTTGTAGGAGAAATTAATGTTCTGTTCAGTAAAATTTAAAGTTCAGTGAAAACACTTTGAAGAGAGTTTGACACATTACACTTTATTCCAAGATTTTTCAGTGTGAAAGAAGAAAATTGTGAGGATTTGGAGAAGTTGAGGAGTAGAAAATTACAAATAATCTCCTAAGTGGAAAGAAAAAGAAAGTATTTCTTACATAGTCAAAGTTAAATGAAGTTAAATGAATAGTTGCAGGATATCTGAAGCAGAACATCTGTGCTGATTTAAAATGAAGCTGGTATAACGTACTCTTAAATTTGGTTGTTCTTAGTCCATTTAGAAATGGATCAAGAAGTGATGAAATAAAGGGACTTTTTTACATGTACACACACACACACATCTATAAATGAAATGGATTATTTCAAGGTTATATATATATATTAAGAATTTGTGTGTATATGAGCAAGCAACCCTATTAGACAAGTTCTGTAATGTTGCTGATAAAATTAGGTTTTCTTTTTCCTAACTCTTAAATGAGCCTTCAAACCATAATATGCATTTCTCTAGTACACTCAGGTATGTTGCTCTTTTTCTTCTTTCAGTGATCATAGAGGCCTCTCCATGTGCAACCTGTTGCAAATCAGTATTTACTATTTGTTTGAATTCAGTGACATAGAATAATTTGCTTACAAAAGGAGATAAATGTTTTAGAAGGAAGAATCAGTTAGAATTGCTTTGAAAAGGTGCATAAATTCTACTCCTTGCACTCAGAAAAACCCTGTAAGTATGGTAATTTCACAGCTCCACAACATATGTTTATTTAATTCACAAATGCATGTGTAGGTTTTAAAATAACAAAACAAATTTGAAAGTTTGAAGGATTATTTAAATACTTAAAAGAATTCTGAAGTTGTTTTCTCACGAATGATTGTGTCGCGTCCATGTGTGTGAGTTCTGGGATCTCCAGTGATATGTGCTGGTAGATGATACTGTGCAAATCTATGAGGACTTAACCCTGAACACTTAAACTTTTACACGTGTTCATTGTTCTGGCAGGTTTCTGGGAACATGTGATACAGTAAGCATTTGAGAAGTTGTCATTAAGTACTTTTAGGAAGGAATTGGCATTTCTGATTTTTTTTTTTTTGAGGTCCTGATGTCTTGGTAAATTTCTTTCATTACAGAAAACATTTCAAATCACCTAAATTCCATTTCCACCAAAAATCCATAGGAGATGTGGCCTTTAATTAATTACAGTGTAGTTAATTTCTTTTGGGTTTAGATCACACTGACAATCAGCTGCTGCCTTTTCCACTTTAAAGATCTCAACGTTCTGACATCTGTTTAGGGAAACTGATTTTTTAACTGTCATATTCTTGTAAATTTACTTAATATAAATAGCTTTCAGGCCTGCAGGCTTTTCATTATGTTAATATCGGATGAAGAAATTTTTAATGGCTTCTCTCTTTCTAGTAGTCATACCATATTCTAAAGTACAGTATTCTTCTGGTTTTTGTAGACATCTTGACAAATTTGTTCCTTCAGAAAGACTGTCATATGTAATCTTAATGTGGGATCAGTCAAAAAAATTGTCCCTTTGGAGTCAGAGCGTACAAATATGTGAGTTGAAATGATGGTACTGTAATATACTCAACTGAAGGTTTTTAATAATATCTTTCACAATACACATCAGTTATTTGAATTTTTGCTTTTAAGTTAACTAAGCATGCTTTGGGGGTTTTTTTTGTTGATATTTTTTCCCTGCAATGAGAGCAGCTGGAGATATACTAATGTCAGAGTTCAGAGCATAGGTGCAGATTAATTCCCAATAGGACTCCAAAGCAAATGTTTACCACTTTACTTCTCTCTCATCAGTGAACTTGGTCAGTATTGTCTGCGCATATACTGAAATTGAAATAATGCAAAGTAATGTAGTGTGGTCCCTGTAAGTAAGTAAAATGTGTGAATTAAGGACTCGTTCTCTATTGCAGTGTAGCTAAGAAGAACATAGGTGAATGCTGCCTTTGAAGAACTGATCCCGTCACTACTTCTGCGACAAGTCCTGTAAATTCAAATTTTTAGACACATTTAAAATTTTTTTTTTTGGTGTTGAGTGTGGAGCCTGACTTGCATATATATCACGTACTGTTATTGTAATTGAAGTCAGTAGGAGCTCTGTTTAAAATGTGTAATGATCTACATAAATGCATATATTAGGTATTTTGAAAAAACAGTGTCTTGATCTAGAAATAAAAAATTCCAGTATAATTATCTTTCTATAGTTTGTTTCCTCTTAGCACAATGGAGATTCCAGTTTTGATTTCCTGTACAGAATATTGGAATATAAAGAAATGTTTGCAAAGCAGCAAAATGTAGTGATAAGCAGTACTGAAATCTTGATGAAGAAAATAATCCATTTGTTTTTGCGACTAAACTTATATGGTATGCAACAATAAAGTTGTGTTTCAGCAGACGGTGAAGGTAAAACAAAATATTGACTAGTTAATCATTACTAAATTATCACATAATTACATGTTAACATGTAGTTCCTCAGAATTCACCAATTTTCCAGTTGAGAAAATGGAAAATACAAGCATTTTCTCTTGGATTGTTGTCATCCCAGGTAAAATCTTTTGTCTGGACAGACATCTGCCACTTGAAGGAAAACTTTGGAGTGACTGACAAGCATTTTCAACTTGCATTCTCTTTGGAAACACTGAGATTTCTGTTATTTGGACAGAGGAGAAATATAACAGAAATCTAGGTTTTCTGTGCAGGGTGGATTTCGTGATGGGATGACATTATTTTTCATTATTTTCCCCCTACTGTGACTTTTTGTGCCTAATCTATCCAGTCTGTCTGTCCCTTACAGACCCCTTACTTTTTGGTTCAATTTTGTTTTGCTTATTCACGCAGCCTTGAACAGGATTATTGTGGTCTCCTACTTTACTACTCCTACTTTATACTTTCTTTACATCTCTTTTTTATTTGTGTGTATGTCCATGTGGTTTAGTAGCTCCAGCATGGTGAAATAGTCTTTTTGTAGCCTGGCCTCTGAGAGTCTAGACAGGGTCAGTGAGGATAGGATGTTTCAAGTGTTTCACAAACATGTACTTCTTCCAATGCTTCAGAAACTTAGTATTAGCTTGTTCCAGATGCATGTTCAGCTCTGTCTAAGGTGTCACTTTCCTTGTACAAGATGTGAAACTCTTAGTTTTTAAGTTTTTTTAAAATATATATTCTACCTTATTATTCCATAATTTGTATTGGAATTCAATTTTATGGATTATTCAGAACTGCAGCTTTGCTGGGGAAAGTCATGGCCTATGCAATACTTTATCCCAAACAGTTAGATATTACAAGTGAGGAAACTGGAAAATGTCAAGGAAATTCAGGAGATAGGGCAACCAGTTTTGTCTGTGTTGTAACCTGGCACTTACTAATGAATCAAGTCAAAATTGGCAACCTTTAGTTTTGAGTGGTTTTGCGACTTGAATAGATATCTGCTGAAATGTCATATGATACAATTATTGCTCGTAAAGAAGTGAAGAAACTGCTTCCTGAATGATTTTCCTTTATGTTCCACTCCCATCATTTTTTCTATTAAAATAAATACTTGTCTTCTGAAATGTGTAATTGCAGTTTAGTGGTCCTTTTCATTTCCTGCTGTGCTCAGTCTACAGCTGCAGTTAATACACATTAGATACTTAGTTGCAAAACATTATTTGAGAAGTTACTTTCTCTCTGTAGAGCAGTAGTCTTACTCTACGTTGGTTTGGTTTTGTGTGTTCTTTGTGTGGTACTTCGGACAGTTGAATTTTTTTGACTGCCACCATTAGCAGTGTTGAATTACCTATAGTCTGCCAGCTTTTAATCATCATAGATGGCAAAATATCATAGAAAGCCAGGGGTTTATATCTGACTGGTGTTAGAGTCTCTTTTTTGAACTTACGTTGAAAGTGCGATCTTAAGCCTTTTCAGTTCTTGCTTATATTTATATCGGTCTCAGCATAACAGACCTCTCTGTCTTTAATCTAATTGACAAATGTGGTGACAGTTTTACCAGTTGCAGAATTCTGCCTTTGGCAATTTAAAAATTCATATTTTCCCGTGTATGAGCTAGGTTTTTTGGTCTTTTTTTTTCCTTTTCATCTAGTTATTAATATTTGTAACTTCCAAGTTAGTTTAAACCTTTCCTTAAGGTATTCTGGAGACTTTAAAATAATTTGGGATTTTTAGATCAGATGTGTAGGAAGTACAGCTGGTTTTGCATGTTTGGTATAGCACATGTGCAAAGGAGTTTTTGTGATTCTGAAGCTGTTCTTGTAAGGAAGTTTATGGGTGGAGGCTGTTGTTGACAAACACTTATAGTAGTGCTTTCCTCTTTTCCCATCTATGAAGATACAAAAGCTCTGGGTGAGGGGTTGTACATGGTGTCTAACATGGTGTTTTAGCCGATGTACTTAGGTAATTTCACATCATCATGTCAAAGACTTGTTCACCTTGTGATGGGAGAAAAGGCGGCAAAAAGACCAATAGACAAGGTGGTGGTGTCTGAGTGACATAGACCTCATCTGTTTTGCGGTTTTTGTTACTGCACTCAAAGGGAGGGTATTGCGAAGGCTACTTTGGGCTGGATGGCTTCTTACGTGATGGCTATGGGTTGTTATTGAACAATATTAGTTAGCAGGAATAACTTGGTAACTGCTTTCTGTATTGCATACTCAGTTTTTCAGGTTTTTCACTACTTTTCAGTGTTCCAGGATCCTTAATTGGATTCTAGATAGGTATTCTTGAGCACCTGGATAAGACTCAACTAGATAGGACTGTACAAACAAAAGAACTTTATAATATGATTTCAAATGCTTCTCATCTACTGTTTCGAGTTGTTTAAGCTTTGCAAGGAAGAGGCAAGTCCAGAATTGAGTCTGTGATTGCCTTTAGCTAGCTTATCCTTTCAAGTTCACTTAAAAGAAGCAATAAATCTGCTTTTTTACAGATCTGCTTATTAAGCTAAATACTACATTGAGTAATCAGACTGTCTCCTGTGAGTGGTTGGCCAAGTACTTACATAGTGCAGCACTTACGCTCTGTATAGCTGAATTTTCTTAGAATATTAAAAAAATATGGGGTATTATGTTTAAAATGGTTTGTAAAATGGTCCTGCAAAACCCTGCAAGGATTCTTTTTTGACTGCTATAGTGATTTTAGTAGCTTTACCCTGAAGTCTTTTGCATAGTATATATTATACAAGACTTCATAGCTGAGTGGAGTGTTTCTTTATTGCACTTTTTTTTGGTATGTTAATTCTGCAGTTCTGTTATGGAGAGTTCCTTTCAGAATTATCCTCTTTGGATTTGACTGCCACCTGCTGTTGTGCTTAGTATAGCTAAAGGTACAAGGTGTAGAGGAATAAATGATGTCTTTCTCCCAACTGTTATCTCTCATATTTGTTCTCAGTGGAACTCTATATTCTTCACTATTTGATGGTATATCTGGCCCCATCTTTCACTTAGAGTAGCTTGACTTCTCTCCTATAGGGAATGACATGATATGGTTACCAATTTTAAAAAGCCATTCTTTAAGCATTTCTTTCAAGGAGAAAATTGTATACTACAGCCTCTTCCTCAGTAAAAGTACAGCTGACAGAAGAACACCTGCAAAAATTGCTCTTATCACAGAATAGCTCTTTTTGGAAGAGCAGCTATCACAGTGACTCCATTCAGACCAAAGAGAGATATCCCTTACTGTAGGTATCTGGTGTGTATATGAATGCAGAAAGGAGAGTACAAAACAATGTGCAGGCAGAAGGCAAATAGAATTTGAAGGAGAGAACTGAATGAAAATAGTCTTAATTTGTTCTCTGCTTAAGTTGTTTGCATGGCATAGTATTGATGTACAAAAATCATTTAGTAATTTAGAGTGCTGTTAAAGATCAAACTGTATAAACTAAATATAAAATGGAAGCTTAAATTGACAAGAGGTCTAAGCATATTTACAAACAGAGCAACACAAAGCATCATAGCAAATGTCTGTGATGGACTTAAGGTGGGGAAATAAAACAAGAGGAAATAATAAAAGCTAACTTAAAAATCCAGTTCAGTTCTAGCATGGCAAAATGCTGTACTACGTTATTTACAGTGAGACAAGTAGGGCACATAGGTATTCACTGCCTGTGAAATGAGATGCAAAATATATTTTGCTTTTAACATATACATGGCATTTAATTCATGATATAAATTAGGACTTACAAAGTGTTTGAGACCTGGCAAGTATCATAGAATTGTGTACGTTGGGAAAAACCTCTTAAGGTCACTGAGTCCAACCATTATCCACTACCATCAAACCCACCACTAAACCATGTCCCTAAGTCCCACATCTATACATCTTTTAAATATCTTCAGGGATGGCGACTCAACCTCTTACCTGGGATGACTGTTCCAATACTTGGCAATCCTTTCTGTGAGGAAATTTTTCCTGATATCCAATCTAACCCTCCCCTGGTGCAACTTCAAGCTGTTTCCTCTTGTTCTATCACTTATTATATGGGAGAAGAGACAGACTGCCTACCTCACAGCAGCTTCTTTTCAGGTAGTTGTAGAGAGTGTTAAGGTCTCCCTTGAGCCTCCTTTTCTTCAGGCTAAGCAACCCCAGCTCCCTCAGCTGCTTCCCATAAGACTTGTGCTCCAGACCTTTCACCAGCTTTGCTGCCCTTTTCTGGACATGCTCCAGCACCTCGATGTTTTCCTTGAAGTGAGAGGTCCAAAACCGACACAGGATTCAAGGTGTAGCCTCACCAGTGCCAAGTATAGAGGGACGATTGCTACTTTAGTCCTGCTGGCCACAATACTTCTGATACAGGCCAGGGTACCATTGGCCTCTTGGCTACCTGGATGCACTGCTGACTCATGTTCAACAGCTGTTGACCATCACCCACAGGTCGTTTTCCACTGGACAGTTTTTCAGCCACTCTGCCCCCAGCCTGTAGCACTGCCTGGGATTGTTGTGACCCAAGTGCAGGACCTGGCACTTGGCCTTGTTAAACCTCATACCATTGGCTTCAGCCCATCAATCCAGTCTGTCCATCTCCCTTTGCAGACCCTTCCTGCCCTCCAGCAGATCAATACTCCTGCCCAATTTGATGTCGTCTGCAAACTGTCTGAGGGTGGACTTGATTCCCTTGCCCTTGTCATTGATAAAGGTATTGGTGCTGGCTCCAATCCTGAGCCATGGGCAACACATTTGCCCACAGTGACTGGCCACCAAGTAGATGCACTCTCTAGGCTTGGCTGTCCAGTCTCCAGCCAGTTTTTTACCCAGTGAACAGTGCATCCATCCAAGCCATGAGCAGCCAGTTTTTCCAGGAGATGCTGTGGGAAATGATGTCAAAGGCTTTACTGAAGTGCAGCTAGACAGCATCGACAGCCTTTTTCATCTACTGAGAAGGTCTTCTTGTCCTCAAAAGATCAGGATGGTGGCAGGACCTGCCTTTCACAAACCTGTGCTGACTGGCTCTGATCCTGTGGTCCTGCACACACTGCATGATGACACTAAAGATGGTCTGTTCCATGACCTTCCCCAGCATCGAGATTAGGCTGACAGGACTGTAGTTCTCTGGATCCTTCTAACTCTTCTTGTAGATGGGCATCATGTTTTCTAACTTACAGTCATCTGGAACCTCCCTAGTTAGCCAGGACAATTTGTAAATCATTCAGATTGACTCAGTGAGCATTTCCACCAGTACCTTTGGGTGAACCCCATCTGGACCCTTAGACGTGTGTGTGTCTAGGTGGTGTAGAGGATCCCTGACCATTTCCTCTTGTATTATGAGAGCTTCATTCTGCTCTCTGTCTTTGTCTTCCAACTCAAGGGGCTGGGTACCCAGAGAACAACTGGTCTTGCTATTAAAGACTGAGGCAATGAAGGTATTTAGTTCCTCAGCATTTTCCTCATCCTTTGTCACTATGTTTCTCCCCACATCCAGTAAAGCATGAAGATTGCCTTTAGCATTCCTTTAGTGGATGATGTATTTATAGAAACATGTATTATTGTTTCTTACAGCAGTAGTCAAGATTAAGTTCCAGTTGGGTTTTCGCCCTTTTCTCTGTATACCTCATTGCATCCTTACAGTCCTCCTGAGTTGCCTGCCCCTTCTTCCAAAGGCCGTAAACTCTCCTTTTTTTATCCTCAGTTCCAGCCAAAGTTCTTGGCTCTGTGTTCAGCTGAACCAGTCTTCTGCTGGCTTGTCTTTCAGCACATGGGGACAGCCAGCTCCTGTGCTTTTAAGATTTTCTTCTTGAACAATGTCCAGCTTTCCTGGACTGTCTCCCAAGAGACTGTCAACAGCAGGGCAGCATCTGCTCTCTGAAAGTCCAAGGCAGTGGTTCTGCTGATCCCCTTCCTTATTTCTCTGAGAATTGAAAAGTTTCATTTCTTCTTTGCTCTGCCCAAAACAACCTGCAGCTATCACATCAGTCCTTCTCTGTTCACAAACAACAGGTCCAGTGGGGAGCCTTCCCTAGTAGGCTCCCTCACCAGCTGTGTCAGGCAGCTGTCTTCCACACACTGCAGGAATTTTCACTCTGCTGTATTGTGTTTTCAGCAGACTTGTGGTAAGTTGAAGTCCCCTATGAGAATGAGGGCTAGTGATTTTGAGTCTTCTCCCAGCTGCTTATAGACTGTTCTTACAGACTATTCTATTCCCACTTTAAAGACTTTTCATCCTGGCTGCATGGTCTTTAACAGACTCCAACCTTGTTGGATTTCCCCCCAAGTCTTACCTTTAAACAACCCTATTGTCACTATGATTATGCCCTAAACAATCAAAACAGTTTATAACATACAAGACTAGTCCACCACCTCTCCTTGCTGCCTGTCCCTTCAAAGAGTGTATAGCCATCCATTTAAGCACTCCAGTTGTCTGTGTCATCTTATGTCTACATGATGGCAACTATGCCATAGTTTTACTGCTGTACAGTGGCTTTCTAGCTCATTCTGTCATTGCTGCATATGGTGGTGTAGATGCACTTGTCTCACCACCTTTTTGAGGGGACAAGCCCTAAGTCTTACACGACCATTTTTCTCTCAAACGTTGGTTTGCTGCTCCCAGGCATATCTCTAGTGAACCTGTTTTTATCCCTTTCCCCCTTCAGATGTCCTTTATGAATGTCTGTAAGTGGAGGGTGTCAGCAGGACGGAGCTGGGCTCTTCTTGATGGTGCCAAGCAATAGAACTAAAGGCAACAGACAGAAACTGATGCACAGGAAGTTCCACATGACTCTGAGGAAGAACTTCACTGGGTGGGTGACTGAGCACTGGAACAGATTACCCAGAAAGGTTGTTTAGTCTCCTTCCTTGGAGATGTTCAAGAACTGTCTGGACACAATCCTGTCCTGTGTGCTCTAGGATGACCCTGCTTGAGCAGGGACATTGGATCAGAGGACCCACTACGGTCCCTTCCTATCTTACCTATCCTGCAATTCTGTGATTCTATATCCAAACAGAGTTGCTGCAATTTAAAAATGATTTCTTAGACTGCGTTTTAGTTAATACTGTTTTTTTTATGTCTTGTGCATGTCTGACGAGTGTTCAGCTATTTGAAAATTTTAGTTAATTATGTTTTACTTTGATTACTATAGTTAATAAGGTGTAGATACATGTAGATAAATGACTGAATTACTCTCTTTTCAAAAGATTGCAAAATAACTTGTGTTTTTTCTGGATCTCTAAAGGTTAGAGTACTTGTTGGAAACTTTTAGTTTCTATTAGCTTGTGAGGGGATGGATGGTATTAATGTCCTGATCCGTAATAGTACGACTGATTGGGGTTTTTTTTTTCTTTGTGTGTGGATAATTTTATAGTCTCCTCACCAAACACTTTCTCATGCAGATATATGCAGAAGAAGACAAAACTGACCATTATATTGAAGTAACAACTGGTTAATCATTGGCAATGTTCTGTGGGGTGGAAATAAATACCATGTGAAATGTGTAGTACGCTGACCCCAATGTTTCTTTATTTGGATTTATATAGAGATGGATGTGCACAGAAATTCTCTGTAAAGTGATGCTGAGTGATGGAGAATTTTGGGTAGTAACTAAAGCAATTTTTTTTTTAATTTGCAAGCATCTTTGCATCTATATGACAGTGGATCAAAAACTTGGTAATGGCTTTTAGCAAACTGAAAACTGTAACCATTGCCTAATTGATCCCTGCATTGGATCGAGCAACTTTGTTTTCTTGTTAATTTAAATAAATATTTTCTGAGTTTTCCTTCAACAAAAGTAATACTGTAAGTGAAAAGCAGTAGGTGCATATAAGATGAGAGATAGTCAAGGTAAATGATGTTTATAAAATTTTAACACTCTTAATTTTTCAAATTATTTTTACATGTACTTTCTAGGAAAATTATTTTTATGATTTTTTTTAAATACAAATCCCCTTCTATTGCATGATTAGCCTGTATTAATTAATGGAAATAGGGAATACACATAGAACGGTACCATATGACTGGTATAGGGTTAGAATTTATGTATTTTTCTGAAGCTGCAGCACTGAATGAGGCATAGCTTATGTGGGGTTAATAAATGAAATAACACTGGAAATTAAAAGAGCCCTCAAGCCCAGAAAAATAAATGTACTAAAAATGAAGGTGTTCCCTTATCCATACTTTATTAGTACTTGTTCCATAAAGTCTTCATTTTGTAATTTCTGTCTATTGGGTAGCTGTTTTATTTTGAAGATGTAAAAAATACCTCCAGAAATTATAGACTGGAATTCTTTTTCTTTAAGATGTGACTTCACATGGAAATTACGCTGTGCTACTGCTTATTGTTAATATGAGCTGCAGTTCAAAGGAACATGTAATGCTCATTTGATAAGTTCTACCATCTTTTTTGTTGGCATCTTAAAACGCACTCATGTTTAACAGACTTTCAACATACCACCTGAAATAGCAGTATTTGGACATCAGCTGAAAAAATAGGTGGAATACCTTATGAGGGAGGAACATGCATCATTCTTTTGTTTAACAACTTGCTTCAACAGATTTTATTTTTGGGGGTACATTTGTGTCGGAACTTTTTTTAAATTTTCATATGCTCAACAGATTCTGAAGGAAGTGGTCATGGGAGTGAAGATGCATCAAAGGACAGTGGTGAAGGTTCCTGTACTGAATCAGAAGAAAATATATTGGAGGAGGAACCAGCAGAAGAGAAAGTAGAAGAGCAACAGCCCAAAAGCTCCACTGAAGAAGAGGTGCCAACAGCAGACAAAGAGGTAATTAAAACTGAAAAGAAAGAGCAAGAAGATGAAGAAGAAAAGCCAAAAAAGAAAAAAGAGAAGGAGAAAGCAGCTGAACCTGATGCTGTGGCTGATGAGCAAACAAATGAACCAAAAAAATGGAATTTGCGCAGGAACCGACCTCTGCTCGATTTTGTATCGATGGAAGAACTAAATGATATGGATGACTATGATAGTGAAGATGACAATGACTGGCGGCCTACTGCTGAGAAAAAAAAAGGAAAAAATTCTCTGCGGAAAGAGGGGAGTGATGGTGATAATGAGGATGATGAAGATGATGGAAGTGGAAGTGATGAAGATGAAAATGATGAGGAAGGTAATGATGAAGATAACAGCAGCACGGCTAGTGATGGAGGATCCAAGAAGAAGAAGAGTAAAGTTCTTAACAGGAATAATGCAGATGATGAGGAATTGACAAATGATAGCCTGGCTCTTTCACAAAGCAAGAGTAATGAGGTAGTGCAACCAACTTTCTATAATATATCTCTTGACAAATGGAAACTTCTCGCCAGTAGCTATTCTGTTAATTTGAAAAGTTAAACTGATTGGAATTGAGTTTACACCATAATAAGTTTATAAGTGAAGCAGCAAAATTATGCTAAATAGGTGCTGCATATAAAATAACCTTATTTGCACCATTTGGCCAGTTGAATGCCACAAAAGTCAACAGAGAGACTTCTCTTGGCTTTAGGGAGGTTGAACTAGTGCTGAAACAAATAGTAGGTCAAGTATGCAAACCAACAAGTATTAGCAAGACTTCTAGTTCTGTTTTAGTGTAAAAGTGGCATATCTGTAATGTTCTGAAAGTTAAAAGCATCTGTAACATAATCATAAAATAGATAAATGATAACATTATTCTTTATCCTAGCCCTTTTTTGTGACAAACATGAAAGTCTGAACACTTAAGTTCCCTGATAGAAGAATTTTAAATGAAATATGTACACTGGATTTAAAATCAAATAGAATAATTATGATAATTTATGTTGGGTTTGCTTATAATAGTCACAAATGAATTAATTTCTTGCCATAGTAAAAAGCATTTGGGAACTATGATTATTATATTTTCTGATTACAGAATGTGAAAATTATATATAAGTGTTTAATAAAGCAGCCTTTTTCCCCTATGCACAATTACAGTTTCCTTGAAGGTTGTGCCTGTGGAAAAATTAAGATATCAGGTGGTCAGTAGGACTGACTTCATGTCCTGCAGTAGCAAAATTTTGAACAAAGTTAAAAGAATTGCTGTATAGTCTACATTCAGTTTTCAGGAATGAATTGCAATGTCAATGTAACGTTTAAGAAATAATAGGGATATGACACTATTTAAAGTTCTTCTGTTCCCTTTCAACTTTTTATTTAAATGTGTAAAATGACAGGGAACTAAACAGTTATTTGCAAGAATCAGCTGTGTCCATTTCAGACACTTTGATATATTGTATATATATGATAGTGAATGAGCTGTGCCGTTTTAATTACTAGTAATAATTGGGATTGGAAAAAAAAAACAGAATTCTTGTTTGAGTATTTTTTCTTTTTAAACTTCCTATATAGTCATCTTATTTCACTGTTGAGTTCTGTGATACTGGTATTGTTACCTGCATTCTCTTGGCTCAGGAGCTGAATGTGTCCTGCCAATACCGATGATCAAGACTTGAAATAGAGATAGGCAGTGTTCTTTCAGAGTTGTTTCCCATGTCAGAATGGAGATGTGAGTTATGTATCCTTAAGTATGTCCATAATTTCCATAGATTTGAAAAATTAGGCCTGTTTCAGAAGCCCAGAGCTGTCTCTGATGTATCTTCTATGAAGCTTCTTAGTGTGCATGGATGTCAGTTTCTTTCATGCCTTTAGATTTAGGACAATGATCAGAAGATAAAATCAAAATCTAAACATTTGAAGTTCAACTTAGAATTTTGTAACTGATATTTTATCTTTACTGCTTGTAAATGAGAATACTGTACTGTTTATGAGTAGGACTTTAACAAAAGTCTTGCAACAGTGAGTATCTGTAGACTGAATTATAGACTGTAATTTTTAGATTTCTGAGATACTCAACTGTATGGTAACAGTAAACTCTCCACAGCCACAATCTTTTAAAATAATAGGAGAAAAAAAGAAGTAAAAAAATCTTTTCTAGCAGAAAAATCTAGCAAAATCTCATTACACTGCAGAAGTTGAGTTCTTAGAAAAACAGGTGTCTAAATGCATAATTAATTTGTGACAGAATGTTCAGGTAATTAACTCTAAACATGTTGTAGTGTCCTTAATATGCATTCTTCCTTTTTCCTTTACTTACTTTTGGAGCATGGATGTTGGGGAGGGTCTTGGGGAGAGGTTGTATGGTTCTTGCGTCTATGTGATTTTTATTTTTTTTACATTTTACAAAAATATTTTTAGGTCTGCATATACAGTATTTTAATGTGTACAATGTGGGTTTTTATTGTATTATGCGCAGAATAAAAGCTTAGCTTGCTTTTCGGAGGTCAAGCATCATTAGTAGATAAATGGTGCTTTTCTGGTTTTATAATTACTACCACTTTATAGGATTCTTTTATTCTCAGTGAGGTGGTCATTGTATTTTTAATTTTTTTCCCTGTTAAAATCTATAGGTATATAGCTTGAAATGATCACTTTCTTCATTAACACCATGGAAATGGGAATTACTTAGTGATTCATTACATAGTGAAATAATTTCTCTCACTTCAGTAGGGAACAGGACTTGCTCAGGAGCTGGCAGCAGTTACTATCTGTGTGCAAGTTCCCATGCTTTTGACAGGAAGGGTCTTTCAGGAGCTTGCATGGACTAAAAGCTGGGGAGAGCACCATAATTTTCACATCACTCCTTCTCTGTTGTCTGCATAGAAAAATAAGTTACTTAGGTGCTTTGTTTGTCCTGTTGTCTGTCTTCATATAAAGTAAACCGTAATGGATGGGGATCTTTACATTAGATCAAAAATTTGATGTCCTTTAATCATTGCCTGTTGGGAGGTTTTTGTCCATGTTTGTTCTCACTGCCTAGACAGTAGCAATTCAGTGTTGTTTTTACAATGCATTTCTGTTTATTCAATCTAAAGTAATAGTTTTGGTTTTCTTCCTTTTTTAGTTACCAGACCTTGGGCTTTTGTAATAGTAGAGATTGCAAATTTCTTTTAAATTTCTCTTAGTGAAGCTTAATAGCAGTTTAAGTTGAAGGTACTGTCAGAAAAAGCTGGTTTCGGTAGAGTTGTGAGATGCATTGGGTAGATGTGTGGTACAGTGCAATTAATCTTCCAAAGTCAGGGAGTATCTACTGCCATTTTTCTATCTTTAATGTGAATGGTAAGCTAAACATGGGTATTTTCAGAAATGGTGGGCCACAGTAATGGCCAACTTTATTGCTTTCCTCAAAATGCTTTGTCCTAAAAGAACGTTGTTGGGAGAGACGGTCATTAAATCTGACCTCTGTAGCAGAGGATCTTTTATTTTTCAGAATTAGTTGCCTTCCTGTAAGAAGCATGACTGTGTGAATGTTCTTTTTAACTTATAGATGAGGTCATGTTTCCCTAGGCATGGTATTGATGCTGTATTTTATGTCATAAATGGGGGTTAGATTCTTAAGAGGGCATATTTCACCTTTTTTTTTTTTTCTTTTTCGATGCCACAGCACTTCTGGAATATTTTCACATCCTTGATATTTTGAACAGATACCATTTTAGGCTTGAACTCTCAGCTTCTGCTTTGAAACTATTGCTATTTTTACTGCAGTGTTTATTTTTCATAGGTGTGCCTGATTTCACACTTAAGTGCTTTCATATCACCAATGAAGGTAGTTCAAGCTGCAGTATAAAAATAAAAGCAAATCTGTGGAGGCCATAAAACTGCAGAAGAGACAGTGGCTGTATCTCACAATGAAAATAGTAAGATGCCTGGACAGTGTTTATTAAGAAAATTAAATTCGCATACAGCTTTATTTGATTTGTGAAATCACTCCTCCGTGATTCCTTAGAAAAATTCTCTGTTGAAACCCATATTCTGTTTAAGAGCTGTAGTTCGTATTGAAGGTTACTGGAACAGGGCAATGTACTTGTTCTGCAAATCTTTACCCCTACATATTGTCAGAAGAAGATAAGTTGTTATAGTTTTAATGAATCATACAGTTTTGCATAGAGACATATAAAGTTGCATTACAACAAAATCATACTGGGTTGCTAATTTGTTATATTTTATGTAAGTGAAAACTTGGCAGGCTTGTGTTATCTGGTTTTTTTTTTTTTGATTTTTTCAGATCCATGTGATCTTTTTCTAATTTTAACAAAATGGAGGGACTTTTTTGAATATTGGACCATTTGAAAGTCACCTTTGGCCTTTTTATTTTTTCTTTAATTTTGCTTTTAAATGGTTTCTTAGGCATTTCTTTTTGTAGAACGTAAATAGTTTAAAGACATACATGTTTCTGTCTGAGAAAGTAACTCTTGTCTGGCCTTTGGATCTTAACAGGTCTGTAGGTTTATAGAGATCCACCCATCCCATAGCTCTTGTATTCGTAGATGAAATGTTTGAATGTTTTGACAACAAAGAAACTTTTAGCCTTGTGAAAGTAATTTTACATCTTTTTTTTTATTCTTATTCAAAACTTGAGCAAATAACAGATCTTCTGTTTGTTCTAAATAAAATTGAAGTTCCTGGCATAATCCATGTGTATTAATTTTTCAATATTAGGACTCATTGATCCTTGAGAAGTCTCAAAATTGGAGTTCCCAGAAAATGGACCACATTTTGATTTGTTGCGTTTGTCTTGGAGATAACAGTGAAGATGCCGATGAAATAATCCAGTGTGACAACTGTGGAATAACAGTGCATGAAGGTAATACAACCTTTCATTCTCATTGCAGGAGGAAGGCACATGGGTTGCTTATAATAAAATTTTGACTTGCATTCTTCAAAATAAATGAAACCTTTCAACTCTGGGGTGCTAATTTTTTGTAACACCACATTGATCTTTCTTAGTGGTGTAACACCCATCTTCTACTTTAGCAAAGCAAATATATGCACCTGTGAGACAGAACATGGTGTATGGATACCAATACAATGAGTCAGTCTGCAAATACCGGAGCTATACATTGTATTTTCAGGGCTTTGGGATATTTTATTAGTGTATTTTTGTCTCACCTATTTCAGTATATGAAATTGATTACATAACTGGGTTATAAGATCATGAGAATAGGAAGCCTTCTGAAAGGAAAGGTTATTTCACCTGTACGTTTGCTGTACCAAAAAGACAGAAAGATGAGGAAGAGTCAAAGGGATTGTCTGTGGTGTTTATAACTGAAAACAGCTAGTCTTCAACTTAATTTCACTGACAGTTTGAAACAGGAAAATTTTGATGTTAGAATGTACTCAAGGCATTGCTTTGCTAGTTCCTTCGAAATCTAGACAATGTATGTGTAGTAAATTTGGGAGGTCTGGTTTTGAAGAAACACTTCTAGAATAATAATTTAGGGGAATGTATGGAATTTTAACAGCCTTACATGGAAGACAAGGCTGTGTTGTATGTTGTTGCTCTTTCTCTTGAGGTTGGAAGGTTAGGTAGATACTAACACAGAGAGGCACACCTATTTTGTTAAAAAACAAAACCTGTTTTTTTCTCCATTAACCAGTTTGGGTTTTTTTCCTGATATCCTGTACAATTTTAGGACTTAACTTTTGTTTGAAGGTTTCCCATGAACATGAGATAGGCTACTTGAATTCTTGCAATTAAAAGAAGGTAGGCTTTCATTCTTCAGAACCATACAAGGCATTTACCTGATTTATGTGACTGACTACTTTCATTTAAATTTTTTTTTGAGCTGTTTAGCATGCCTTTCCAAGTGATTTTATTACTCCCCTACTCCCCCTTGGTTTTCTTATACTAGATTGAAACTTGTTTCAAAATAGTATTCTTTATGCACTGGGATATTCAGTTCTTTGACTGGCACATTAGTTAGGAAACTGAGGATGGAATTTCTTTCCTCATGTTCAGGTGCCTTTTATTAAGTGTCTGGGTGTACTCTTAACTTCTAAACCTGTTGCTCACTGTCAACAACACTTAGAGAGCAGTTTAGTTGACCTAATTTATGATGAGCTGAATCACACTCCAGATGCCTTTTGAGGGCATAGGTCAGGTCTTACTGCCTACAAGTGATAGGCTCCTAAATTTAGGTGTCTTTCTGCTTGCAGAATTCCCTTCTCAGTGTCCATGCAGTTTTTTTAAAAGTAACATGCAGAATAGATTTGATTTAAGATGCAGTAAGTGACTAAAAGTTTTACAGAATCTTGATAGATTTTTTTGCCCTGGTGCAGTCTAATAATAACTCAGGAGAAAAAAGGAATTGAGAGTGTCTTTTGCTGATAGTTATAAATGCCTACTTGAGAATTGCTCAAACATTACATGTAGTCAATACATCTAAACTCTAAAGATGTGGAGCTCCCTGAAAATTCTGTAAAATTTATTTAATGATTGTGCAGTTAGTCATGCTAAAGTGAAGAGTGATTGTGATAGAAAAATGATCTTTTGCCCCTTTAGAATGCAATGATGGCAAATCTGTTTTTTTATTCAGGAGGAGTGCCCTAAGAATCCCCAAAAGATCACTTTCTCTTTTTATTTACTTTTCCCCTAGAAAAGATAAGATTATAGCTGGCTTTCCCCTACAGCAAAGTAGTTCCATAGTTCAAACGTCACTTGAATTTTAGTAGTTCAAAATCTCTTTAAAAATTATTGCTTCTATTCCTCTTTTTACTGTATTGTAGGCAAAGATTCCATATAGTCCCATGGATACAAAGAGTACAATATGTAGGTTTCTTTTGTTGTTATTGCAATAAAGTAAAATAGATTCATTCAGACAATTTGATTGCTAGTTTGTTCTGGTAAGTTCTACAGTGTGTACCAGGTGATTGACTATAGATGTTGGTTAATTTTTCACACTTATGGTGAAAATTGTTTCAAATGTTATGGTGGATTGTTTAGGGTTAATGGTAAGTAAATGGTACTTTTGGTAATGTAATGGTAAGTAAATATAATGGTAAGTAAAAGCAGGTGCTGTTTTAAATCAAAGCTTTTTTCAGTAATTTGTTTAAGTAATTGTAGCAAATAAAAATGGTATAAAAAACTTGAAACCTTTGAAGCTTTAGTTTGATTTAGTGATCTTATATATATATATATATATATGTTCAATAACTTAAAGATTGCGGCACTCCACTCAGAGATCATTGACTCACTGTATTACTTCGGAATGCATGCATAATATATGAAGACACAGTCACTAGAAGTTGCAGTCAAAACTGAAATGCAGCGCAATAGTTACTTTTTGGTCCTGTTGGCCTAAACAGTCAACTCAGGTGGTTTCAGGTGGTTTTCCAAAAGTAAATTTAAAATTAAATGAAGAGATAATTACTAATCATATAAACATTGCTTGCAACCCTGAGTATTTTTTTTTATGTTAGTAGAGGCAAGGTTTATCTTAGTATCATTTAATCTGCACCTTGTAACCATCTGCCCAGATCATGGACATAGACTGTATTGTAAGAACCCCTTTGTACTCTTACACACAGCTGCTTTGTATTTTGAAAAATATGCCAGTAATAAGTGAGTCTGTTTTGTAAACATAGTAAAATTTAAGAATTGATTTTTATTCTTGCAGGTTTGCTTTAGTAGATAGATTGAGGTGGATGCAGACATGCTGTGTCTTGAAATTTGTCCTAGTATTTCAGCTTTTGAGTGTTTTATAAAATGCACTTTTTAGCACGGTATTGAAAGAAGAGGTTCCTATTAATGAATGGAATGGAAATCAATGTAGTGATGTTTGCCTGCAGTTGGGAAGAGTAATACACCCATTTCTTGCAAACTAATTTTGATTCTTAGCAGTTGCCATTTTCCTAGAATCAAACCTGAGATGTCAGGTATCCTGAAATGCTCAAACAAAGCTGCTGGAATACCACAGGGGTTTTCTTCATAGTTTTTGTAGGTGATTTCAAATAGTGTTATAAATGAGTATGTTTTCTCTACTTTTCCATAGCTTGGTAGATAATTATTTAGAAGGAGGTGGGCCCCTTTCACATCCTGCTGGATTGTGCTTTGCTGAAGGGGAAACTTCTGTCCACCACAGAACCTTTCAGGTGACTGAGAAAGGTTTTTTATGACTGCTGCCTCTGTTTTAATATGAAGTTATTTATTAGCCCTGAAAATGCTCCCCCGGAGTCAAACTGCCTTATTTTGGACACCAGGACTTCCTTCTTCTCAGGGATGCTCTTGCTCTACTTTTAGCTGTTGGTCAAAGTGTCGCCCCTTCACGTAAAGATGAGCCTTCCAGTTGCATTCCTAAAGTGGCTGCATGGCAGCATAGTTGTTGACAAGAATCCCTCCTTCAGGGAATGAGTTTATGCTGCCTTGCGTTTTAAGTCAGGCAGGGTCTAGATCTCTATTTTCTCTTACTTTGCTAAGTTTTAGCTCTTCTAATACAAGGTAGCTTATCTCTGTGCATACTTGGTCCGTTGCTTCTCCATCTGTGTATTTGGTACCAGCGCCTTTTTCTTTTGAGTACCTGCTGCAGCAGCTGCTTATTGAGTCATGAATCATATTCCTGTTGGATTACTTGCTTGCATTAACGAAGTATTGCATAAGGTAATGGGAAAAGAGGGGTGATAACTCATCTGGGAGCATCTCTGCCAGAGCTCATGTGGAAACAGCAACATGGCCAAGAGTTATAGGTGTTCTCATTCAGACCTAGAGTCATGGGCCCTTTACTTGCCTTACTGACAAGTTTTGTGATTGTAAGAAATTTAGTTTCTTTTCCAATACAACTATTTGCTGTGTGATGTTTTTATCACCTACATGGCTTGCATGACTTGTCCAAGAGCTGTCTTTGCTCTGCAGACACATGTCCAAAAATCTATACTTTGTGGAGCAAATAAATGGTTCAAAATGTAACTGCTTTAAAACTGCCGAAGTAGCATGCATGTAAGACTGATTTAATACCCACTCTTATACACTGGATTCATCTGTTATGTCTAAGCAGCCTTTAATTAATTCATAAGTCCATTAATTAAAAATTTGTTTTCAATTCACATATCAGCCTATCCCTATCCTGTCCCCGCCCCCAAGAAAAGGGGGGAAAGATCTTTCTTACTGAATTTATACAACTGCTTTTCAGAGTTTTTACTTCTCTGTGAAGATAATTGTAATTTCTTTTTATAAAAATCTTCTTTAGGCACTAATCTGTCATTTTGGATAAATGGGTTTGTGGTAAGATCTTGTAATAGCAGGACACCCCCAACTGGGTTGTCAGTTTTTTTGACATATTGATTGCAGCATGTCTGAAGAAAATGTCTGGCACGCATCATAGCATGTGCCGTAACCGTAGGTAGCACACTTGCCAGCTGTTGCCCTTGGGTTAGTTGCTGTGAATTAAATGAGTGAAGTTCTAAATTTTTTCAGCTGTTTCTTTTCTATCTCCTGTCTTTGTTTCTTACTTTACTTTGATGTGTATGTCAGGGAATGAAATTTTTCTTGCTAAAAACTATGGTGCAGTTGCCATATGCTTTACGGTGTAGTAAAACATTTTTGCGTTTTAAGTTTGCCTCTTACTATGGTCTGCTGCTGTCTGATATAAAAAATAATTTTTCAAAATCATGTACTTTAGTATTCTCCATTTACTAAATAAAAATACTGTTCTGAATTTATGATGCATGGAATTATTAATGTATTTATGTTAAAGTGTTGGTCCAATTAAGTATTGAATGAAATGTATGTTGAATACTGTGATCTCACAGCATTAAAATTGCGCGTGTAGAGTTTACGATAAAGTTCATTTTTCATGATCTTTAAAATACGGTCATGTTTTGGAGTATATGCAGATGTAGCTAGTGTATGCAGATACCCTGTTTGGCAAAAGGTTACCCTCCCAGAGAAATGGAGAAACAGCCAAGGCAACACTTGGGTCTATCTTCCAGTTTCCCTCAGTCATATAAATTTCAGAGCGATTGTTTTAATGGTAGCATTTTAAAGTGTTTGCAATTTCATTTCATTTTATTGACAACCACATGAAAAATAAGCTATTGACAGAGTACAATGACTTTAAAATTGGGGAATAAAAAATTTTGTTTTCTGTATATTATGGCATACACTCAGTAGACAACTTGGCCATAATTGTAATATATAGATGCTATTAGTGGAACAGTAAATGTTGTGAGAATTTTAACTTCTTTGCTTTGATGTGTTTAAATTCATAGGTTAGTATTATACTAAACTGGTTTTATCGTTTAGTGTTAGAGGCGTTCAAAGAGGTGGCAGGCATGGAGTTAACGATACAGTAATCTAGGAGTATAGAAACATGAGGATTTATGAACTTTAGTTGAAAAGGTGCTTTTAGGGTATTCTGAAGATCCAAACTTCAGAGCTTTTGTGAGCATTAAGGAAAGGCAGCATGCATTTTAAGTAAAGTGTTTAAAAGTTATTTGATTTTCTTCAACATATTTTCAAGTCAAAGAGGTGGGAGGTTGACTTAATGCCAAATAGATCAGAGGTGCAATAATAGCTAGAACTAAATGTGTCCTTTACAAGTTATGCATCTGTTCCTCTGTTGTCCTTTCAAACCTTAAGTCACACTATCTGTACAACTGTGGTGCTTTTAGAAAGAATTTAAAGATTACCTTCTGATGCTTTTACTTGCAACAAGGCCTTAGGTTGCTTTCTGTTCTGACTCCAGCAATTCCCAATAATTCATACAGAAAAGTGGTATTGAACAACTTTTATTTGATCACCAGCATAGCTTTTTAATACTAGAATGTAATGATTTACCAAGCAGCAGGTTCATATCTGCATTTCTATGCATTTTAATGAGTCATAAAAATAATGCTTTTTAAAATTTTTGGTAAATGGACCAAAGTAATTTTTTTCAACATAGTAAGAGAAAGCAGATAGTAAGTTGAACCTTTGCTATACTCAGCATATTTAAAGATCCTGAAATTATATATTTAGAGAGGTAATTGTCTGTTATAGATGAAAAAATACTACTGTGGTAAGAATATGAAAATACAACTATTTTTAAAACATTGAAATTCTTCGTCTCTGTATTTTAACTTTGTAGACAGATTTGGACAAAAATGCATTTAGATTTTTTATCAAGTGCCTTTTGTACTGCAGATCTCATTAACACAAAAAAAGTCAATTGAAAGCATGCTGTAGAAAACACCTTTTTTCCCTAGTTTCAAAGGGGAAATAAGGAAAATATTAATCCTTTAACATGATAATTGTAAAGGTACTTGAAATTGGAAAGTGAAAGCTGCTGAAAGTGCGGAGTTCATCTTTTTCATTAACGTTAATTAATTGCATCTTCTTGCTGGAATGTATTTGATAATCTGTTTATCTACAATTCTAAATTTTGGCAACATGTATATACCATTCTGGTTTTTAAAAATGTGATGTTAATCTGACCAAACTAGTTTTTTGCTGGCAGTTTGTATTGCAACTTGTGGTAACGAGAAGAAATAAAGTCAGAATATTGAGAAATTGTGTTTTTGTTATGGTTGCTAGTCAAAACTCAGAAAGTAGATTTCCATTTCTTGAAAAATGTAAACTAATGAAGTTTTTTTGTTTCTCAATATGTTGGAACAATTTTGACCTGCTGCAGTTTGGCTGCAGTATTAGTAGACATCTAGTACAATAAATACTGTGTTCATATATAGAAGTGTTGCAACTCGCAGAAGAGGCTGAGTTATTAATTGTGGAATAACTAACACGTGATGAGAGCAGTGGTTATGGGAGAATAGATTAATGTGCTTGGTCTGTTTTTGACTGGGCAGAGACTTCAGACTCACATCCCAGGTGAATGCTGTAATGGTTTGAAATTTCATAGTTTCAAATACACTTGGAATAAAACTAAAAGTTTTAGCAAAATGGATATATTTCTACAATAGGATTTTGTTCCGAAAGTGCTTTTGCCTTTCTATCTCAATTGAAGTGATAGGAAGGGGGGTTTTGTTCCTTGTACATCTGAAAAACAAACATTAAATCTGCTGCTGTACACACACTTGGCATCTAAATCTTAAATGATACCATGATTGTGCTAGATGTCATTCTTTAAGTCAGGACAAGTATATTTTGCTGTTGAATATTTTTTGCTCTCTTTTGCTGGTTTTGAATTGGAAAAGTTTTATTATTTAAAATTGAGCTACTAGGAATTTTTTGCTTCACTGTGTATTTTTGGCCTGCAAGGAACTTTCACTGCTAGTTTTTTGAAGGAATTTAATTCTCTTCTTTTACATAATAATTTTTGGTGTCAAAATCACAAGCAAGATGTGTCACCCTACTTACTGTTTGTAGCTTTACAGACAGTTCAGGATTACAGCTGTTGAGCAGATTTGTATTATCTGTATGGATATTGCATTGATGAAATTTGATCTCTCCTTTGGTTTCTGTTATCACTTAACAAACCAAAAGGAAATCTAATAACTTTTGATTGCCGAAGAGGTATCAGTGTTTGAAAGAAACCGATATTATTTTGCCAAGTAGATCAAGGACGGTATGACTGCTTCTGTAACGTAAAGAAATTTTTAGTAAGTACTTTTAAGAAAATGTTGATATGTATGGAAGTCTGGAGGAATTATTACAAGGTTAATGATTCATCAACTCTGATGTCAATGGACTGTGTATTTGTACATCAGTGTTGTTGCTGAAAAGGAGATTTACTGACCTGTGTTCAAGATTGTGTTATTACAACTTAAAAAAAAATAAATTATTCTGGAATGCTGCTTAAAACTGACATCACATTATAAAGAAGACGGAGTTACCTTATGTGTGATCTATGTGATCTTGTACAACCCTAGTGAAATTTGTCTGTGAGTGCACTTCTTCATGTTACTTATTCTTTCATTCCAGAGTACTTTTTATAATGAAAAGACATATTCTATATTATTTTAATTCTTATTGATGAGCCTCATTCTGCAATGAAAGACTATATTTCTTAAAGGATTCCTATAGCATTGTTTATTTTGGGAATGTAGTTTCGTTCACTCGGAGCTCTGTCGCAGGGGGAATTAGAGCACTGTTGCTATTTTATTACAGCCAGTGGGTAATGAAATAAAGTAACAAATCATGTTGCTATTTAATAGCAGAATTCAATAATTTAACAGCTCTGAAAGCGCTAATGTTGACTTGATCACTGTATTTGACAAATAGCTGAATTTAATTTTTTTAGTGAAGTCTCTACTATGTTATAAGTGTTGACAATTAAATATTTTTTCTCTTTCTGAATAGCAGGTAAATGTTCAAAATGTGGGATATGCAAAAATACAGTTTTCTGGTGATTAAGATTTTCCTTTTTGTCATTTTCAATAGCTCTTACTCTTACACAAAATAGAATTAACAAGCTTCTAAATCACTTTAAAAATGCTGTTTTTCTAAATTTGTGGTAATTAGGCATGCATAGGCACCTTAACAATCATAAAGATTACAGTGGATGTACTGAAGAGGAATGGAGAAACTGAATGACTGAGTCTAGTCATAATTTAAAACCAGGTACAAATGACAGTGCTTAAAAAACCCATAAATTCTTCACCAGTGTGGTGTATCTGTAATGTCAATCTGTGCTACACAAACTATACTTTGGTTTTGAAGTTGCAGAAGGGTTTTTAAGCTCAGTCCGACAACTCGAAGTAGGCAAATAGTATATTTTATTTCATGTGTATATTCTCTTGTTGTTGATTTGGATACTGAATGCAAAGTGGAAAAGTGGAGTGCATATTTGTTGACTGGATTCTACTGACATAATGAACCGCTAGGGAAGAAAACAAACCAAGCACCCTCTCCTTCTCTCAAAAAAAAATTGTCATTTTCAGGGGGAAGAGCTTGTTGCATTTAACATGAAATACATTTCTTTACTTCAAAAAGTGCCTTGAGTTTTTCTCAGTCTTTGTTGGTCACTTTAACTCTTGTTTTCTTGGTTTCTGGAAGAACATCAGGTGTTGGTAGAAGAATTAAGTGATATAGTCTTTTTCTTCTTGTTTTTAAGTTGTAATCTAAGACAGTCACTTAAAATAGATTACTTCTTAGAATTAAAATATCTTCAAAATGCAAATTCTGCACTAATGATAATATTTTCAAAAATTCTGTAAGCTTTTTTGGGTTTGTCAGGATTTTTCTGAGAATCATTCCCCTGAATCTCTATGTATGTGTTTCCTCCTGAAGTCATGACTGGCAAGTGTCTACCTCTGCAATTGCCTTTTCTTATATTGATCTTCTATTGATTTATCCTATGTGTAGGTTGCTATGGTGTTGATGGAGAGAGTGACTCTATAATGAGTTCAGCTTCAGAAAATTCCACAGAGCCTTGGTTTTGTGATGCATGCAAATGTGGTGTCACACCTAGTTGTGAATTGTGTCCCAACCAGGATGGGATCTTCAAGGAGACTGATGCAGGCAGGTGAGACTGAATAAGTCATGTTTTGAATTTGATTTCATCTTACATTTAAAAAATTGTGTTTGTTCCTATAGGAGACAGTTCCCTAGTCTGTTCCTGTAGGTCACAGTTGCATAACTTAAACCGTATACAGACTCTGCTCAAGTCCATTGACTTTCAGGCATGACGTAAGTGGGAGGAGGTTTTTTTTCTAGGACTGCAAAGCGCTGAGTCAGTAATGCCAGGCAATGGGAAAAAGTAACACAACGAAATTATGTTGAAGTTATGCTAAAGGTATTCAGACAGACCCAGTGTACTATGATTATTTTGAAGTATAAAAATTATATTACTGATTGTTGAGAATATACTTTGCTTCTGATAATTTCCAACCAGAGGTGGGCTGCTTAGGATGGAATTCAGGTCTAATGTAATACATTCCTGTCACATTTGGTAAATAAGGCGTAAATAGTAATAACTAGTTCTCTGTAATAAAGGAGGGTGCTAGATTATCAGTGATGTCTGATTTATGGCTAATGCTCCTGGGTTTTGCTGCATGGTTTTGTTTGGTTCTCTTTTTTTTTTATAGAGCATGACAACTAAGTTCTTTTTCCAAACATTTTATGACTGTATAAATTGCAGATGTGTGGTAGTAAACAAAGCTTTCAGATACTGGGCTTGACATAAGCTTTAAAAAAAAGACACACCAGTGAGTCAGGATTTGTAGCGAATAATTTTGAGACCACAAGGGAAGTAGTGCTTTTTGTTTAATGCTTGTGGGGTTCGGACCATTGGTTTCTGGTCTGTATTAGGTTCAAGAGTGTTTGTGCATCTCCCTTATAAAGCTTTTACACAATTAAGCTAATTGTGCTTTTTTCAGTTGTTTTCTGGTTTACTGCTTCTATAAGAAAAAAAGAAACTTTCTTAAAGACCAAAAGCCAGTTGTGTACCAGGAAACATGAGACTCGATATCACATGGCAAATTTTACTTCAACCTTTTTATTCCTGTGTTCTGTAAACAATTTAAGCATTATATGTGTGATTTCTCATATAACCCTACTTGAAACTAGAGCCAACATTTAAAAAAATTGCTTAAATTTCTTCTTGTAAAATGGTGTTATGCTTTTGGTTAACCTGGAAGTATTTTCTTTGTGACATTGGTTGTGCTGAAGCACCTGCCTGCCTTGGTGATTGTGGATGTTATCACAATAATTTATTATTATTATTGTATCTTTACCTGCTTGATAGTTTGATATTACTATCATGGATAAATTCCTTGCCTCAGATGAATAGAGTTTATGTAGTAGAAGAAAACAAATGCGGATTGCTAATCACTAATTCACATTACTAATACGTGAAAATTCTTGTACTCTCTTTTTATTATTTACTTACAGATCTGAATTCTGAAGGGTGGAGGGGGCACTGTAGATGAGAAGTAGTGTCTCGGAGCAGTAGCTGTTACCTTTTCATTGTACTCAGTAAACTACAACCCTATTCGTGCTTTTTTCTTGAAATATTAGCGGATAGAAACCACTGAATAACTGATTCCTTTAACTCACCATTGCTCTTCATTGCCTTACCATCTTTTTAAAATAGATTCTTCATATGCATCAGTGCTGGAAGTTACACAAACCAGACCTATTCAGTTACTCTTCATAATCAAGTTAGAATAATTTCTCTCTTCCTGCATGAAAGGTGAATCATAGAATAAGGAGGTGCTTAATTTGTCAGCAGAAGCCTTTTCACATTAACCTCTCAGTTTCACAAGTATAAATATGAATTTATGAAATTTTACTGCTCAAAATGCTATTATCCAAAAATATAAATTCTGTCCTTGTTTTGGTACGGAGTTTTTCTTCTTCCCTAATCAACATCTGTCATCATTGCTCCAAGCTAAATGGATGGTAAAGCAACAAGGAAGATTATTCTTCTTTGATTACCCAATTTGTCTTAATTAGAAGCTTCTAAAACATGTGCAGCTAAATAAATGAGCAGGAAAATATTTAGAACTGGTGTTAAAAGCAGCTGAAACTTCTTCAGCTGTGAACTTGACTGACTTGTGTATGTTTTTTAATAAAGATTCAGGTGTGAGTTCGCATATAGGTGGTTAAAGAAATGGGGCATTTGTGTGCCAATCACTGAAATGGCAGTTTAAATCTATAATACTGCAACACTTGGGTGACATGTACTAAAACATTTTGAGAAGGTCAGCATGAAGGAAGCAGCCAACTGTTGGGTTTATCATAGATAAACTCCTACCGAGTGCAGCAGCATTTAATACACCAGTGGAGCATGAAAAAATTGTGCAAATTAAATTGAGAAAGCAGCTGCTTGTAGAAGATGTGTATCTTTATATTGAACTTTGGAGAGTACATTCAGGAGGCTGTATTAAAACTTACTATCAAAAATCTCCAACCAGACCCTTGGATTTTTGTTAAGAATAGTAATTGTAGAGATATGCAACTTCAGTTTATAAAGATTTGTTCTATATTAAATATCTTAGGGAAGAGGATAGAAAAGAAGCCCTACAGAATTCAGGGTTTTTTATTTACAAACAAGCAGTCTCTTTAAGTCAAGGTTACAGGTCTCATTCTGCATATAATATTTTGCTTTTAAAAAAAAAGTTTACATTTCCTTCTGAAAACAAGTAGAATATACTCATTTAAATAAGGTATTTATTTTAGTAAATGCATAGTATTTACCAAAATAGACATAGCAAATACGTACGCTTTTTCTTGTAGAAGAACATTTCATAAAGGTATGATAGTGATATACGCCTAGCTATTACCGCTTCTGGATACAACATGGAAGGGCGGAGGTGGTACCCAGTGCTCCCTTGCTCCCCCACGGGAGTATCTGGTGCCACCATTGTTTCAGTGGGGAGTTAGACAGGAAGAAGTGCTTTTCATATACTAAGAAGAAGAATCTTATTTTTTGCATATAACGTTGTATTAACTTAAGGGGTTGTGCTGGCATGTTGGAGCGTTTATACTGTAATAAAACCCATGATGAGCTGTACTCCTTTTCTGAGCAGCAAGAAGTTTGGCAGAGAACTTGAGTATCTCAGCTTGTTCTCTGGCAGCTGGCAGGCTGTCATTTTTGTACTATGTTATTTAAAGATAAGGTTGTAACTCATCTTTAAATTTTCTTTGCATCTTCCAATAGTTACAGTGCTGTGAGCAAATAATTTTGTGGACGTGAAGAGCAGGAGTAAAATCTTTAAAGACGAGCAGTGCAGTTTTTGCATGTAAATGTGTATTTAGGATATGCATTGTTCTCATTTGAAGTTTTTGTGTTTTAAAGGGAATTTACCACTTAACATCTCAAACCTGAGTAATTTAACTGTAGAGTAAAAATTTGTTTTCAAATACACAGGTGAAAAGTCTTGTCAGATACGATACTATGGATCAGTCAGTGTTGTGGCTTATTGGTTTACTGAGAAATTTCTTGCAGAGGGAAGTGACTTAATGGCTTCTAAGTAGTTTCTTACTGTTACTTTCTTACTGTTACTGTGATTTTTCTGTTTTCCACTTAGTATCTTGGACTTTTTTTGAGGGAAAATGCTAAATAAATAATCTGTCCACCAAGGCTGGAAGATATGTGTGATTTTGAGCTTGCTACTGAACCTTTCCTATTTTGCTTTTTTTGAATTTGTTTGGATATATGATTCATAAATAATTAACATGAAACTAAATAAATATGATTGTGATAAATTCCAGCATCGTAGGTCTAAAGAATATTGATGTACTGCTTTGGGAAACATGGGAAATCAGGGTTACGTGTAGCTCCTGAATAGCATAACCATCAGCTTCAGTATTTCTCTCATCTGTAAAAGGCTAGTTTAATAACAGGTTAATAAACATGCATTTTTAAGTGCACCTGAATTCAGGATGTTATTGCTCTGGTCTAATTAATTTTTTTTTTAAATTGACTTTCAAAGGAAAGAGAAGGGAGAAGAGATAAACAGTGGTAAAAGGCTAAACAGTGGTAAAAGGCTAAACAGTGGTAAAAGATTGGGAATAAAAGTGCACAGCAGCATGGATATGGATTTAACTAGGTGGTAACAGGTCTGTACTGAATGCCAAGTGAAAGAGCTACGGGAAGAAGTGCTTCTCGTATCATCCTGTGTCTTCTTTGATTACAGAGAGTAGATTCTATTATTTGATTAGAACAGAACAGAGTTTTAGTTTTCACTAGTGATATATTTACTGTTAAACATTAATGACTGGTAAGATCGTAAAGCGCTGAATTAACATACTTGCCAAGGGTCAAAACCAGGATATTTCAGTTCTGTTATGTCTGAAGTCCCTGGCTGTATTCCATGTCATGTAGGAGTTCATAGGTTCAAAGTGATAGCTACATATCTCTGCAAGTGTAAGGCCATTTTTTTGAATATTCTAAGATAACAAAAAGTAGCAGTCTTGACCTGTCTATCACAGCTTGCTTCCACTTGGTGTCTTAGCAAGGAGTAGCAAATAGTTTGTGAATTTTGATAAAACTGAAAGATTATTTTAAGTAGTTTGTCTCAGTTAATTTGGGTCATGCATACTGTGTAAAACAGATTTTGAGTTTGTCCCTGGCTGAAGGTTTGTCACAATGAGAGTTGGATCTTTTAAAATGTGTTCATTACATGAAAAAAAAAAGACAATTGGTCTTCTGCTGCAAGGCTCTCTTTTGGTAGCTAAGAGTTTGAGGAGATTAGAAGGATGTCTGTCAAAGACAGACTTGAGGCTGAAGCCTTTACCTTTGTGTGGTATTAAATTACTAGACATTGAAGTCCAGATTCTTGCTGTCTCATTTTCTTCTTCTCTGGGCTGAAGTTTTTTTATGGCCAGTGAAGAAGGGTACAGCTGAGTATAACAGTGTCTTCACTTGAGTTTCAGATAGGCCTTTGTATGATACTACCCAGATGTGATTATTACTGAATGCAGGTCTTGTTCATGTTGCTTAAAACTAGTTATTTTTGGTGATACTAACAGTGCAAACTCTGATGCTGTGTTGTAAGTACTTCATAACTATATGCCCAGAGTTTGGAGTTGCTGTGACTACCTATATAATTTTGTTCTTCCCCTTCCTACCTCCTGCCCCGTCATGAAAATGTCTGTCTGCCTTAGCTTTCTAAGTAATATCAAAATCTTCATATACTTTTCTTTTTGCATGAAAAACACGTGGAGCCCCATGTGAGAGCACATCAGAACAGAAGGGTGATGGTAGCCCAACCCTGGATCCAGACAGGCAGAGCAATCCCAGTAGCTTTGAAAGGACTTAGTCTGTGGCTCAGTGTCTGCTGAACTGCTGAATTCCAGATAGGCACTCTTTCCTTACTTCCAATGTGCTTTCCTTCAAACACATTTCTTCATGCGTCTGCAACATTTACAGGGCACTTTGAAATCTGCAGATGGTGAGTATAATATAAGATTGAAATGTTAATAGCAGTAACCTGATTTTATCTGCTGTTTTAGGTGGGTCCATATTGTTTGTGCCCTCTATGTTCCAGGAGTGGCATTTGGAGATATTGACAAGCTGCGGCCAGTAACACTAACAGAAATGAATTATTCCAAGTATGGTGCAAAGGTAAGTTGTAGTGCCAATGAGTAGCCTTATTTTATGCTTTTATATATAATAGAATAACATGCATCTTTCCAACTTGAATTTTTTAAAGCAATTGCACTGAGGTTCAAGTCTAAAAATGAGATAAAGTTTGTTCATGGTTGTTACACCATTGGTCTTCCCTCCCTCTCTGTTTGCCACTGTTCTCCATGATTCGTGTCACTGTTTTCCCTCCATTTCCCTATTTTTAACACGGGTACTAATTTCTTTTAAATTCAGTTAGTGGCAGGTTGACAAAATGTGGATGGAAAGTGAAGAGAATTTATGGGATGAGAAATGGGAGGTTAAGTTGATTAAGAAAAGGGCGGATGTACATTCAGTAAGTATAGACTTTATAGTCCATATATAAGCTATAATGCATACAAAAAAGTTGCTACAATGCAGTATTTAAAAATCCAAAGCAACATGAGACCCTCACCTTGAACCAAAAAATGTCTCTAAAATTAAAATGGTTTTACGTGTAAATGTTTTCAACCCAGATAAAAAGTGATCATGAACAAACCATACAGAAAACCATTGCAATAGGCAGAGGACAGCACTCAGTAATTTGCTAAATGCTGTTTCTATGGCTAATGTAGAGAGTGTGGAGAAACCGTATCTGTCAGGCTAATGTGAGGGAAGGTGGTTGTATGTCTGGAGCTCTAATGCTTCATTTCTGCAAAGTCAGTTTCATTTTTTGGAATGTCAATTTGTTAATTGAATACTAAAAGAAAATATATAATGCATTTTTAGAAATACATACAATATATAGAATAATTTAAAACACTTTGGACTGTCCATATACATCATACCTGTATCAGGAGCATGGGGCTGCTAAGGCATTTAGCTTTGTTTAGAAATGTTTGTATAAAAAAAGTCTGGAGCAAGCACACCAGACCCTGCAAACTGTTGTTGCAATGAGTCATGCACTTTGTTTTTAATAACATAGGTGATGTATAGGAACAGGGCAAACAGTTTGGGCATCTTTTCTTGCTGTGAGTAAGGTGAAAGTGAACTGTACAAGTGAGGACTTATTACTCTTGGAAAGCTGTAAATGCTGTTTGCTATATCAAGTATGAAAGTCACAGCTTACTTAGCTAAATTTCCTCATCCAAAACCACCTTAATATAATAGTCTATATAATAGCCTATTTTACTTAATTTCTTATCTGTTACATGCTACAGCTATGTATCTAAAGGGTGCCCTTCTACTATAGTTCATGTGGTGTTGTGAGATTCTTCAGTCACTGGATTTTCCTTGCCATTCCTTTCTGTTGTTTAACTTTCTGCATGGAAATGCTTTCTGTAGGTGATACACAGCTTTGCTCTCTATTGAATGAGTCAGAGACTAAAAAATGCGTGCCTGTATACTTTTAGGTCATCTTTATGCAGTGGATAGCAACACTGCTTAAGCAGCCCATGTTCCCATTTCCTTCTTATGTGCTCATCCCTCTAGCTTGCTGACACAGCTGTTTGGTATGAATTGATCTGACTGAAAAATAAGTTTGTTGTTTTCTTCCAGGTCACATTAGGGGACGTCAGTTTGCTGTGTTGCAAATGACCGTGCCTAGAATGCACACAGCGGAAGCCATAGTGCCTTAATTAAGTGAACCACAACCTTCTTTACTTATATTTATGATTTTTGAGTATTTTTTTCTGCATTGTTGCACATTTACTCCTCAGTCATTGCTTATCAAAAGAAATCTACATAATTATCTATGTTTTTCAGTCTGGAGTACTGCTTTTTTGTTGTTTGCCCTCTGAACTTTTTGAACATTTGAACATTTACTGAGGAGTAGTGTTTTTTACGATACCATATTATCATACTTTGTATATATGTATATATATATATATATATATATATACACCTTATATAATCAATTGTGCTAGAATTGCTTGGGTGGTATTTAGTTGTTTCTCCGAAGGGGAATGTGAGACATGAAGGTTCATATAAAAATTTATCCAATGGGCCATTGGCTTATTTAAGCACTTTACCATTGCTTGTTGAAAATGAAATCAGTAGTGGGGTTGAGAAAGCATGAAACTTTAAGTAGTGTCAACAGTTGGGAGCATACTTGGTTTCTGTACCACACAGGAGTGACCTACCAGTTTGTTTTTTATATGTTAGATGTAAATTATCAAAATGCATCTGAAATATTTGCTGTGCCATTTTCCGTTCTTCTCAATAAAGGAATGCAGTTTTTGTGAAGATCCTCGTTTCGCCAGAACTGGTGTGTGCATTAGTTGTGATGCTGGGATGTGCAGAGCTTATTTCCACGTGACCTGTGCGCAGAAGGAAGGCCTCCTCTCAGAAGCAGCAGCAGAAGAGGTAGCTATGGAAAGGATAGAATAAAAGAGCTCTATTGAAAGTTTATGAAGACAACTTGAAATTGTGGCTTTTTTGTTCACAGAGCCTGAGCAAAGTTTTTGTGAATAGGTAACAAAGCCTACGCTGAGTAAGGGGACTGAACATGGAGAGCTCTTTGTTCATCAAATTGTCCAGCCTTTTGAAACTGACTGGAAAAAAGGATAGAGAAGGCTAACACAAAAGTTGGTTTAATAGACATGAATTCTAACTCTATTTCTGGAACTTCACCTAGGGTGACATACTTACCTAGCTGTTTGTGTAGCATAGTACTCTTTGTTTCATACCAAATAGGAGTCTTGAGAAACTAACTACATTTCTAGCATCATCTTTTTCATGCATGTGTTCCAGTATTGTCTTCAAATTGCAGTACAGATGCATGCCTTTTCTTGTGGCAACATTAATCTTGGGAATCAGAATGAAAAATATTTATAACCTACTGATAACTCCTTAATATCTGTTCTTAACAGTTTTTCCCTGTAATATGATCTAAAGCAATTTAGATTTGAAGCTCCTACTTCCTGATTCATTTTTACAGTTTGGGTACATTTAGATTGCCCAATTTGATCTTGATATGTATCATTTGGATTAAACCTGTCATGTTCATAGCTGCTCAATATAACTTATTGCCTTAGGAAGTACCACAGGTAACACAAATACAAGCGTTACTTGCACTGCTGATCTTGGCACTTTTTTTTCTGAAAACAGTGGACCACTAAGGGAATCATAAAGGAATCACAAGATATTTCTTCTGTTAGACTGATAAATAGGAAGATAGCGCATTGTCTCATTGTTGCTGTCCTTTATAAATGATGTGTAAGGTTGATTCTTCAAACACTCTGTGAATTTCTTCTAGACATATGATTTACTTTATGCATTTACTTGCCTTTCCACCTTAAAATTTTGTTGCATGTTTTCTGTAATCAAAACATTTTTAATCAAGGCCTCATGCCATCTTATTCGAGGGGGCTGCTAATTTTTGGAAGTAAGCTGTTGCATACTGTGAAAATCTAAATCAAAATAAAATGTACTTGTAAGGAAAGTCTGTGTAGATTTTATTGGAAAATTTTATAGGCAAATAATTTATTAATGTTTGTATTACTTTGTGAAGGAAGACTGCTTTAAGTTTTTCTTCTTAGTTCATAGCTTTATGACGATGTTTCTACACTTTTGAAAATATACTGACATAGAAATGTACTCAAACCATATCTGCTCATGGCTTAGATACTTGTAGTCTGCTTGCAAGTTTTGCAGGTGCTGAAAGTTGCTATAAACTTGCAGCCATGATGATCTGTAGATCTGATGGAATGAACAGTGAAAAATGGAAAAGCAAAAAGATCATCTGAGAGATGATAAATCATGTGAGGGTATAACGACCAAAACAGTTGGAAGAACGTTGGAGAAAACAAATATATTGCCTTAGATATTACTAAGAATTGTTAGGCTCTTGTAGGATATAGTGTATAAGGCACAGTGAAGCAACAGGAAATTAACAATACGTGTTGAAGGGACTTGTACTTAGAAATTTATTTTTTTTTCTGGAAATGCAAAAATAGTGCAGCGATTGAACAGTAGAGAGTTAAATAGTTAATGCATTTAAGAACATTTAGGGTCATAATGGAAAAGCACCTTGTATTGTAAATTGTGTCAACATGACAAAATTGGTTTAGAAACACACTTATTTTAAAAACATGTACATTTGAACATACGAACTGATTGCCAGAATGTTTGTGCTGTTTAGAGCCTTTTGGCCGTGTATGTCTTACTTTATTTTCGTTCCTTCCCCTTTGTTTTCTCTGAAACAGGATATAGCTGACCCTTTTTTTGCTTATTGTAAACAGCATGCGGACAGGTTAGACAGAAAATGGAAACGGAAAAACTACTTGGCATTACAATCTTACTGTAAAATGTCCTTGCAGGAAAGAGAAAAGCAGCTTTCACCAGAAGCTCAGGTATTGTATTCGTGACACAAGTGCCTCTGTATTAATCATCCATGTTAAACAAGACAGAAATAAAGAGAATGAGAAAATGTTATTATAGTAGGAAATTAAATGTGGATAGTGCATGGTCATTTAACAATGCAGTTAACCATTTGTAGGTTTTGGTCTCTAAGACCAGTTCTCCATTTTTTTGTATATATTTATATTGTATTTTATATACATATTTTAATAAATATCAAATATGAATATCCATGCTTGTTTGAATTGAAAAATATTACTTTGGTTTTCAGGCAAAAAGTTGGTAATTACTTTTTCATTGTAATTCATAAATTTTGTTTAGCATTTTCTTTAAGGTTTTTAAGAAAAAAAGACATCCAGGCAAAAAATTAAGCTTATTTCTGCATCTTTTTTCCCTTAATATCTTCAGTTTGGCAGAAGAGTTTACCTTGCCTAAAGTATTTTGCTTGTTAGATCCTTTTTCAAGTTTTGTAGGCCTAAGCAGAATTTTGTGTGCCAGGTGTTTTCATAGTAAAGATTTCCTAGAAAAAAGATTCCATATACAAAGGAGCTGAGTCTGTGCTACCACGTGGGAGTTGTTTGAAAGCATTAGGCAGGTCAATATCCCTGTCTAGTGGCAGATCCATGCAAAACTACTAGTTCCTGCATAAGCTCAAGTGATTATATCAAAAGTGCATTTAAGACTTCAGTCCCTCTGAGGGAATCTGTGTACTTCCCTATGTTTCATTGTGTGTTCTTTATTAATTTTCCTGATTTTGAGGAATTTATAGCATAGTTTGCTTTACTTCTTAGATGGAACTGCATTCTGTACAAAAAATATATCTGTGTAGAAAAGCATCTTGCTATCTGAATGAATCTTGCCTGATTTGTTGTAGCAATTAGCAGATACTATAAATAATGGAACTTATTTATGGGAGAGAAGTAACTGCTTATTTTCCCGAAGTGAGAATTGTAGTGTAATGATCAGGAAATAAATGTCTATATTGTCCAACTTTCAATTTAAAGAAAGTAGTACCTTCCTAGTTCTTCAAAGATCTTTGAATAGGAGATAGACATTATTAATTTAAAATGACCTGTGCTGTTGAGAATGTGTATGAGCAAACCTTGATACAAATACGATAACTTGCATACGTTTTGTACAACCACTTGTTCTCACTATTGATGACTTTGGTATTGTATGCGTTTGCATTAGTATTGTGTGTGTGCCTGAGTTTATGTGGATGAAAACAGATTGGGTACTTGAAAAGTTATATCCAATATCCAGTTTTATCTGTTGGTATTTTAATGAAGTAGTTGTTTGTCTTTGAGTGGTTTCTGTGACTTTAAAATGCAGAACTGTAAGGGGTATTTAAATACATACTAGAAATGTCTGACTGGAGAGTTGACACAGAGTATGTCTAAATTCACCCCTTACCTTACGTTGTCTGCATGAGAAAGTTAAAATCCCATCAGTAAATTCAACTGTTTTCTGTTCAATAAGGATTTCGGAGAAATAAGAATCTTGAGACAGCTTAGTCTGGGGGAAAAAAAAAGATTAAGTAGTAAATATATACATATTTATATATATATATCTGTAGAGTGTGCATATATGTATGGACATCCAAAAGCTCACTTCCCAGGGGAGTTTTTTGGCTTAAGTAAGGTTCATAACCTAAGTACTCAGCTGTACAAAAAAAAAAAAGGGTATTTGATGCTTCGTAGTCCAGGCAGGAAGAACTGAGCCAATGGTGTGGCCCAAAAACCTAGCACTGTTACTGGTTGTTGGAATGTGTTCTACATTGAAATACTCTTTTAGAATGTTAATAAAAGAAAGGTGCATTCCTTGAACAAAGTGTATACTTGAAAATTGCTTAAGTCCAAGTAACTTGACTTGAGGATTCCATTTAGACATTACAAACTTTAATCTGCTATCTATTTCTGGAATAAGGCTCTGGGTATACAGTTGTATGACATCTTAAATAACCTCAAGGGTTTCAGAACTGAGCATGTAATCCGTAAAGAAACATCTTAGCTGAGGATGCTCTAAACCATCCTTGGTCCTTCCAGTGGAATATAAATCAGAGTGGTGGCTGTTGCCTGCTGCTGTGCATCCCAGAAAAAAGCCATTGGGGTCAGAGCTGAACTGTGAGCTACATTTGCTGTGTTTCTTGGTCATTAATGTTCAAGACTGAGTAAGGTAACATGTTAAACTGTCTGTAATATTACCTTCAATTATTGTGTTTGTGATTTCTATTCCTTAACTACAGCGTGTATGTATATGCACACTTTTTTTGCTTTTGCTGCAGGAGTGTCTCACACCATATGGTGGGGCAGTCACATTAGTTTAGTTTCTTCTTTGTGCAGGCAAGTAAACAACTTCTAGTTGATAGTCAGCTGGAATTTTGCCTCTGAAGGTTTGTATGTTGATGTCATTTTCTGCCAGAATTGCCACTTCATAGAGTTCCCTCAAGACAGTGTTTTCCAACTGTCAGTAACAGCTTGATCTTCTGGGGTAGATCTCCCAGATGGTTCCAAATATACAGATGTCATCAGCAATATACATTATGAGCTTCTCTTGCCTACTTCACTTCTGTTTGGGTTGTGTTTTTGACAAATTCTAATCAGCAAGTTTAACATTCATAAAGAGAAGTGGCATTGAGAAAAGAGTTCCTATAAAATTATGTCAAATATGGCAAAAATGCTCCTCATCAACTCTTATTGCTCACTTAGCTACCAATTTAAAGTCTATCTGAATGTATTTAGAGTTTTCACAGTCCCATCAGAATATCATTATTAGAAAGGGTTGCCTGAAAGCCAACAGTCATCTGTGTTACTTTCGTTGGTGGGGTGATCTCATCAAGAAATGTGTGCATAGCTCCAAAAGCAGGTGAAAGGATAGTGTCGTTTGTGTATGCATTTTGAAGTGAAATAAAATGTCTGTATCAATCAATGTTTCTCGAGCTGTAGAGTTCTAGAGTGAAAATGGCATTAATTATATTCTGCAGCTTTTGAAAATAAAATGTGTGTTCCAAGTTATAACTCAAAATTAATTTTGAATTGCCCCTTTATGTTTTTGAATTGCCCCTTTATGTTTTTAAATTGCCCCTTTATGTTGTGGAATTCCTTATTGCAGGCTCGAATCAATGCCAGGCTGCAGCAGTATCGTGCCAAAGCGGAACTGGCCCGCACCACCAGGCCACAGGCCTGGGTTCCCCGGGAGAAGCTGCCGCGACCACTCACCAGCAGCGCTTCGGCAATTCGCAAGCTCATGCGCAAAGCCGAGTTAATGGGAATTAGTACAGACATTTTTCCAGTGGATACTTCAGATACTAGTTCCAGTGTTGATGGAAGAAGAAAACATAAACAACCAGCTCTCACTGCTGACTTTGTGAATTATTATCTTGGTAAGGGTGAAAATGGCTTGTTTTTCTCAATGAAAAAAGTACCACTTTGCTACATTGTGTTGTGCTAATTCGTTGGGGTTTTCATTTTAGGTGTATTTAAATATTAATAGGTAATTGTAAGTTATGATTTTGTTTTATGTCAGGTATATTATTGCTTGGAGTCTCTTTACACATAAAGTTATTTTTTTAAAAAGGTATTTCAGAAATGAATAAAATCATATATAAATAGGCTGCACTGTCTGTAAGAAGGAAATAGAAGGTCAGGTAATCTTTTGTTATAATATTTTTTCTTTAAATTCTCCTCCATTTCTATGTGGAACAGCACGACTTCGTGACTATTTGCTGGATGACTTATCAAAGCTCATCATTTAAACAGCTACACTATTTGTGCAGCAAAATGTAAATGTTACAACTGTACATTCTACTCTGTCTGTGTAATAAACCAGTAGGCCATGGTTTTCTGTCTTTGTATTGTTATAGTTTCATACTTTCTGTTGCCTTATTTTTTTTTAATGCATAAAACTTTAAAAAATATATTCAAGAATGGGAAATAATGCAATTTTCTTTTAAATAGAGAGAAATATGCGCATGATTCAAATCCAGGAGAATATGGCCGAACAGAAGAATATCAAGGATAAATTAGAAAATGAGCAAGAAAAGCTTCACGTGGAGTATAATAAGGTGAAGTAAAAGGGAAAATAAACCGTTATGCTGTTTTAGTATTGCTGTTGTTAACTTTGATAGCATTTTTCTTTCCATGAAAGAAAATGTCTTGGAATGAAAGATGGAAATTATTGCTTCTTTAAAAGTAATACTTAAAAATACATTTTTTCTTTGAAAAATACTCAGTAGTCTGTCTTCCCCCATACAAGCAGTGTGAACTTCTAAAATATGATAGGTTGACTGAATGCAAGCTCTTTAACTGACCCCAGTGAAAGCTCCAGTAAGTGGACAAACAGGTCCCTCTCATGAGCCAACCTGTGTCATCAGAGCCTTCTGTTTTCCCTTCTTTTTATGCATTTAATTTGAAATAACAGAGTTTGACTCCTCCCTCCCACCCTCTCTCTCTCTCTCTCTTTTTTGATTGTTTTACTTGTGTCTAGTTTTGTGTTCTTTTTGAACCTGCTTGGTTCTTTGCTTGGAGCCCTACTTGATAATTGGCAATTTAGGATACTCGGTGTTCTTTGTTTATTTATGTCGACTCCAACTCCTGTTGTGTTCATCCTAGATTTAATGTTTAATTTTTTTTTTCGGAGGGAAATGATTGGTATATACACACCCATAGTGTCCTCTGCATGGAGTTTTTGAATATAACAAACTTGTGGCCCATACATTATGGCATTGCTCCCCCGAAATGTTGCTAATGTAATTTTTTAATTTATCGTCATGGTTAAAAAAAGAATTTTGTGCATTTCTGCTAAATAATTATTTCTTTATTTTAATATTTAAATATTTTGAAATGTAGAAATGCTGTTCTTTTTGTGATAGATGATCACATGCTGCAATTCTTGCCAAATTCAGCAACCTATCAAGTGATGGTTAATGATGACAAAAAGCGGTGTTGCTACTAATTCTTAAACTGTCAGGTGTGTGTTTCGAATGAGAACATACGGAAACTAGCAGCAGATCCTTTTTGAACTACCAAAAATGATAAAGGGAAAGGAAATGGTGCAAGGGGCTTTTAACCAACTTAATAGGTTGTATATTCTGAGTGGCAACTAGCAGTTATTTCGAGAGTGAAAAAACCCTTTATTTTGCTTCCATCCTTTAATAAATTTTATCTGTTTCCATGAGTGTGAGTGGGTGTTCTTTAGTATGGCAAAAGAGAGTTTTAATCCATTTATATATTTGCTTGTTATGATCTTGCTGCTTAGGTAGTGTGGACAACACATACAAGATGTTGCAGGGTTTTAGTTTTGCTTTCTGCTTGACCATGAAACCCTATTTTCATGCTGAAATGCTTCAGATCTTCACAAAACAAGTGGCTACCGTGATTTTTGATTTAGTTAAATTACTGAATGGGTGTACTGATCTCAACTGTATTGATATAGTTGTCATTGTTTTATTAATCCCAGCAGAAATTGATGCACCCTAGATAAGTAAGAGGTTGAATAAAATTTATTAAATAACTCTAGTGAATTTTCATTATTCTTTTTTTGTTTTTTTTCTTTAACTTTTCAGCTGTGTGAGTCCTTGGAAGAACTACAAAATATGAATGGAAAACTGCGAAATGAAGGGCAAGGCATTTGGGCTCTGTTGGGCAGAATCATTGGACAGGTTGGTTGGTTCCCTTTGCCCCCCCCTTTACAGAAGAAGGCAGCAGAACTGGTTTTCCAAGAATAGGCCTTTCTGTTTCTGTCTGTCATTTCTATGGCCAAATAAATTAATTTTATTTGATTTGATCAGACCCAGGCTTTACGCTGGGGATAATGCTTTCTGATTGAAGTACCTAGACTTTTGCAAAACAGCTACTGGGAACCTGTTGCTTAATTTTGTTGTTGTAATAGTGTTCTTGTTTGCGAAATTCTTTCATTTGGTGTAAGTGATTGACTTGTCATTTGTGATGAACCTTAACATGAAGCATGAGTTAATCCTACTGTTTTTGTCTCCACATTGTCTTTAGTTACTGTAGGCTTCAAATAAGATTTTAAATCTTTATGGTTTTTATAAGACGTAAATCCTTTTAAATGCAGTATGTATGTGATTTGTATGTGTATATGAAGAGTTGCAACTGGATAGAGCAGAATATTTTGATGAAATTAATATAAATGTCTAGGACAATAGAAAATTTGGATTATTTTCTGTTTCCAGCAGTTATCTTTGTTCTCATGGATATGGGGAAAAAAGAGAAGTGTAGATTCTTACAGTGTTTTCATGTATGTTTTATGTCAGAGGTATTAAGTGGCAATGGACATTTTGCGTGTGAGAAGGAGATTGAAATTATTTCCAGTTACGATTCAGTATTGAAGAAACTGTTTATTGTGAAAATGCAGACCTACAGTTAGGTCACAATTTTTTCGTGCCCTTTGGTGCTGCTGAGTTTGTGCTGCTGTTCAGAAAATGAACCTTACACTTTTTTTATGCAGTAGTATTTCCAAAGGTATGCAAGCTTTTTCTAGTTCTATTAGCCTGCCTATCTCTCTTACTTGCAAAGAAGCGTTCTTGCATAACATATAACACATCTTTTGAACCAAGATTATTTTTCCCTCCTGTAAGTATTTAGAAATATATTTCCTGATGCAAATGTTAGTAAAAAAAAAAAAAGAAAGAGAAGAATTGAGCAGAATTCGTTTACACAGCTTGCATGACATTTTTTTTCCAGTTGGTTGAACAGATGCAGACCCACGGGGCTGCTGAGAAATGACTTTGATAGATGGCTGCTGTCTGAGAAGCCAGCATACTGCAGATTAGTAGAAAACCGGAGAGAGTCTTTGTGGAGGGCTTGGTCCAATAAGATAATTTTTCTAATTAACCTGTCGAGCACCAGTGTAGCTGCAATGCTGTGGAAAATAAACTGCCTCAGTATTCTGTCAGATTCATGAATTTGCCTTTACTTGTTTCAGCTGCCTAGACAAATGTATCCTTCTTCATCCCTCTATTAGAAACTTGAAAAAAAAATTCTAAAAGCAAGTCTTTCTGTGTGTTTTTTATTCAATTGAAAACATGAGTATAAGATTACTTTATCTTACAAAATCATACTGGGGTAAATGTGTAGTTGCTCTTGTCTGTAAAATAGCTAGCCAAGCAATCTTGTGATTTTGTGTCCTTCATGCATTGAGATTGGAGTGGTATTTAAAAGTGTCAAGACTCACATGTACTGCATTTCTTCAAATCCAATAGAAATTGAACATACCAGCAATTTTACGGGCTCCTAAGGAAAGGAAACCAAGTAAAAAGGAAGGAGGAGCACAGAAGGCATCTACACTTCCGGCCGTACTATATAGGCAAGTAATAAAATCTTGGTAGAATAGATACAGTATCTAGTAAGTTACAGTTTCAGAAAAGTGGTCAGAGAAAATTGTTTGCTTCAATTTTAATTAGCAGAATGCTTTAAAGTTGTCTATACATTTTTCTTACTTTTGAAGACCAAGTTGAATAGTAGCCAGTTCTTCATCCTAGCACACATGAGTAAAGTCTGGGTGTTCTTGCTAATTTGATGGCACTGCTTTAATGGCAAAGGTAACTCTTTGCATCTGAAATAAAGGGTCCTTTTTTCTGTTACGTGAAAATTAACCGGTCATCTTGTGTTTTGAATGCAATCATCTAAGTGATTCTGTGAATAGTGATGGTGCTGTTTAGTCACCAGTGACTGGGTGCATAAAACACTTGGCATATAAGAATTTTTACTTTTTACCCATTCTAAATTGCTGAATTTCTATTTTTATTAATTCTCAAGAATATGAAATATATTCACTTCCTCTGTCGTTGTTCCACCTTTTCCTCTGTTGTTCCTCCTCTTTAAGCTGTGAAGCTACTGACTGGGTTTTTATTACGCCTAATAGTGGGATGTAGGCTTCCTAGAGCATGACTGCACGAAATACACAGATCTTCTTCTCTTGCCACAACTGAGAGATGACACGGTCTGTCCTTATCTAGAGAGCAGCAGCCAGGCCTCCAACCACAGCAAGTGGTGTCTTACCCAGCTAGAAGGCTAAATGAAGAAGATGATTTACATAACCAAAAGTTAATTTTAGTGCTGCAAGAGACAGAAGTCTTGGAAAAATGGAAGTGGGCTGAGGATTTGACAGTTTAGATAAGTACACAAATAACTGGAATCATGCTTTACTAGTTCTGTTTAATTCAAATCCAGTCATTTAGTTCCTCCCATGTTACGCTGCAATCAGTGGACACCTGATCTCTTCAAAGTAACTAAAATTTCAATTCCAGTAAAGTAATAATAAAAACGAAATGTAATTTCTTATGAGTTGTTACACTGCCCAGCTTAACAGCAGCAGAGACCTATTTCAGGGTGGTTAACCTGAATAAGCATATGGTTGTTAAGACAGGATAACAGCAGCATAATCTTTTATTTAAGCATTTGATGTAGTATTTTTTTCCATTGGCCAGTGCTACATTTTTTTTGAGTATTGAGTGATTACTCACTTGTTCGAAGTCCTTAAAAGTTTAAATTGGAAGTAATTTTTGTTAACTCTGTTAAGTGCCTTTTGTGCTTTATTGTATATAGGTAGAAGTTCCTTAAAAAAAAAGCCTCCAAAAATACTCCATAATTACTCCAAAAAAGTAATTATATACTTAAATGATGCATTCAAATTGAAGTTGCTACATTTGTGTTGAAACTGGGGAATGTACTGGGGTGTATTGTTTAGTCTTTATGATTTCAAATGTAATAATAATGCTTTTCTGCTACCTACATTAAAAGTTGTGGAATTTGCAAAAAGAATCATGATCAGCACCTACTGCTACTGTGTGACACTTGTAAACTCCATTATCATCTTGGTTGCCTGGATCCACCTCTTACAAGGATGCCAAGGAAGACTAAGAACAGTTACTGGTAAGAATGCAGTTGATGTGTTGTCTTGTTCTATCTCTGTACTTAAAGTGGGATGTAAATGTGAGTAGATTTGCAAATTCTAAGTGGTTTAGACATTAATGCAGTCTGAACTGAGTTGTTTTATTGTCAGGCTATTAGCAGTGATGTTTCAAGGTTAAAAAAAAAAGAAAAGATTTTTATCCTTATTAGCCAGTGTGTTACAGGTTATAGCTGTCATTTTCTTTGCTTTTGAGTTCATTTGTGATTGTTAATGCTGCAATATAAAACTGGTAGGAAACCATAGACTACTTTCAGGAAATGAAAGACTTGGTTTTCTGTTTATCTTAGGACCCAGATATGCAACTCTGTCCAGATCTTCAGGAAGATACTTGTAAATATTTTAAAATAAACTTCTAAGTAGCAGATCTGTTTACTGCAATATTGGATGTGTTGAGTTTACTGCTCTCTTATTACTCAAACTTGCAATGGCAGAAACGTGTGCATAACTATACGTACTGCAGTTACATTTCCATGAATTAAAGTTCTTGTGCCAGTGGAGCAGAACAAAAGCTAGGAAGTACATTGGAGAAACGTTAAGGTGGCAAAGGTACTGATTTCCAAACTGTCATAAAATTAGCTTGCTGCTGTGTAGTGTTAGCATTCTGCATGTTTAAACTGCTCTGAAATGTGTTAGAAGCCGTTATTGAGAAACAGTTTTTAGCTGGCCAGAAGGTAGTTTACAACATCTCCAGGATTCATTTGTGACCTTGCCTGAACGTTAAGATACCAAGTCAGAATAGTATAAAAATTCCTTCTAAAAATAGAGTAAAACTATTTTAATAGAAAAAAACTTGGTTTCTGTCTTTCTTCATGTCTCTTAATTTTTTTTTCTATTATTTTTTAAGAACTTGCATAAAACATTTGCTCAAGCCATCTGTTTCGTTAGTTTTGAAGATTGTGTGCAGAATCAGTACCTGAAATGGGAGGCCTCCCTCTTTTTATATTTTAACGCAACAAAACCTGTAAATTTACTTAGTAAATTAATAGATATTTCATTTAAAAGTTGATAATCTCAGAAGAATTTTCACCATCACTAATATTTTGCTGAAATTAATTTTCCTTTAATTATTTAATGCAGTGTATGATTTTCAACTTTCCATCTCTTTGGTCAAATTTGTCAAGTATTTATTTTACATGGAAGTTTTTTTGGTTTTTTTTTTAATTTTTTTAGACAACTTCTGCATTTGCACAGGAGGTGGGATTTTTGTTCTGCTTTTTAACAAAATTGAAAAGGCTCACTTGAAGCTATCAGTCCAAAAGATGTAAGACTATAATTCTCACTAGGTGTTAAAGGCAGGATAGGTCAGGTTAGGTAGTAAAGCTTTTTCATTTCAAAGCTATGACTTATCTTTGTTGTGAATTTCATGGTTCAGTTATATCTCAGATCACAAACTTGGCTTTTACTTCTAATTAGCCTAGGCATATTCTGGAGTGTGAGATGACAGCAGGCAAATTGAGCTGCATTGATTGCATTCTTTTCATCATTGAATGTGCCTTTATATATTCTTTACAGGATCAGTAGAGAGCATATAGAACAGATTTTTAATCTAAGTTTGAGTTCAGCAGGTTTACCCTCCCCCCCACTGTTTTGAATACAACTTTTATCTTTTGATTAAGATATGAAGAAAAGTGCAGGGTTTTTTAGATGGGGGCCGTGTACTTTTCATATATTTGTGTAGGAAATAATGGGAACTTTGCAAAAAGATAAAAGAAAATTGGTATAGTGGGAAATTCCTTAAAACGCTAGGCAGGTTGAAAGACTTTATTCAAGAGTAGTCAAAAACGTTTAGTTCTCTTTTTAAATAGTAAGCAGGAAAAAGTTAAAAATAATTGTTTCCTTTTTTTTTTTCCTGTTCTGTTATAACTCCTAATAATTTTCTCATAATTGCTAACTTGAGTCCTTGCAAAAAGTTTGATGATTAGAGTCATATCCTTTATCAATGCTGTGGTGCAATTTGATGTAAAAATTGGGAATTTTCAGTTTCTTAGAAATTCTATTGATTAAACACTAGAATATTATTTTGATTTACATCATAATACTACTAAGTCTTATCATTCTTGTTGACAACTTATGTGCTTTTATGCTCCTGGATGTTCTGGATGGGCTGAGAACTGTGTATTTTCCTGGTAGAGGATGATCTTAACTGGTACGAAAGCAATGCGCAAGTGTTGACAGACAATACCACGATTCAAAATCTAATTGGAAAATATTGACATTTTCATTAAGAAAATACTTGTCAGGTACCAACAGAGAGTAGTTCTTTCTATTGAAATGAAATTGCTGAAAAAAAGTGGTAACTTCTGGTAACATGAAATGCTGGGACTGAGATGAGTGAAACAAGGATTAATGATTTTATTAAGCTTAGTGATTTTTATTTTTGTTGGAAGGCCAGTTATTTTAGTGGTGACTGCTGTGGGGAGTATTGGCCACAGTACAGAATGAGCTGTAGAATTCTTGGCCAGTAGTCCCATGAACACACATTCATTATCTGGACATTCATTCATATTCACTCATTCAGTGCTGATCCAGCACATCTTGAGTGCTTTTTTGTCCTAATTCATTGGATAATAATATAAAATTACTAACTTACATAAGCATGAGTGCAATATGACACTGCATCTAACATATACTTTTCTTTGTATTTGTCACTTTTCCTAAATGAAGGGTGTTTGGGTCATTGCCAATGGCAAATTTTCAGTACCTTTACTAAGATGCTCTTTGAAACTCTTTGGCAAATTTGTTTGTTTCATACATACTGTCTTTTGTCTCCAGAATAAAAGCAGCCCTCCTTTTTTAACACCTCCAATGCATAATTCAACGTGTAATTTATGGAGTATACGTGTCATCTTAGAGCTGTTGTCCATGTGTCTCAAGTTCAAAGTGGTTCAATTCTTTGTAAACATCGCAAGAAGTGAGACCTGTTTCTTCCTAGTTAAAAACAAGCCACACTCTAATTAACGGTTCAGTTTTCCTTTTTAAGCACTGAGGATGGAACTGTTTTCTGGAATCACTGTAGTGGTATTCACTAAGCACAGAAGATTTAAATTTATGCTTTTCCCAACTCACAGCTAGTGAATTGATGTTCGTGAGATGGGAAGTTATCTCTGGTACCATTCATTCTTGCACCAAGTTAGATTGAAAACACAACAAATTCACACGACTTCTTCTCTAGGTTGTTAGTGCTTAATCAAAGACCTTCTGTATGATTAAAAGGTTTCAAATCAATACTGAGACTTCTTGATGGAATTACTAAAATTATTTCCAGTAATTTTAGCAGTAGGCACAAGTATAGTTTAGAAGTAGCTATATTATTGCTTACTACTGATTTTCTCTGTGGGACTATATTAGGCAAGTCCAGACTCAAAGCAAAGCAAAATTTCTGTACAGAAAGTTGAGTCTTTGGCACCATTTCTCCTGTTAATTTGTTTATTGTGCATGACAATGCTTGCTAATTTAGAGGCATTCGAAGATTGTTGGAATAGTTGTAAAGATGACCTGCTGTGGCAGATTCTCTGTTCACTGCTTGTCCTTGAAGAGGTGAAATTAAGTGAGCATGGCTGTGGCATAGCCAAAAAGAGGAGAAATCATATGGCTACTTTCTATCAATGTATTGGGATTAAACAGCTGAATGGGAAAAGAGTTCTTTAAATTCAAGAACCATATTGAAATAAACTATACAAGGAGATGAAAGGAGATTGTTTCTACGTCAGAGGAGTGTGTGTGTGTCTCTAATAGCTTTTCTGTGGCCCTGTGGGAGCTAACAACCAAACTGCTTTGTAGTTAAAGCTTGTCTGCTTTGTAATAGCGTTGATGAGATGTGGTTTACTGTGGTAGTAGAGGCTATTCCAGTAAATCAGGAGGTTGACTCTAAATTCACGTTTATAACTTTTGTTTTTCCCCTCACTTTTGGTGTATTTGTGAAGTTTTGTTCTGTGACTGCCACAACATTCACCTGCCCCCACCTCCATCATACTTTGATTTTGCTTTTCTTTTCTAGACTGAGCTTTTTCTTAATTTTGATTGCTGTGTCACTTGCACCAGCTGTTTCAGAGCAGGTCACACCTGTTTCTTTTTCATAAAAATGGAATTTAGGAGCTTGCATGCAGTACCTCATCTTTTGATTGAGGTGTTTCTTGTCTTCCTCAGTAACATCAAAGTTAAAATTCTTCACTTATTTGTATTTAAATAGGATGCTAATGAAATTACAGGAGTTTACTGATCTGAAGGGTTATTTTCTGTACAACTCTCTGAACATATGTAACAGAAAAATGGAGTCTTTCCATTCTAATAGAGCAGAGCTAAAGAACAGGAATGATTTCAATCATATCTGCAGGATGATATGATCCAAGAGACTGAGTTTCCAACTCCAAATAGTATTGTACAACCATACTACTATTATTTTGTCTTATAAAGACTTCATTTTTAATGCACCTCTTTAGTTGTGGAATGTTTATTTTTTAATATATACATAGCACATTTTCACCATAATAATGAGGAAAATAAATGTTTTGTAAGAACTGCTCATCACAGTATTTTTGAACATTTTTGTAGGTATTGCTTACATCTGCATAAGCAGATCATAGTAAATAGTTTCAGTTGTGCTTTCCATTACATAAATTACTGACATGACTGATGGTGCAGTGTTATGGAGGGCAGTGCCCTCTGATATTTACCAAATGGAAAATCACCTTAAAGCTTTGAGTGAGACAGCTTGAAGACAATGCATCTTATAAAAGTAAAGAAATCAAAGTAGCCTTTAGCTAAGCAGACACACAGAATTTTGAGAGAATGTTATTCAAAGCGTCTCTCTCCTGTTACATCACTAGAGAGCCGTTCTCCATAAAATCTTAAAATAACAGTAGCTTGGTCTGTGTGCCTTTATTTATTTATTTAAGTGCATGTGAATACATATTTGTGTATATTTACACAAATTTGTGTAATCCAAAACATCTAACTGTAAAAAGTAGCATTTTGTACCTTATATTTTTCTATTGGTTTTATAGTCTAGTGTCCTAAAGAGGTCTAGAAGTGTTAATGGGTACTCTGTGTGTGTAGTGGATTGAGGCTTGTAAAGAGGAGGAAGAATAGAGTACTATACACTTGTATGTTGGCCCAAAACTGTTTGAAAAGTATATAAACTGGCTTCCTTGTGTTTTGGCCACTAACAAAGCCTCCATACTTAGGTGAGGAAGGGAAGAAACTGTTTTCTTTCTTGCAATCTACCCCGTAGTACTTCTGCTTTTCTAGAATAGCAAATATTAGTAGCACTTGCTATGTGCCCTTTTTACTGTGATAAGTGCTTTTGTGATGAGGTGATCAATCTTTATAACATTATAATGTAGTCACAATTATCTAAATTTGACATATGGAAAAGTTGAAGGGGAAAGTTATTGAGTTAGTCAGGGCTTCACTGATATGTTACCCAATCCAGGAATAGATGTCCTCTATTTTGACTTGGTAGCCACCAATCTGCCTAGCAGACCATTATGATTCCTGTTGTCTTCTGTGTAGCCAGGAGAGATTGGAGATATTGCTTGGATTATTTTAAAAGAATTACAAAACATGAAAAGTTGATGGAGTTGATATTGTTAACCCTTAGTAAAGTTCATAAGAAAATGATTCTTGTTGAACATGTAAATGTGAAGAAATTGGCTCAAACACAACAGCATCTGACTTTGTGCTTTTGTTTATACAGGATGAATATGCGTTCTTGTCACAAGTGTGTCTTAACATTTAACTTCAAATAATTGCATACATAATTTTTGTTTGTCTCCTTCCAAAGCAAATTTGCTCCTTTATTTAGATAATTTTAAAGTGCTTATCATGTTAATGGCACTCAATAGCAGAACATAATGTTGATACTTTTTTTGGTTGGTTTTATTAAAAAAACATGTTTAATATGAGATCAGTGGTGAATTGGAATTCATTTGAAATTACTTACAGTTTTTTGAAGTATAATGTGAGAAGTAATTAAGAACTAACTCCTACCAATGAGTATAATTTCTAAGTTTTCATTAACCTATTTTTAGTGAACATCCACATGTATGACTGCATAAGATGATTTTCCGCAACTAAGAACAAATCTTGATGAATTCCTATCTTGTTAATTCTATTACAGAACTTGTTACTAGCATTACCTTAGCATCTGTTACTTTCTTAAGTTCTGATTGTGATTTTGTACTTTTTCAGAAACTCAATAGGCATTTTTTTCAGTTCAGTGTTCAAAGTTTTAATATATATCTACAGCTTCTATATCTTTGTCTCTTAACTATTTTTTTCATCTTCAAAACACTCTGTCTTAGAAAATAGATACTTAAATTTATTATCATAACAAACATATCTTCTAAATCCCTGCTCTCGTTGGAATGAATTCAGCAGCATGTCATTGTAAAGGTAACAGTCTGGTCTAGTGGAAGGTGTCCCTGCCCATGGCAGGGAGGTGGGAATTAGATGATCTTTAGGATCCCTTCCAATCCAGGCCACTGTATACTTCTGTGATTAAACTGCATTGCAGTTACGGTAATGAATAGATTACAAGTGTGGTAGAATGAAAATGGTGAAACAGGGTGCATCTCTGTTGAAGATTAATTCCTGCTTTCAGAATCTTGGTTTTCGAAGTCAAACTGTCAGGAATATAAGAATGCTTTACTTGTTTTTTGCTTGGTTGCTTAAAATGTACGTTTGAGGGAATTCTTTAGGTGTCCATTTGATATATTGTCTTTTGAATTTATCTTAAACCCAAATACTTCCATATCTTTCTTTTTTGCTTTTGTGACTGCAGTCTTAAAACGAAAATATTCCACTTTGCAGGCAGTGCTCAGAGTGTGACCAAGCAGGTAGCAGTGACATGGAAGCTGATATTGCTATGGAAACCTTACCAGATGGGACCAAAAGATCAAGGAGGCAGATTAAGGAACCAGTGAAATTTGTTCCTCAGGATGTGCCAACAGAACCGAAGAAAATTCCAATCAGAAACACGGTAAATGATGGTGGAGTTGTTATGAGACTCATATTCATAATAATAATAATAACAATAATATTGTTTCAGATGACTTACATTGTGGACATTCTGAATTGCTGGATTTCAATTGGATTGATGTTCTATTTTTATGATACATTTCATTTCCTCTCCTTAATGCTTCATTAGTTGCGTTAAATATATAGTTTTGCTAAAGAAAAGAGCTGGAAACACATAACTGAAGAGCTCTACAAGCTTAAGGAAAAATTCAGTTTTCACTTAAACTTAGCCTTTACAGCTCTTCTTCACTGTAGTACTAAGGACACATACTAGGCTAGATTTAAATACATCAAATTGCCAATTATAGCTGTAAAGTAATTAGCCATTTCCTTATATACAGACAACCTGCTGACTGACTACAGATTTTGTCCGAAGTGGTCACAAGACCCTGTTATTTCAGTTTATTTGGCTTCCTGTTCTTACTGGTCGTTGTATGTTTTCGTAAACTTTCATGGTGGATAGCTTTTTGAGAAGAGAAACAAAATCTCTTGTTTCTGTACTGATGAAGTATTTGGCATCTTTCTTTCATTTGAAAATAGAACTTTTTAAATAATCACTGTGCTCTTTTCCTTAAAATTTTGCTCTCCTACCTGTTTGTAAAACAAGCATTTTCATAAATGATAGGTCACATCACATATAAAAAGTATATAAAAATATCAAAGGGCATTTATGCTGAGTGTAGGGGATGAATAGTATTCCCATGACTCTTTGAATATCTTCAAATATATTTGGTTCATCTTTCAATATATTTCTTAATATCAGGGACTATTTAAACCCTCTCACGTTAGGGTTAGACAAACTTCAGCTGTCATGCAGGACAACTTTATTTTCTTCATGGAGCTTTCCAGACTTTATGATTATACTAGCAGATACCATACCTAACTTCTGAGTATACACTCATAGAATTAAACAAGTATTTTCCTTACCTAACCTTAAATATTTGCTTTAATTGTGGGCCATAGCTTTGATTTCCCTAGTGTGGCTTCCCTTTCCTTGTCTATGTCTAAGAAGAACTTCAAGAATGACTGGAAGCCAAACTGATTAATTTAGCCTAAACTATTAGAAGTGTGAGTAATCTGAAATTAAAGTTTGAGAAAAGTGTTTGTCTTTCTTTTTCAAATTGAGGAAAATTACGCTTCTTCCTTATGTGTAAGAATGCATCGAATCTTACAGCTACCTGCTTAGGTTGAACTCACTGGTGCCATGCTATTGTTCACACAGAAAGGAAACTTACTTGGTGTTCTTACTTACTGAACCCTTTGCATCTGGTGTCCCCCTTTTCTTCTTTCTCTCCCTTGTCTCTTTTTATACATAGTGTATTAGTATGTGGGGATTCATGATTCTGGGAAGACTAAAGAGAACTAAAAGTATCGCAGGAAAGTCATTCATTATAATAACAAATGAAGAAGCAATATAAGGTATTGTCAGAAATTCATAGGAAGACAGGATTGGTTTGTTCTGAGGCCCCTCTGAGATGTCCTCCTCATGCTGTGTCACTGTGATATGCTACACTGGCAATTTGGCACCTCGTGTATTACATAGTATATCTGCACATATTATGGTGTGTAATGTAGAGATTAATTGACTTTGAGTGGACTGTGTGTTGGCACTGTATGGCATTGTACTGTGGAAAAATTACTACTGCCACTCTGAGAGAGATTTTGTTTCTCTGCTTGAGTTTTTAGTCTTTCTTTCAGTTCTCTCTGGTTCTCTACTTTTCTGCAACATACAGATTTGCAAGGTAACATTTTTGCTGCCCTGTTGGCAGGGCTACTCTGTCAGAGAGGATCATCAGCCACTGACCAGCCTCTAGCAATTGGCCCCCTTCTGCGTAACTCCTTTAGTTTATATACTGAGCATGATGTTGTATGGTATGGAATATCCCTTTGGCCAGTTCAGGTCAGCTCTCCTGGCTTTTTGTGTGGCTCCTTCCTAGCAGAACATGAGACACTGAAATGTCTAAGATATGCATATCTTAGCAACAGCTGAAACATCAGTGTGTTATCAGCATTGAGGCCAGATTAGCTCACTTGGTTAGAGCAGGGTTCTAATAATGCCAAGGTTACCAGTTCAGTCCCTGTGTGGACCATTCACTTATGAGCTGGACTTCTCAATCCCCGTGGGGCCCTTACAATTCCAAATACTGATACTAAATTCAAAAACCACAGCACTATACCAGTTACTAAGAAGAAAATAAAATCTGTCCCAGCCAAAATCAGGACAGATGGTGTAGTGCTTTTGGTTTAGGCCTTTCCTGGTAACTGGGTCATAACTAAGGAAGTATTCCATCTCATTTTTTTTATGTAAGCAAAGATGTAAAGAGGGGAAGTTGGAAGCCAGGAGTCTGTCCTTCTGGCCGTGTTGGAGGGCAGAGGAGCTCCCTGCAGTCACTCTGCTGTGGGAGTGGGCCGTAGGTGTGGGTCTGCTGATCAGCCAGCCAGGTTGGGAAGAGGTGTCCTGAGATTCGGGAATGGCAGTTGTTTTGGTGAGAGGGAAGTGAAAACTTGTTTTCTTTCTCTTTTCTCCTCTGTATATACATGTATATATGTGTAAATATATATAAGCTCATTTAGTTCTACTGAAGTTTGGTTTTGTGGATTTTTCCCCCCCTTTCTCCCTTTTTTTCCCTGTGGCCAGGAGGGGCCTTCGGGGCCTCTGTCCTGGGCCCTTTGGCTCTTGGCATCTGGCCAATTTCAACTGGTCACAGATGACCAGAGAGAGACCTGAGAAAATTGAAGTACCCTACTGTTCACAGCATCTACATGACATCAGAGTCTCAGTTTTCTTCTCTAATTTGGAAGTGTAAGAGAGCTAAGACTGAAGCATGTTATTCAGAGCCAGGACAGTGCTTCCCCCTTGTAGAATTGTGTGCCAGGGCAGTATTTGGTATCCTAGTGCTGTATAACCTTTTAAAAGAACCTTGTGAGTGCTCTGTAATATTTCCATCTCTTAGTTTTCAAATATTTCAGAATATATTTATATAGAATCATAGAATCACAGAATGTTCTGAGTTGGAAGGGGCCCACAAGAATCATCAAAGTCCAACGCCTGACTCTGCACAGGACAGCCCTAAGAATCGCACCATGTGCCTGAGCATTATCCAAAAACTTCTTGGGCTCAGACAGACTTGGTGCTGTGACCACTTCATTGCGGAGCCTTTTCCAGTGTCCAGCCACCCTCTGAAGAACCTTTTCCTAATATCTAGCCTAAACCTCCCTTGACACAGGGGTTGGGTTGGGTTGGGTTCTATCGCTGGTCACCAGAGACAAGGGATCCGTGCCTGCCCCTCTTCCCCTCACAAGGAAGCTGTAGACTGCAGTAAGGTCTGGGAGTTTATCATTCTCACAGCCATGGTTTTCCAGCTCAGGGCACCGGGATGCCCCTTTGCCTGTCATCGGTGTTGAATAGAGGGGCAAAGAAAGCTTTAGACACCTCTGCTTTGTCTGTGTCCCTGTTTGTGAGGTGACCATCCTCATCCTGTAAAGGGCTGATGTTAATTCTGTAGACCATCTCTTTCAAAGTAGTTGTGGGATAGAGAAAGTCCAGCCATTGAACTGCATTGTTTTGGAGACAGCAGCTATCATATTGTGCATTAAAATTCAAGTTAAGTTTACAAGGTGACGTTTCTGATTTTAAACTCCCTAAGAAAGACCATATAAGTGAATGTACAAGGGTAAATTTAAACATACCGTAATTTTGCTCTGAGCCAGGGTCTGTACAAATTGCAAATGTAAATAAAAAGATAGTCGGTCTTTATACTTAATTCTGTTGTATAATGGCTGTATTTGAAGACAGAATTGAATTAGTTGTTTATCGTTTATACATTTCAAGCCATGCATAGTGACCTTTTAAACATTTTTTTCATTTCAGTGCATAACTCTTTAAACTAGGTTTATTTAAAATCTGTAATCTCTATAATTCCAATTTCACACTTGTGTAAGCATAACAAATTATTATTACTGCTTCTATTTAATTTCAGAAAAATTAATAGCTGATGATTAGTTAATAGAAATCAATAGCTAATTGCACTTTTTTTTGTATTTCTTATAAATATGAATATGTTTTTTAACATCTCCTTTTCAAAGTTTTGCATTTTTTTTTCTATTGGTTCTTTTTTATTATAAAGATTAAAGGTATGCAGTAATTGTTTCTTCAGAAAATAATTTAAAGAGATGTAAATAGTGTTTGGCAGCAGAAAGTTGAGTGATTAATACTCTTCCTCTGCTCAGCTATCTATGTTCAGATTTTCAGAATCTTTTTGAGGTGATCCATATTTAAAAAATCAGCTTTTAACAAATGTCAACATCATTTGCTATCCTTGAGTAAAAAAGAATACAAAGGGTTGTTTTTTTTTATTGAACGTGTCATTGCTAAAATAATTTCGTTAGTCTGGTGTCGTATTTTTGATTCAAGAAAAATTATCTGAAGTGTATTTCAGTGAATTTTAAAAAATGCCATAAACTCTGCCCTGCCTACTGTATATGCTGTTACTTGGAAGTGTAATGGACTTTCTGTAAGAAATGTCACATACATACATATATACACATTTTCTAAAGCAATTGTGTGCAGCTGGCGCTAGCTGTGTGTTCTAAGAGGTGGTAAGGAATGCTTTTTCCTGTGATTGTGGTGTATCCTTAGAAGTGAAGTGATGTCTATGTTGCTTTAAATATTCCATCTTTGAATAAACGCTCTCTTAATGAGCACATTAGAGGCTGGGTTTTGTTTTTGTGGGGTTTTTTTTGCTTGTGGGGATTGTTTTGATTGGCGTTTCTGGTTGGTTGGTTTGGTTTTCTTTGCCTTTTTTTTGGTGGAAATTGCATTTTTATTCCTTTTTATTGAGAAACAGCTATCTACACAATGTTATAAAGGTGAAAGGCATTTTGGGAACTTAATAGTTGACACCTATTAAGACACCTATTATTATGACACCTATTAAATAAAACCTTCTGATACTCTGATACCAGATTTATTTTTGTTATTTAGAAGCTGAAAATATTTTTTTCTCTAATTACAGTGTAAAAAATCCAGATGAATAGTGATGTTTCTGTTCAGGAATAAAAAGTCTGCATTTTGGGGAAAGAATTATTAGCCAACACTATGCTAGTCATCCCTCAGAACATGGAAGAAAACAAATCTGTACCTAAGGGACTCCAGTTTAAAAAACCCGAGGAGCAATCAGAAAACCACAAAAACAAACAAACCAACCCTACAAAAACCAAAAGAGAAACAAAAAAACCCAAACCTGACAAAGCACCTACAAATTGTTCTCAGTTGTTTCATATACTGCTTTTGTTTTACAAATAAATACTGATATTTAGAATAGTTTAGTATTTCTTGCTGGTTTTTTCAAATACGAAAAGAGAGCAGAGGAGTGACTTTTTTTTTCTTCCTATGTTGCCAAATATATTAATGATAAAATGGGATTGTTGTCTTGCCCTTAACTGAAGCGTTTCTGCCAAAGTGGTTTCCAAACTTCTATTGTGGAACTTAATTATGTGATGTCATAGATTCACATTTTGAATAAAAGTTACCTATAGGAGGAAAGCAGAACATCAGTTCCAATTTGAATGTGATTATCAGTGCTTCATAGAAACAGCAGATAGTTTCAACCCACTTATCCATACTTATCAGTCATAATTTTAGTTAGCATTGTCAGTGATTTGTCAACTCATTTAAATATAACTTCTAAATAAGTAACTGGAAGACCTTTTAAACCATCTACCTGTTAGGGTAGTTTTGACATACAGAATTTAAAAGATAAATTGCTGTCAACTGAACATTTTTGCTCTAGAAAAAAAAATCTGAAGTCACTCAGTTTTCTGAAACTTAGGGTTTTCATTATAAAGAACATTGTAAAATACTTTGTTTTCTTCACTGAATATGAAATCCCAACTGAGTCTGACATGTCTAAACAAATGTAAAAACTAATTCATTTAACTTGCCAAATACATGGCGATATGATAGTATAGGACTCTTGTATTGAGATCAAATATCGAATGGCATGAAGTAAGATGCAACTCTTCCACAATGCTTGAAGTGAACGGAATGAGAGTTCTGCATTTTGGTGGGGTTTTTTTGTTTTGCTTTGTTTGGGGTTTGGGAATTGTTTTGGTTGCTTGGTTTGGTTTTTAACAATACAAGAAAGAAAGAAAACCTACAGATGAAAGATCCCTTGTTTTTGATACACAAAAGGCATGAAGAGATGAACATATTTTCCAAATGGTATTCCAGTGGTGTAAAAATTGGTATCTCTGTAAGTAAAGATAATTAGCATAACTTTCACTTTTGTAAATAAGTACACTTAAGTTCAGTTTTCCAGGAAAGAATCACTTTTTTGCAGGTGTTTTAGCAACACCTACAAACTGAGTTTTTCTGGCTTTTTTGTCCTCCTTCTGTTTCAGTTATCCAAATGTATGCTTTGGAGGAAATTAGTGTTAAAAAAGATAACAGGTAATCCTGTTTCTGTTATATGTTTAAGCCTGAGAAACAGATGTTTCAAGTTAATTGCTAGATTCAGTAATAGTGTAGTTTGACAGCAGGAATGTTGGAAAGTTTTTGCTTTTCTAGAAAATAAAAGTTCTCAAGAGAATGGAAACTAAAAAAAATATGTGTAATTAAGCTTCATGGTTGATTTGTTTCTCTTTATAATCATATTTTGATTTACTGCAGTTTCATTTTGTCTGACAGTTCTCTTTTTATTACTGTCATCTTTCTAGAAAATTAAATAATTATTTCTGAGATAATTTTTGAATAGTAGAGATATGTACCATTTAAGGGGTTCACTTTGATCTGTATTGAACGAGTGTGCCATCTGGTGTCTACATAGTTGTCCTTACCTTTATTTAAAATAATTTACGCCTGTGTGGTGCCATCAGTCGGACATCTTTTCTGCCTTTTAACAAAACAAAGGGAGTCAAAGGGATTTTTTTTTCTACAACTGGCTTCATGGTAACATTTCTTTGCAAAAGAATTTTGTGATATTGAACTCTTCATAAGGAACAGGTGACACTGTGGATTAAAAATTGCTGTCTTGTCAAAATGGTCATGGTTTATGGTTAATGTGATAGCACAATATCTGTTAACTTGTGTGTTTTTTCAGAAATCTGTAGCTTGTTTTATGCATGCTATTGATAGTTAGCACACTAATTTCATGAAGTCACTTTTTTTGGTATTGATGCCTAAAGGTTTGGGGTGGATTTTTGTAGATTTTTAGAGTTTTAGAGGTATAGGTTTTCTTGTTCACATGTTAAGGAGTGTTTGAAATTACTAAAGGGATTTTCTCACATATTCTCAGGCTTTCTGAAGGTCATGATGTTTTTCAGAGCCACCTGCAAGATAACTTGAAGTCAAAACAATAGAAGAGCCCAGAAACTGTTGGAGGTGGTCCAGGGGGCATGGCCCGGGACCCTGAGGGCTGGACCACCAGGGGAATTAGAAATGATGATTGGTTATGGATATCTCATATGTTAATTGTTTAGAAGCGTATAAAAACTGTAACCCTACTGAGGACGGGGTTCTTCGGGGATTTTCGGATGTGGGGATCCTTGTTGAAACCACGCGCGTTTGGTAGGCCCAGCAGAGGCCCGAAGCCTCCGATCTCCCAATAAAGGTCTTTTCTATCTTTCTCCATTAATATTTTGTCTGAGTGCGTATCTTCCAGGATTTTAGGCATCAGTATAGTGAAATCAATTCTGTTTTCTGAGACTGTTCTGTTATGCTTGTGTTTCATATGAGAGTTGTCCTCTGTTCTGTAGTAGTGAAATGACTCCTTGCCATGACCTCTTTGTTTGGAATGATTCTATAGAGTTCTAATGTTTACTGATTTCTTTTATTTTTTTTGTCTTTAGATTCTCCTTAACAATATATGATAAAGGCTGCATAAGTCAGAGAATTGGGGTTCAAAACTTTTTGATATGTATCAATGAACCATAATTGGATGAAAGGTAAAACTGTGGAAGTCTATAATTAATATTAATGTGTCAGCTATAAGTTGACATAAGATAAAAATGAAAACGCTTGAAGAATTTAGGTAGGAACCAGAATTAAAACATGGCTGTAATCTTATTCTGGCCCTCTTCCCTGTGTATTTCATATAGCTATGGGTCTTTTTCAAACAGACACTATAGCCATAGGTCTGTCAGGGAAATAGGAATCAAATATGTACTATTTCAGAGAAGAACTGTAGATTTACAGATCTACAGAAATCAAAGCATCTAAAGTTCTTGACATTTTTCCCTCTAATTGCAACACAAAGCAACAGCTACAGACTTTTCACAGAGAAAAGAAATTACCATAGCTTCAATAGTTTTGAGAGTCAGTGTCTTTAGTAATTTCATCAATTTTTTAATGTGAACTCTGAGACTAGTTTTGAACTATTTATATGAAATTCTCAAAGGAAAATGCATGCTTTCCTAATGATTTAATGCACCACTAAACTCCAGGAGCACTTGGAGTACTGACTTTATTTCCTGTGCTCCACTTTGTGAAGAAGAGTAATATTTGCTTCATGGTGCCACCGCTGTTGGTGATACAGAAACTCGGTGCCAAAAAGAAGAGCCCTGTGTTTATGATAGTGTTGGTTTTGTCACATCCAAGAGGTACAGGAGCACAAGCATAATAAGGATCATCATGTTTCCTGTTGATTGACACGAGGAGTATGTACTGATGTAGTGAACCCCCTAAATTTACACACCTAGAATGGTGTGACTGGGTGTGTCAGGCCTCTTGCTGCCTTTGTGCGTACAATTAAAATTGGAACTAGTTAACATATCAAGCAGAGGAGAAACTGGGAGCAGTGCTTTCTATTGTGATGTTTGAAATAGTTGGCAGAATTAATACAGCTTTTGCAAATTACTGGGAATTGCTTATGTTCTCATAAATATCATTGTGCTCTAACCCCTCCTAGGTTTCTATTTTCTTTCATAAATAACTTTTTGAAATTGTCATGTGGAAATCACCCCTGATTTTCTGAAAAACAGTGACTGAGCAGATCAAATCCAGAGACGTGCTCGTTCACTTTACGTGGAGTGGACTTGAACCCTTGCCACTGACCACAGATACTTTCTGTATTTCCTATTGTTTTCCATGCATTGTTCATACTGTTAACTTCTCTATATCTTCTCATGTAGAAAAAGAAACAGGTGACAGAATAAATTTTTATCCTCCAGTATCACTTTCGTAAAAGCTCAAGAGAAGCATATAGTTGTGGCTCTTGGGAATCACCTCTCTGATTTTGGTCAGTTGACCAGTTCTGGACCGATCCTGTTGGTTGGTTTTTTCCAGCCAGCAAAGCAAAACTGCTCCAGGAGAACATCCTGCTATTTATTGCTGTCTTTGGATAAACTGGTTTAAAGTATGTGTCTTCCAGAGTCATAACAATGGGGCCAGGGTGATTTTGGGTCATGTGGGCACCCATTCTGTTGTGTTCACCATTGTGCTTTCACACCTGGAAGCGAGCATATCAACTTGTTGCATCCGTGAGTGAGGGCAAACAGACTGTTTCCTTTGCAGCTTTCCTTTGCTGCTTTGTAGACTCTTTCCTTTGCTGCTCTGTTACCTTTCAGAGACTGAAGGATTCATCCTAGTCTTTATTTTTTTCCCTTATAGATGTCTTTGATTTGTCTCATGTATGGAATTTATTTTTCTGAGAATATTCAAAGTCTTACAGTCAGTGCATTATCTGATCTTACTCATTTTGCATGTTTCACATGGTTGTCCAGTTGTTATCAAGTTGCTTATAAACAAAAAATGTGAAATTGAAGCGTTCATTTTTAGCTTTTCCAAGTTCAGAATGAAAACTCCCACTTCAGTATTATTCTTCTGCTGTTGGTTTTGAACCCATTGTTGATCCCATTTCTCCTCAACATTTTTTCATTCCATTTTGGACAGTTCTTTCTTTTTTTTAACTGCCTGATTTTTTTTAAAACTGTCTTGAGTACATCTCTTCCTTTCATGGATCACCCCATATCCCTCATACATTTGACCTACATCACATTGCATTGCTTATGACCTCATCATTATTAATTTCCTATGTCAGAGTTCTGTTTTTCAGCCTTTTGTATCCTGATTATTTTAATTCCCTAAGCCAATATGCAAGTTTCCACTCTAACAGCAGAATGCTGCACAGATGGATGCTTTTGTGATACGAACCACAATGGCTGAAGGAAATCAATTTTTTTATTTATCTTTCCCTTGGCTATGGAAGTGTGTGCCATAGTTTTCCAATTTTTTTTCCTTTCTTTTTTTCTTCCCCAGAGGCTTTCTCTAACATTCTTAATTGTGTTTTATTACTTGCATTATATATTATAAAATGATATGTATTTTATGAAATATTTTAGTAACTGTCAACTTTGATTGTTGTGAACTAGATTAGACAGGAGCTAACCAATATTGGGTTTTTTCCTACTTCTCTTTCTTTTCAGATTTGATAGCTGTTTGCATGTGATGCCATCACTGTTTCCTTGTAGATACTCTTTTAAAGTTTTGTGTGAATTTCTAGAACATTGGCGAGGAAGAGGCAGGAGTTTTTCTTCCAAATATTAAATGCAAAGTCAGAAGTTAATGAAATAACTGAAATAAGTGAAATGGTGTATGCCCTAATACTGTGGGATGGTTCTTCAACCTCCACAAATGGTAAGCTTTGAAGTGAGAGACAAAAAGGGACATTGTTAATCTTTAGGTTTCATTTACTCTTTTTAGAGGAAGGTCATTAAAATTGCTGTGAAGGCTAAACCTTAGTAAAATATTTTTGGAAAAGATGGCTTGCTTTTACCTTGATGATTTCATTGAATCAAATGGCTCAGTCTCTTTACCCGAGGAACATAATCTTATGGGATTTTAAAGAGTTTAATTAGAAGTTTATTTGATTATGTATAGGCATGTGACTTTCCCCTCAAAATGTTAGGCTAGAGGAGACTTATAAGAAGAATTTAATCTATTTCATCTTTAATAATTTTTAGCTTTTTAATCAAAGTTTTTCTTTTGTTCTTGTTTAAAAATATTTCCATTTTATGCTTGCATCTTAATTTTAATTCATTGACCTTTTTTTGGTCTGCTGCTTATTTTGGGAGGTACTGCTAATGAAATAAGGCACTATTTTTCAGTTCAGTGTACAGTATCTTCCCTGTGATGCAGCAGCTAGATCTTTTGACTGTTTATTTGAAAAAAGAATAGTTTTTAACTTGATTTTCTAACAAAAATAAGTTATGAAATTGCCTGCCATTATAGTAGAATTGCCTTGAGTACCCACTGAATGAAATGCAAAGCTGTGCAATTATAGAATTTAGGATGACCGTGGAGGTCAGTTTGGAAAAAGAAATGTAATATTATGTAATTTTAAAGGCATATAACATATCCTCCAAATATGTGTGCCAAAGGTGTTGATTTTAGTGTTTGTTGTCTAGTGATTGTCAGACCAGTTTGAGAATGTTTGAAGGTTTAGAAAGCTAATGGAAACATAATGCAAGTGTAGTTCAATGTAACATTCCTGGTCATATACACCAAACGTTATATAGCAGACAGGTGAAAGCCAACATTTTACTGACAGAGGTGACCAAATTACTTATAAATCTTGTATCTCCATTTTACTGAAGTTTAAATATGATTCATAACTCCTTAAAATGGAGTTATTATCTTGTAATAGTTACCACTTATGGTAAAAACTAATGTCGTTGTTACCGAGATTGCTAAATTAGATATCAGTTTTTAAGATAGCATTACTCTGATGGTACGAAGAACGCACTTTTGTGTCTTGCTGCTTAGACATGAATAGTGAGGGCCATAACATTGCCTATCTTGGTATGCACCTTTACACCTCCTTCTTTTTAATCTTTACACAGCTGCATTCAGCAGGGCCTACATGGCGTAAAGTTGTTGAAGTTTATATATGTTCTTAGGACTAATGCCAGAGGCTGAGAGTAAAAAATTGGCAATTAATGTGCTTTTTTGGTCTAATTTTAATTTTCAGTGACCTTGGGCTGCATAACATGTAGTCCATGTTACATTAATACCTCGAATACTACATTGATGAACTTAGTTACCTGTAATTAATTGCTTCTTCCAAATTTGGACCCTTGTATATCTACTAAGAACACCTCAATTATGACTGTATTATTAAATATGTAGTAAATATTGATTTACATTAAATAGATAATGTTTTACATTTTTAAATAAATCATCCTTAGGGAATTGTGAAAGAGAATCATCATAAGTGGTCATCACCTTCATCGTCATGGCTAGGCTTTGCAAATGAAGATTTGGGAAGGGCTCTACTCATGCTTGCTACAGGCACGCTGGTGGCTATAAAGGCCAGTGCGAGATAGGCAAATCTGATTGCAAAAGGCACAGCAGAAAGTCTCCAAGGGCGGTATTAGCGAGACATGGTTCTTCCTGTGTTGTCTTTCTTTGTCCAGACTGATTCTACATGTGTTCTCAAAGGAAGAAGCAGCATTATGGATGGTGTGTCTCCATTTCCGCTGATTGGAGGCCAGAGTGGACCATTGATGGTGGTCAATATGGCCAAGGCTTAGGTATTGTTTCAGGGAGTCCTTGTATCTCCTCTTCCCCATAGAGCACTATCTTAGGGAGGTGGTGATCCCCCATCCTGGAGACGTGCCCTGCCCAGCGCAGCTGCGTTTTCAGCAGCATGGCCTTGATGCTGGTGATCTCTGCCAGTTCGCAAGGACAGACACATTAGTCACATAATCGGACCAGTGGATGTTTAGGATTGTGTGGAGGTAGTGCTGATGGAAGCGTTAGAGGAGTTGCAGGTGGTGGGGGTAGATGACACATGATTCAGACCCATATAGAAGTAAAAAGGCACAAAATAGACTAGTATTTTCCATTCTGCTGCATTCACTGCTACTACAGTTAACTCTTCTCTAAAAAAGGACAAAACTTCTCAAACAGTATGTTATTAATATATACAGATCAAAATCTTCATAAGTAGAAATCTATAGATGTGTTGAAGTGGCAGGTTTGTTTATAGTTTAAATACTGAGCAGTCTTAATTTGAAGATAGTATAAAGCACCTTCAAAGAGGACCCCAAACAGGAGAAGCATGTTACGAGCTTCTTTGGGATTGAATTTATGACTGCTTGGACTTCTAAACTGCTTTAAGATGTTTATTACTTTATCTGGAATGAACACCAGCTGCTTCAAAAACAGTGTTAAGAAATTGTAAAGTACTTTTTGCTTTTCTCTGTCAGGTGACAGATTACTTCCTAAAGTGATGATTTCCTCACAGAAAAACAAGCATTTTAAAGTTTATTTATTTTGTTAGTGTCAGTGTTTGAACCATTTGGGGTTACCGGAATAGTCTCTGATCATTCTTATTATTTCCACATCCCTTCTAGTATTTTTTCCTTGTTAAACAAGAAGGAAAGAGCGTGACATTGTCAATCTATGGCAGTTAGTTAACGCAGGCAGGTCATAATGCTGCTGTTTCAGAAATAAAATGTAGTGACTGAATCTGAAGTCATGCAAGTTGTGTGTGGTAATTTAGAGCTTGTAAACTGGTACGTGCTGTTGCAGTCCATGGAAACCACTTGTCCTCCACAATGTTGGTATTTATGCTTTTTGGCCACATGCAATACTGAAATAATATTTACTTTTGGTATCACCCATTCCATCTGTTGTATACCAGTCATATATTAGTAAGTGCTACGGCTTTATGAGCATTGCCATATACCCATTATACTAAGCTTCAGTTTGAAAGCTTAAATTCTTTTTACTCCTCAAAAACTATAAGAGTTATTTTCTGTTTCTGTTTTGATAGTTTTTTAATTTTGATTATTTTGAATCTTATTATTTGACTTTACAAATAGAGCACTTTTCAGTGCTTGAGGAATTTATTTTAATACACTGTTCATATCACATTGCAAATTATTAGTTTTTGAAGTTTACACAAAGTCTGTAAGAGATTTGTAATTCTGGTGGCACTCTTTTTTAGAATAAAATTTAACATACTGAAGTGTTTATATTTACTTACATCCAGAATGTGACGCTGTTGTTCTAATACTGGTTAATGTAGTTGTCTGGCAGTGGTTCTGTAGTTAATGTTTTAAATTATTTCCTGTGGTATGTTTTTGTTGTTGTTAGGAATAATAGATAAATAGCAAAAACATTCTGTTACCTAACATTGAGTTTTACATATATTCTCTTCTAGAGAACTAGAGGACGAAAACGAAGCTTTGTGCCTGAAGAAGAAAAACCTGAGGTTGGAATATAGTGTTTTGTTTGTTTGTTTTTTTAACAATTTCACAAAAATTAAACTTTGGGCTGAAGTGTTACTTTCAGTGCCATAATTAAAAATGTTTGCTTTCCTTCCCTCCTTTCTCCCCATTCCTTTCTTTTGGCTTCTGCTATGACAGGAACGGATTCCCAGAGAACGAAGGCAGCGTCAGTCTGTTCTGCAAAAGAAGCCCAAGTCAGAGGATTTAAGAACTGAGTGTGCTACCTGCAAAGGGACTGGAGACAATGAAAATCTAGTCAGGTAAGTTTGATACTCTGACCTTATGAGGAGCTGAATTTCCATCTTTATCACTTTGTCATCATGATTATAATGAAGAAAATGTGCTTTTTAAAAACACAATCAATTTCCTCCCCTTATTTGGGGAAACTTTAGAAATACTGACTTGATTTGCTTATTGACCTGCCAAAAACCTTTACATTGTAAATAACCAAGATAATCTGTTTTTCTAACAGAGGAGAATTAATTTGCTTTTGTCAGGGTGAATTGTCAGTGTTTTAGAGCAGGTCAGAAAGATAAACTAACCAGCATTTTAATGACATTAAAGCTACAGGAGCATCCTAAAAGTAATTAAATTAAAATAATTAACAGTTTTATGAGCTGAAATGTGGATTACGAGGAATTTATATTTTTAAAAAAGTGTTAATGCTACCTCCATTAATGCAGATCATGAAAGGGTTTGATAATCATGTTTCTTATCTGAAACAGAAGTGAAAAAAAAAAGACCATTGAATGATGTTTTAGTAGGTGCAGAAATCTAATTAAATTTTAGAATAGTTGCTATTAAGTAGCTACTGTTGACCACAACTTCTGCAGATTTTGACTTTTTATAGCTGCATTGTGGCCTCTTTGCAAATCCATAGAGACTGCTCACAATTCTTGAAAGAAGAATCATGAAGCTTAGCTTAGGTGGATTTTAATTGATTCTACTGAGCTTTCATTAAAATGATGTCATAAAAAGTTCAGATGAAAAAAAGTATGTTGTGTTTAGGTCCTAAATGCTTCAACTAGACTTTTCTAGACAATTCTTCTCTGTAGGTTAGATATAATTGTTGTTTTAACTGGAAGGATTATTCCAAAATAGATATTTTAAATTATATCTAGGAATCAGAGTTATGAGAAAAGTCAGAGTCACTGATACAGTCAGGCAACACATAGTTTTAGAGTCACAGGTACAGATGCCTTGTACGGACTCAAAGTTGCTGGTTTTATTGCCACTTACAGCATATTATTTACCATAGAAATAGATACAATTTCAAGGTTGTGTGCGAGATTGTAGCTGCATTTACAGATTGGAGCCGAGTGCCTGTACAAGCTCATCAGTAAGCATGTGATTCTCATATATACACAGGCTAATACTGCTAGGTAATCCTAGCTCCTGCTCAGTATCAGGCTCTGAAATAGAGGCCGGATGTTACAGTGATTGCTCATGCAATTATACTGATGAGAACTGGTGGCAGAAGGTTTCTAACTGCCCATGACAAGATAAAGGGCTTTCTTTAGCCCTGTTGTTTGCAAGAAATAAAAGATGCAGGAAGACCATTTTGTTGTGGGAAACATGTATTGTGATTTACTGTGAAAAAGTCAGGGAATCAGTGGTTTTCTTCCTGAGGCTTTTTCTAGAAATGTTAAATACCACATTGGGGGACATAAAGGATTAGATGAGAAAATGTCATGAAGAGCTGTATTTGTAAGTTGCAATTAAAAAATACTGGTAGAAAATTAGTGTTATGTCTTGTTTAGTACATGAAAAGGTTTTAGTGGTAATTTAGAAGAGCCAAAAATACACATACTACATACCAAAATCCAATATTCTCTTACAAACCATCCTCATAATTAGGCCTAGAAACTGAAACAGTAATCCTGCATGGGAGAAGGAGTTTCTTATGTTTTAATCCTTTATTCATAATTCACTGAAAAATATTTCCTTAAATCTTCTTATTTTCCATATTATTTTTTAAAAAAGATAATTAATTTAAACTTGCACTTTTTTCAGATAGTTCCTATAAATAGCTGCAACTTCATCCAGTTTAGATTACTACTGCTTCTAAATAGCTGTGGGTGCTTAATTTTGATAAGTGCTAAATTATGGTGAAGTATTTAATAAATTTGGATTTTTTTTAGTATTACTTTTGTTCTTGAAGCTGTATTTCATCTGATGAGAGTAAATTGAGGGACTGTAATAAGATGCTAGCTACCAGATAGGCTTTCTGCTATGCACCCAAAGCTGTGTAGCGGGGTGATCCATAGAGTGTTGCTATGTCAGAGAAAGTTTTCAGAATCTTTTATTCTCTTACGTTGTTACAAAGTGATAGAAGTGACCTTCTGCCTGCACTCCTGCTCTCTCCTCCGTGTACCATCATGCAGGACTCCATTGTGCTAGTAGATATGTGATACAGTTTCTTTTTAGAATTTAGGGTGAATTTATGTTATAGATTCTTCTACACACATCTGTGTAAGTTTTGTTAACTAAATGATCCTGCAGTTTTTACCTTTTACAAAATTGAGTGGCACAGTCAAGATCTATAGATCAGTCAAACAGTGAAAAGTTAATTGAAAGAACGTACTCAAATGAGGCAAAGTCAGAGCTGTAACTGTCATAAATGACAGTGAGAAAGCAATATCTGTAATTAGAGAGAAGTGTGGTGTTTGAGTATCTTTTTACTCAAATGAGTGTAATTGAGTTTTGAGAAGAGTAGTTGCAAAATATGGAGGTTTTTTTAATATTTTATGTTTGACACAGATTGGTTTGATGCAAGGCACAAAGAGAGAGCATTTTTTAAAAGACGTAAGAGTTCAGTCAAAAGAGCTATAATGTGGGCTTGAAACTAAAGTATTGTGTAACCAGAAGGTAACTGTAACAATATACTGCTCGTTCTCAAGCAACAATTAAATATGAAAATAATTACATGAAATTGAAGACATACATTGAAATACATTGAGTTTCTACATCTTATTGTGAAAGATAAATTTTCTAAAAAACTCAGATTCTATTTGTTCTTAGAACTGACCTCTGCTGTTTGTTTTAGAGACCATTTAGCTAATAATACTTTTGTTTCATCTTGTGAATTTTTTTAAGTCACATATAGTTTAGACATTTAATAGGTTTCCTGAGTGCTTAATTACAGTCTTTCTTGAATTGCTTAGAACAATAGATCTTGCAGAAGAATTCCTTGTTGCATAAGTATTCTCCTGGGGGGTTTTTGAGGCCATAACTTACTAACGCACATCTTTAAGAATAGTTCCTCAATAGTTCCTTTTAGAACTTCACCAGATTTAATAGAAACGTGGTTAAAGAAGTGTATTTCAGGTGGCTCGATGTATAAGTAAAGCTTGCCTTCCGTATAGTACCATACTCCAGAGTAAGTAAGTGATGGTACCACTATGCACACAAAGTGCTCCTAGGCACAGTATTACTGTCTACTCTGCCTTGGTAGAATAAAAATTAAGATGAAATGTGTAGATAATTTTAATATGTAGAACAGTTTTTAAAAGAAGAATTCACAAGCTAATCTAGTTTAAAAACTTCAAAGGAAGGACTTCTAAATGACTTCACTTCTTTATAAGTGGCCTCTTCTCAAAAAATTAACCAGTTCTCAACTGCTGCTATTAAAAAAAATATACCTTCAGTTTTTAGCTTTAAGATGTGCGTGGGTAGTATTTAGGAATGCAGTACATTAGGTAAAATTGGCATCTCAATAGTAGATTTGAGAAAAGGAGAGTAAAATTAGCATGTCGTTTATGTATGGGCCAAAATCAGGTTATAGAAGTCTCTGAAAAACATTGATTAAAAAAAAAATTGACAAGTGGAAGCATATTGTAATATATTCTTTTGTAGTTTTGTGTATTGAGTTTTTCTGCAGTATTGTCAGTTAAGTTAGAATTTTCCATTTCATTTCATTGGCAGCAACTGAGACAAAATTATGACTTCAGCATTACAGAAAGGGTAAAAAAGGTGAAGGTCATGCCTTTGAAAGAATAGAGAACAGAATTTTTTGAAAACATAGATTTGAATGCTGGTTATAAAGTATTCAAAAAGTGTAAATCTGCAGAGGAAATTATTATGCATATGTGTGGTATTTCTTTTTAATACATATGTTTACTGGGAAGTAAGCTAAATGTAAAGGTATTTATTTTGCCCAAAATACTGTCTCACTTTTCAAGTATGCAAGAAGTGTAATGTGCTGCACAATAGTCACTGTATCAAGGCAGACCTAGAAAGGGAAGGTGAGGAGCAGGACAGGAGAAAGAAGAAAACATATGCAGTATCATATTTACTAAAAAAACCCAAACCACTGAGTAAAACTGACTATAAGGTTTGGCATAACTTCGAGTTATCCAATCATACTATAATTCAAAATCTTTAAAATGCAAAATGCGCGCAACATCTGTAATTCTGGTGCTACAAATGTATGTATCAAGTTTAGAATGACAGTTTATAAAGGATTGCATTCTTAGCTGCATACAGTGGTCAGCTTTAATTCTGTTTTTGGCAGGCAGTGTTTTCTAGACTGTCTCTTCTGAATCTTCTGAAGATTTTTCTCAAAAAATCTCACTCACCCTGTTTCCTTAATTGCATTTGTCTTGTAGGTTTGTCTTTGCATTTTCATTTCTTACGTTTCCATACAGAGAGGTATGCCAAACTTAAAATTATTTCTTCCTTATCTTTAGCTGCTAGTTTTGAAGCTCTTCATGAGCTAAAGTTTATCCCAGAACAAGGACATTAATTATTAATTGCCTTAAATTCACTGTAACAACATTAACTGTCCATCACATTGATGGAAACCATGTGATTTACAGTAGAAGTTTAAGACCATTAATGTAGGGATTAATCACAAGGAAAATGTTAGTTAGTTAAGCCACAATTTGCAACAATCTTATGTTTTACAGGGGATTACAAATGGATTACTTTATTGGAATGATCTGAGAGAATGAAGGGAAACAACATTCAGTGGTGTTATCTATTTCTGCTATGTAATTTATATGGATTAAATCTGTGAGTTAACTTTTCTAATTGCTTAAGTTACCTGTTAGATCATTTTTTGCATCATTTACCTCTTTATGTTGTCTTCTGAGAAGTGTTCCTTTTTTATACTAGATAGCAGAATAGTACATATAACTACAAATGCACATTTTTCCTCACAGAGGACTTCATTCAATTTAAAGTACCTACATTTCATTGCATTTTACTGTAAAATACCACAGATTTTTCATTTTCAGTAAACTTGTGTGCTGGGGCAGATACTCAAAAAAAGCTGCAAGCGTTGTGAGGCAATCCTGCCAAGTACCTAAAAGTCAGGCATAGGTTTGGTAATAAGACTAATATTGCTGTCATTCAGGGCTTCTCTAGAAGCAGACTGCTAGGTGCATTTGCATCTGGGCTACCTAGCTACCATGAAGTACCACGTGCCCGGAATATTTGAAACTCTACTGCAAAAATGCCGTGGCAGACTCAGGTTTCTGTGAATTAGGCATCAGTCTATTTACCTGTTACCTAATGGATTTCTTTAGTACATTTGTCAGTTATTTTCCTAAAATGAGACAGCAAAATATGAATCAAAGCCCATATTATTTTTTTGCCTTGATTGTTTTGCTGGTTAACTCATAAGGAAATTTAAACCATCTAAAGAATAGAAGCGCAGGTCTTTGGGTACTGATTTTGTGTTCCATCTCTGGTTTGATTCTTGATGCCAAATGATCTTTAACGAACCATTTTAGAGGTATTCTGTGTAGGAGTGAACCAAAACTGTAATTTTGGAGTTAATGCCATGATTAAAAGACTTGTTTCCATTCAATTCTATTTATCGGAATTGGGAAAGTCAGGTTGGGAAATATGCACAGGACCATCTCATGTAATTTTTCTTAAAAGTTTAGCATTGAGCCTTCATTTTGAAAAGGAGAGGAAAACTGGATGAAGGGTTATCCGGGCTACTCTGCTTCCTGATGAAACACAGGTCGATCAAAGGATGATTCCTTCCCCACCCCTCAAAAAAGGATTTATTTGAATTTCATATCTTGAAGTGGGCAAGCTTCAACATTCATGCAGGTAATCAGCGAGCTAAGCCATTGATTCTGAAGCAAGAAAGAAAGGTTATTTTGGGGAACACTGCACAGCTGCCAGAATTCACAGCTGAGTGGCAGAAAACACACACACAGTCTACAGGTCTCTTGGCTATATATATATCAAGGGGCTTTCTGACCTGCTCAGTGCTGCTTTCTGAGCTTACTTTTTCCCTCCTCCTCTTCTCTTCCCTACCTGTGAGCAGAGGAATGCCTCTTATCTAGCTTAGCCAAGAAACAGATTCCAAGGAAAGACAAGGAGTGGTTTCTCACATGCTCTCTCAATGCATGTTTCTATTAGCCACAACAGGTTTCTTGAGGAAAGAGAAGTTTCCAAACCATTTACCTCCTTGGCCGTTTTCTTGCACAGGGCCCCCTCACCCCCTATGTCTAACGGTACTTCCTGTTAATACAGAGAAGAAGTGTAAATCTTAGAAGTACCTAGAATAGAGGAAGAATGCATATTTGTCTCTCTTCAGTGTAATGAAAGTTCTAAGTTGGAGTATTATCGTGATATTTGACAAGGTTTATTGATGTTCCTCTTACCAGTGAATAGATGTGAAGCAGTGTGAGCGTTCCCCAAATGTTTTTCTTCGCATTATTTCCTGGACAGTTTAGTGATCTGTCAGTCAAACTTAAAGTTCTACATTAGATCTTTTTATGTTAAGTTTTCTATATTGGGCTTTAATCTGTAGAACCTTTGTGAATGATAGAAGTTTTTGAACTCTTCAGGTGTAAGTTTCAGGGTCAGACATTCTTAGGATTGCTATTAGAAGTATGCTGATCCAAAAAGCTCCTGTACTGGTGTCGTAAATGTTAGAAGTATTAAAAAAGATAACCACTTGTAAATAAGTGTTTCTTTCTACAGGATTACGCTGTTTTAGGTGAGCATGTAGTAGTTTTCCATTTTTTGATTATTGAATTTTTATTATACAGTTATCCTTTTTTCTCCTTCAGCCATAGCTGCTTGATCAAGTCTGTTCTGCAATCACGTGTTTCTACATTACAGCTTGAAACTATATTTCTCAGTTGTAATATGTTCCCCAGACAGCTATGTATCTCAGGATTTACTTATTATTTTTCTCATTGCCCTAGGAAATATATTCATCAGAGACCTTTGCACCTTTTTTTTTTGTATTCTATCTCAAAGGATTTATAATAATTTATAAAATAAAAAAATATAATACCATGGATCCTTGCTATAAGTAATGAGTGAATTCTTTAGAATTCTTTAGATAAAGTAGTTATTGAATGAGGTACTCTTCAGATTAAAATTACTTAATGAAACGAGATGCGGAAAATTTGAAATTGCAATATTTGTGATAGACGAGAGGAGACTCATGACATATCAAATTATTTCCCAGTCTGGTTACCAGTAATAGGTTATGACTTCAAAAGTATCTGTCTTGATGGGGGCAGTAGCTTCTTTTTTTTGTGGGCATTATTAAGAGTTTTTTCTTACAGCATCATAATTGCATCAAATAATTCAATTCAGTTGGCATTTGAATGTGTCAGGTACTCCATCATTCTGACCAAACTGCTTCAGTCACTTTCATGCAGCAAGGTTATCACATCAGAGCATTTCACAGCGTAGCATACTCAGAAAACAAATGCTTTGTTCATTATCTATTCAGTTGTTTTGCATTGTTAAGCTGAGCTGTTTCTTCAGAAGCCACAAGACTGAAATTTATAGTTAAGAAATTTGTAACCTGAGAATGTTCATGTTCAAGTATTAAAATAATGTGGTAGAAGACCATGGCAGGAGACAATGACCTTTTAAATGCTATGTTGCAGCATCGGTTTTGACTTGTCGCAATTAGTGTCAAGCAAGCATCTGTGCAGTCAGTTTTCTGAATTAAGTACCTCTCCACAGAACTGTAATGTAAACTATGGACTAGTTGAGTAAGAAATTTTAATATGCAAAAGAGTGATTCTTCCTGGTATACGCTCATTTTTTCTTGCTTTTGTTGCTGCTGCCCAATACTTTCAAAAGTCTTTGATCTGTAGTTAGTTAATCTGTATGGGGTTTTGATAGTAGGTGACCTGAAGTTTGGGTGCAAAACTTCATCTACACTATTCAAAACTAATTTTGTATTGAAACAGTGTGAGAGTATGTTTTTGGGTTTTTTTAACATTACCAAAGAAGCCTGTATATGAAAAGCAGTTAAAGTGAACTTGAGAAAAGTGATTCAAAATTCTTAACATTGATTAATTACTCTTCACATGATTAAAATGGCATATAGCACAAGTTTTCGTTAATAAATCAATGGAGCAAATTTGCATATAATTGGTTGCTAATTTGGCTCTAAATCAAGGATTTTGTATATTGTATCATTACCGGAGAGGCTGTAGATAATATATATGTATGTGGGATATTATGGTTCTTTTTAGCTTAATAGTGCTATAGGCTGAGATCTTGCAAAGCTACTTATTGGAGAACATACTTTTAAAACCACTAAAAATTAAAAAGAATGATAGTAAAATTTTCTTCAGTGTTATGATATAGTTGGTAAAGATTTTTTTTTCATGTTACAAGAGAAATCCAGTTTTAAGATTGAACTTTATTTTGTGCTGAAATAATTTGCATATAACAAGAGAAGAAATAGAGTTATAGGTTTTATTTGGTTTTCTTGTACTTTAGTGTGATTTTAATGTTCACTAGATTTTGTCTATTGTCACTTGCCTTTAGTTGCCTGTTGGTGTGGTCATTGAAATTACAGATGGAATAATCTAGACTAAAGTCTATTGCAAAAGTATCTTTTCCTGTATGCAAAATTTATGAATTTTTAAAATAGAATTATGTATTTTTCATTTATTTTTCTGCCTTGTTATTTCGTTACTTTCTTTAGCATAATTTTTAAGTTTTTGTGGGTTTTTTTTCCAATTAATTTTTGGTTTTAAATGTTTTTCATCTGTGCCATATCCAAGGCTGGGTTCTGATTTTGTTTTGCCTTTAGTTAATAAAACTGGATGTCTTTTACAACAGTTGAGACTGTTATTACTTAGATTTTGTGTGATTCCTTTATATTGTCACCTCAATGAAATTATATTTTTGTATCTGGTTTGCTTTAGACCATTTAAAATGCCAAAGAAGTATTATGACAGGAATTCAGTATACTGAATGTTTCAGGAAGCACTTAATTACCTTATAACAACTTAATTCTTCTTGTAATTTTTTTCTATACTTTACCCTTGAATGAATTTTTTTTAATACTTGTTCTTTGCCTGGAAGTGTCTTTTTTTTTTCCCCTTCATTTGAAGAACTGTTTTTTGCATATTGTTGTCTTGTGGAGATGAGACATGTAATTTAAGAATTTTTCCATGCTGTCTTGAATAAAGTTACAGCTACATTTTTAAATCTTGACTCCTGACTTCATTTTGAGGAAGCACTAGTAGCTTCACTTAGTTTTGAGAAGAAAGAATGTGAAAAGGACATGCAAGAAAAAAAGAAAATCTTTTGTTTTCTGCATTATCAAAAAGCTCTTAGCAGAGAATAATGTATCTCTTCTCTTTTTCATATCACGGGTTGTAACAAAGCAAAGGTCAAGTGTAAATTAATGTGCAGTTCTTTGATTAAGTAGCTGAACTCATTCCATTCTCCCCCCCTTTCCTTACCAAATTGTCAGTTAAACCAAGTACAGTAATTTTATTGTATTGCATGTGTACTTACTGTTGAGGAACAGGAACACTAAATCCCTCTAATTTTGACTTTGAGATCTGATGTGATACCATATTAGGGAAATAGTCAGTAAAGTGTAGGTTGTCATTGGAATATAGTGTAGTAACTGACTTTTACCATTGCACATAAACAGAGTAATTATTGTAAATCATAGCATCACTTTCAACTGGATAACTACTAAAATCACTGCACTGTGGTTTCTGAAAATGCCACAATCCTTCAGCTGCCAAATTAAGCCCAAGGAGAAAAACCATCAGTAGTGCCTGCACAGTTATGTAGAGGGATGAGCCCTGAACCAAGTGAAAAGATGTTCTGGAAGAACAGTAACCTTTCCCATGGTGTGCACATTTTCCATTACGTTTCTGACACAAAATGCTGTGAAATGATTTAATGTTGACATTTTGTTTTGCTGACTTTCCCTTTTCTTATTAAATAGAAACAAAAGTTAGGTTAGAAAAGTAGAGGGAGGGTGGCCAAGCATTAGAATTCTAATATAGAAATCTCTACTTCAGAGTCAAAACCAAAGCCATTCTAGATATATGTGGTTTATGATATTGGATTGTACAGATTTTAGGGGAAAAAAAATGTACATATCTCCAGCATCAATATTGAACACCTTGCTCTTCAAGGTTACTTGATGTTGTTGCTTTGCAGTAATTGCACACCAAGTATGATAATTCAGTAAAGCATCCTTTCTAATTAGCAATCGCGAAGATCATACACATTAGCTATCCAGCACAGCACATGCAGTACTCTTGTTTCAGCTTGTCATTTTTGATGTATATTACTAGAAGTGATTGTAGAAGGGAACAAAACATGGGCACTCATGGTACAGTGAAAGGTCAGCACTTGTCACTTGGAAAAGGATAATTTTTTTTGGAGTGAGAAAACAGAAAGTGTCTATCTGCTAAGTGTCATACAGGAGCTTGTCTGCATCCAAAGTAATACATGTAAAAATACTTGGACAGAAGAATTACTTGCCCAGAGTGTGGTTCATGCATCCTTTGGTGGCTTTTGATTTCCTGTTTCAGAACAAACCTTGCTTGTTTCTAGTACAGTATGTAATTTTATCTTTGAAAAATGCTGCTTTTGCTTTTGTTTTCTTAAGGATGTGTGAAGTTTTTTTGGCACCTAATTTATTTTATCCTTGTTTCATCGAATTTCATTGTTTTGGATGATGGTTGATGTTATTGTAAGTCATTCTGTTTCCATGAGGTGTCACCTGATATGAATAAAATATTTTAGTTTTAAGTCATTGGAAATAAACTGAGAGTTTCGGTTTTACAGTAACTTACTTGAAAGATAGTATGTTGGAACATATTTTCAGTCACGTTATTTAATGGTTGGTCAAGAAGGCTTGCTGGCTTTGACAAATTCAAAATAATCTTGTCCAATCGGGTTTTAAGGATAGTATGTGTCTTAGAAAAACTGTGGCGTCTGATAGCACCTTCAGGACTTTATCAAAGCTTCAGCATCTTACATGTGCTGCAGCAGTTTTGAGGAGTTGTTTGTGGTTTTGAGAGAAAACTTAAATGGTAGTGATAGCCAAAGGTGAAAATGGTACCCATACTTAAAAGTTGAAGCTCGATTTTAGCTTCAGAAGATATAATTAAATACAGGTGTAATTCAGTGATAGTAGTGGACTGATAGTTCACTTACTAAATTCTGAAAAATAATGTTGTAATAAAGGCTAAAATAATTGTAAAAATCCTAATAGCAGTAACCTAAACAATAGAATTTGTTGGCATTTATCTGACCATAATATGTAAACAGTAATTTCAGAGCTGCTTGTTACAAAGGACTATTAAAAGTGAAATAGATGTTATGAAATTGTTTTGGCAGCCTTTAGCTGTTTGCTAACAATTTAGTACAGCAATAAAATCTAGCAGTAGCAGCACCAAAATTGCATAGCAGAAACTTGATTATAATTTGGTAAGAAAATATTGTATAGATTAAAGTTCACACTTCGGTGTAAACTGGGTTTATCCTTGGGTTTAAAAATCTCATAAATTTGAATAGCTTTTTAAAGTGTTCCTGTTACTAAAAGTCAGAGACAAATTATGCCTGGTGCTGATGTTGCTGTCTAGGGAAGTAGACGAGAGGAGTTAAATTTTCTATTCTGTAAGTATGCCTGTATTAAGCTTCCCAGGCCTCAAAATGGAAGCCTCTTTGGTCTTTGTGATATGGACTTCTTAAGTATTCCCATCTCTGCTCAATTATCCAGGTGAATAAAACATAAGAGTTAATGAATAGGACTCATGCCTGCATTTTTGCATCTCACAGAGAGCATGTTCATTAGCACAGCCAGGTTTGCGCACAGACTTGTGGTTTATGCCTGGTGAATGACAAATAAAATAATAAAAAAAATCGTCTTTAAACTGTCTTTATGAAATTGTGAAGTCCATTGTGATTGTCAATTGGACTGATGTTTCCTTTGTAGGGTTATTTTTGAGGTAGCAGAGTCTTTTTGCATTTCTGAATTGTCTGTCCCTGTGTATATGAAATCAGACTACATGAGCAGCTGTGTGGAAGAATTTTCTGGAAGTGTCATTTATTGAACTTGATATTAAGTAGATGAAACAGAATATATAGCTGGTTTAATTGGCAAGAATCTTTGCAAGTCCAGAACAATTTTTATTTGAGAACATCAATTGCTCTTTTGAGGTATTTAGGATATTTAAATTATATTTCTATTTAAATTATTTATATTTCTAGAAGTATTTTGGGAAAAAGGTGAGTATATGGAAAGGCTGCTTGAGAGAGCTTCTGGGAAATGGTGAAAAGGAGAAAACAGAAGAGCTAAGTAGGCAGAGAGGAATGTAAATGAGTAAATAGAGGAAGAATCAGGTTTCGAATTCTGTAAACCTTGAAGTAGTGAATGAAGGTCTGAAATTTCCCATGAAAGCTAGAAACGATCCAGGTTAGAGACTGCTGGGGACATAACTTCCTGGCAGTCTATATTCTGCATTACCATTTAATCATGCAAGAATTGAGATGACAAAAAATGAAGTTATTTGAGGATGGTGCACAATGTGACCAAGAAATCAGCACTGCAAAAGAACAGTTGATATTTGAAGATATTCTGAAAGAATTACAAAGAGGATTCAGTAACAGGATGAGAAATTGTGATAGTGTTAGCCTTATTTTTAGAGCTGTTTGCTTCAGAATTGAGACCCATTTTTAATAAATTACAGGAGAACAGAACAACTTTTAGATTTTTCTGGCTTGATGAAGATTGTAACTGCCAACGAATCAGTCTGAGGAGGGATGTTAAGACGAACACTTGAGGAAAAAATAGTTAACATTCCCTCTTAAAAGTAAATGTAATATCTGTTAAGATTTTAAGTTTGCATGAGTAAAATCAGTAGTGCTAGCTTAAGTAGTCAAATTGTGTGATGTGAATCAATCCAGTCATATTTAATTGAAGTTTTTCTACATTTTGGAGAGAATGTGCAACTGGTATGCAAAAAGTGCGAAAGTGGCAGTTTAATACCTGAAAATGCAGAGCAGATGAAAAGAGGAAAAATAAGTGTTATTTTGTTATAGTAAAAATTGTTTAAATTTACATAAAAACAGCCTGTCGTCTGCTGGTACCTACTGACAGTTCTTTTAATAACACTTGCTGTGAAAAAGAGATAAGAAAACCAGCGGGCTTTTAAAACTCCAGTGGTAATTTTAGTTTTTCACATTAAAGAACTGCAGGACTTTAATTTTCTTTAATTTTGAAAAGCTTGTCTAAATAATTTCTGCTTTTGTTAAAAAGACAGAATAACTGAATACTTTAGATTGGAAAAGACCTCTAGAGCTGCTCTAGTCCCAGCCCCCTGACTCAAACAGAGCATGTTACTCAGGGTAGTTCTGATGGGGTTTTGAATATCTCCAAGGATGGAATCTCTGCATCCTCTAGGGCATCTTGTTCTGTTGTTTGTTCCTCCTCAGAGTAAAAGAAATATAGTTAACAAAATTTCTTGTATTTTAGTTTTTGCCTCTTGTCCTTTCACTGGGCACCACTAAAAAGTCTGGTTCTCTTTTCTTCCCCAGTCATTGTGTATTTACACATTGAGAAGATTCCCACTACACCTTTTTCAGACAAAGTAATCTCAGTTTCTTCTTGTATGACAGATACTTCAATCACTTCATCATCTCCATAGTCCCTTTGTTGGGCTCACTCCAGTAACTCCAGTATGGTTTTTTTCCTGGGGAGTTCTGAATTGGACAGAGGGGGTTCCAAGTGCGGTTTCACCAGTGCTCAGTGAAATGAAAAAGTATATTTATACTTCATAAAAGTAAACCATTAAAAAAGAATCCTCTAATGTGTTTAACAGGCAAAATTTGGTTTGTTACAAAAGAAGCATCTTTCTGTAGTAAATACAGTGAGTCAGTAAGAACACTATTTTAGGATGAGAAAGTAATTTTGCTTTACTAAGTCCGTGTCTTGGGAAAGTCATGTCCTAGTCATAGTTTGAAAGATAAATTCATTGAGCAGCATACTGGAGAACTATTAGTGCTAATGCTTACAGTTTTCCACTGAACGTTGTAGCCACCTGGAAGGCTCCACCCTGGTAAGTTCAGGTAAGACATCCACAGTTCCAATCCCTTCCTCTGCTCCCTTTGAAGTGCCTTTTTCAAACGCATTTCTTAATTCACTGCATTAGATTATGACCCCAACCACATCATTCAGGGGTTACCTGTTGAATTGCACTAAAAGAGCTATATTATCTAACCTAGCAGCAAACTGAGACACAAAAAAACTCCCAAAACTCAACCGCAAAAGGGGTCTGCCAATTCCTGTCAAGGCCAGAAAATAATAAATAACATCAAAGCTAAAACTCTACACTTTTTCTTATCTGTAAAGAAGGAGTTAGAAGGTAAAAGTGCTAGGAGTGAAGGTCTAGTGGTGTTGCACTGAAGGGAGGGATAAGGTCCCTCCTGAGAGATGGAGAACATGAAGGCATGAGAATTGTCAGCCTCTAAGTTATCCTTTGCATTCCTTCTGGTGAGTAGTGAGGTACCCCACTGTGGGGTGCAGTTTTTACAGATGCTAAGAGTTAAGATGCCCACCACCTTCATTTCAAGCAAAAGTGGGAATACATGAGGGGGCTCTCTCTGGAGTGATGGAAGAGTACTAAGGTTTTTTCCTTCTATAGATCCTAGTTCCTTGAGGATCTGATCTGAGCAGTTTGTGTGAGTTAGTCATTATTTTCCAAGCTGTACAAAACTGTTGTATCCTCCTTTTCATGCTGTAGGTCTTAGCTTCTATCTCTGAATGGGCTGTTAATAAGTATATATGTGTGTGCACACGTGTGCAGGTATTTGGAGTGGTCAGTGTAAGTGGTAGCATGTCCTGCATTGTTGTTTACTGTCATTTCATAGAATCATAGAATATCCTGAGTTGGAAGGAATCCACAAGGATCATCAAAGTTCAGCTCCTGGATGTGCCCCATGAGTCACAATATGTGCTTGAGAGCATTGTCCAAATGCTTCTTGAACTCTGTCAGGCTTGGTGCTGTGACCACTTCCCTGGGGAGCCTGTTCCAGTGCCCAACCACCCTCTGGGTGAAGAACCTTTTTCTAATATCCAACCTAAACCTCCTCTGACACAACTTCAGGCCATTCCCTCGGGTCCTGTCACTGGTCACCACAGAGAAGAGATCAGTGCCTGCCCCTCTTCCCCTTGTGAGGAAGTTGTTGACTGCAATGAGGTCTCCCCTCAGTCTCTGCTTCTCCAGGCTGAACAGACCAAGTGACCTCAGCTGCTACTCATACGGCTTCTCCTCAAGGCCCTTCCCCTTCTCTGTTGCCCTCCTTTGGATTCTAATAGCTTTATGTCTTTCTTATATTGTGGTTCTTTTCTGAAAGAAAAAAAACAACAAATACGTTAACCTGTGCTAGTCAATGTGATTGCTCGGTATCTATAGCAGTGTATGCTTTGCCTCTTCTGTGAGGTCTTTTGTAGAAAGAAAAATGTGGACTAAGTTTACAGTATATAATACTTGGTACCTAAGCTGTTGGTCCTGTTTACCATAAAAAACTCAGAAGGTTTTATTTTTAAAAGATCTGAGACTGCTATTTTGAAATATAATTCTACATAAACATAGTTCTACATAAATATGTTATTGTCTCTTTCCAGTTACGAAAATATCTTAATATTTCATTTAAAACTAGTTTCACTGTTCCATTAGATGCTTCAGAAAAATCATCCTATTCCCTTAATTTTTGCATTTAAATTTTGTATTAATCTATAAGTTGGTAATTAATTTTGGTTTTGATGAAGATTGATAAAATTCTGAAATTAAGTAACACGGTATTTTCAATATAGATTAATAGATGTTCCAGATTTTTGAAGTACGTTTTCTCTGACAGATACATGTAAAAAAAATTATGTGAAGCTGAAGTTATTCAAAACATAACTCCTGTCACTATAAGTGAAATTTATCAGTTGACAGTGAACTTAATGCATATGTTTAATAAGTTAGTTGAAGAAAAGGGCAAGTATTACATATTGGTGCTACATTTTCAGTAGCTTGAAAGTTCTCTGTTGACCCCAGAAATGTGATTGTTTTTAGAATGTTATTTTACATTTTGTGACTTTGTAAGGCATATGCAATTCCTTCTGTCTTAGGCACTGGACCCTTGGGAAAAAATAGTGCTTCAGCTTTTGTTGCTGATTGTATTTGAGGCTTTGTCTCTGTTATTGTCTACAAGGGGGAAAAAAAAACAACTGGATTTCAGTGGAGAAATCATTGCTGAATGAGCTACTAAAATGTTTGATTGCTTTCTTTTTTTTCCAGAAGCATTTTCTTATGAAAGTTTGGTTGTTCTTTTAGCATGTTAGCTTCATTAATTTCAAATTCTTACTATGATTTTGATCATAAAATCAGGCAATGAAAGGAGAAATGGTGAAATGATCAAACACAGTGTCCATGAGTGAAACTTAGGAAAGCTTACCCTCTGGGGTTTTTAACTGGTTCTGATACAGATGAACATTAGCCACACTGGGCAGTGGTAATAATTTCATTACCAGACCCTGTTTTCCATTTCTTACAATTTGTAAGACTTGAATTATTTGGATGCAAAATTCTCCATGTCTCTTGGGTATCTTTTAGGCTGGATGTTGTCAGATAAAATTTTTAAAGTGAGATTTGAGCAAGTCTTGCCCGTGTGTCATCACATACCTACCTGTAAGAAGAAAACTGAATTCAAGTCTTTGATCAGTAAATTGAATTTTTGGCAAAAACGTCCCTTTCCTTCCTGAGGACAGAGAAGAAATATATCCATGTCAGTTTGATGAAATCTGGAAAATCAGGAGCCTTGAAGGTTATTGTGAAAGGAATAGTTTCCTCATAACTACCAGAGTCATGATATGGCAGTTTTTAGACCTTTTGTTGTTTTGCTTTGAGTGTGCTGTGAGCCATATGAGTATGCTTGTCCCTGTAGCTGTAGTTGCTACAGGACTTGAAAGGAAAAGAAATGTAGATTGAGAATAAAAATCTCAAGGATTGTATCTTAGATGTCTGTCTATGTTCATATACATCACTTTATGTTATAAAAATCTCTAATACAAGTACATGAAATAGGTGAAGACTGATTCTGCTGAGGTTTTTTTATATTAATTATTCAAAACAATAGTAAAGCTTCTAACTGAACAAGAAAGGATTTATTTTAAAAAAGGGAAGTATGAATGGCAAGCATTAATGAAAGAAATTATTCTAAAGCATAATTACCATTGTTTGTGTAGTTACAGTTCCAGTGTATTTCTTTTGCATACTTAGAAATTCTTTATTCTAAATGCAGAAAAATATTGGGTGTATGATTTAACTAATCAAATATATATTGATTAATAATCCACTATAAACAAGGACTTTTTGGCTGAAATTCCATGGTTTAAGTTTTTATATATTTTCTTTGATACTGCATGCTGTCTTTCATCTATCTTCACCTGTTAATTAAAAAATAGACAAAATAGTTGAGGTCTTTTTTGGAATTTTTCAGTTTCCTCTGTTCATCAAAAATAAGTAGGAAAGGAGAGATTTTAGAAATCAATTAATCACAGTCACATATTCAAGCACTTTGCTATTTTCTGAAATCAAGGTCTTCAGCTTCTTTGTATCCATCATTTTTACCTTTTGTCTGCCTGTCATTCCAACAGGTCAATAGATTCACATTCTATGTTGTTTTCTTCTAGAGAAGAAAAATTAGTGAAAAGGAGTATGGTGGAGCAAGGACATTTCAGAATGACTGTGACTGTTAATAAAGCAAAAGGCTAAATCTACTCTGTAGTTCCACGATCACGCAGAATGACGTACAGTGGTCTTTTATTTCATATTTTTCTCCCAAATTCCAATTCTGAAGACAGAAACTTATATAGATGCATTGTTTGAAATGCACTCATGGCTGTTTTTAATTGATTTTAAAAGTTGTTTCATTTCTGCCAGGACTGGACTGTGGAACAAAAGTGCCCAACAAGAGCAGTAACAAAAGTTTAGAAAACAGGTAAAATGGAATCTGGAATATCAAATTGAATAAATCATTCACCTTACACCCAGCGTGGTGTAGGGTGAAGCATCAGTTCTCCCTACTGGTTTGATTTGTTTTAGGTTTATTTCGTTTTAGGTTTGTTTCATGTAGATTTTACTGCCAAGATGTAATATTTTAAGAAAATGTATTACAAACAAATTCTTATTTTTTTTTATCTAAAAGGTTGCTTTATCTTTTGATTCACTTGAAACAAACCACACTTTATGTTTCATCTACAGTAGGTTGTTGATGTACCTGCTGAAAGTAATATTCGAGAGTACAGTTGCATGGCAATGGCATTGCAAAAGATCTGCAAAATCTTTTGATTGACTTCCATTTTTATCATGATGGAATCATTTTCTTGAGAGTCCTTTTTTATATTACTTGAGAAAAATCTTGAGTAAGTATGTTACAAGGTACATCATGGTATTTCACTGATCTTTTTAGTTCTTTTCAATCATACTTAGAAAAATATTTCATAAATAGAGTGTCGTCTTAGTACACTTATCAAAGTTTTGGCATTACCTTAAATACTATTAACAGGTTATATAATACAGCTTATCTTTGTCATTGCTTTTAAGATTTATGTATGATGTCTGAATTTTATTTTTGTGCATACATTCAACCGTGGCATAGAATAACTGTGTTATAACAGTGGTTGCTCTAAGTACATTGTCTAAATAGTCCTTGTCAGAAGCACTGTACAGTGCTTTTTGTATATAGCTTGATTACAATCTAATGTATATGTATCCATTGTTTATGAATATTGGTTAGCTTCTGGCTTCTTTTGAAAAAACTATTATTAAATATTGCATGCTTCAAAAGTAGTTTGAAAGCAAATCATAATTCTTTTTTTTGTAAACTTCAGATTTATTCTATTTTTATTCCATTTCCACCTAGAGATGTTACCTTTTCTAGAAAGTTTTAAAAATGAAGACTGAAAATAAATTAGGAAATTCTGATGGAATATATGAAATGATTGCCATATAAGTTAAGCAAATATATTTTGAAACACATCTTTCCAGCCTTTCTACATCTGTCAGTCCATTTGAAAAACTTAATGACTATTAAAAAAAAAGGTCCAGTGTTAAGCTGCTTAATTGAAAATACAGGCATTTGTATGAACTGTGCAAGCGAGTGCATTGCATTTTCCATACTTTTTGTTTTCTGACTTTATATTTTGTTTGTAAATACGTCTGGGAACTTTTTACTTACAACCGTTTCATGTATAAAGGTTTTTGTTGTGGAGATGTAAATACAAATGAATAATACTAGTTTTCTGGGGGCTTTTTGATGGCTACAAATATGCTTTAGAAATGCTCACAGTTGTTAAACCTATGCATATAGCATTTTTTGCCTTCTTGGTGAAATGTTTATAGTATCTAGGTTTCAGTAGAATATGAAATCACCTTTCAATCAAATAAATGGGCTTTTATTGTGACTAATACTATTGAATTTTAAGATGGCGCTAAGGGCACAATATTTTGCTTTGTGCACAACAAGAATGTTTATATATCAGTCTTGGACACCTCTTAGGAATACACTACTGGCTTACATACAGCCAGATACTGTCTATAAGTAGGCTGGGAAGCAAATTTCTTATAACTGACAGAAATCCATTACTGACCCAGGTGCTGGACATCACAGGGTTTTATTCAACATGGTGGCTTCCCATGCTGACTACAGGAATCAGCATTACTTTCTAATACGTGAAATGGAAGCTTTTAGAATATTGAGAATATATTATTGTAACTTCTTGCTTGTTTGTTCCCATACAGCTGAGTCCTGAGTACCCCTGAACTCACTACACAATTCCATGTAATGAAAAAGCATCTGCTGATGTCCCCTCTGAACCTTGTAAGCAGGAGGTTGTGGCTGTGAGCCCATGTGGTGGTCATGAGTAAGAGTTTGGCTGTTCTGTCTGACTGCCCTTTTGGGTGGCTATGGGTTGCGCCTCAGTCCCTCTGGTCTCCTCTTTCCCGAAGTAAACAAGGCCAACTCCTCAGCCTCTCCTTGTAGGTTACATGCTGCAACCCCCTCTGCCACCTTGGTAGCTCTTATGTGGACTCTTGAACTGGATGGCCTGAAATGAGTTATGGCATTTTAAGCACAGTGTTATTAGCTCTGAGTAGAGAGGAATAATAACTTCCCTTGATGTGATGGTCCTGCTTTCATTGACTCATATGGGGTTTGACTTTCACTTTAAGCCCCAGGTCCTTTTAGGAGGACTTAGAGCAACTTAGCCAGTTGTTCTCAGTCTTCACTGATGCATGGAATTATCCCCTTCCATGAAAAATTTCATTCTGCTTCTTGATGAACTTCATGAATTTTGACTCATTATAGTGATTTTTTAATGAACTCTGTCAGCCCTAAAATCCCTCCTGTGGTACTCCCTCTTTTATAGGACACCATTTAGATTCCAGGCTTTTGCCTGGGGCTCTTTCAGTTTCAACCCATTCATCCAGTCTTGTTTTTAACTTGATAAGGAAAGTGCTCTACCAGACTGTTTGAAAAGCCTTATGCTGAACACATTTTGGTGTATTACCACCATTGTTCTTCCCTGGTTTACAGAGCAAATAATTTGTCATGGTAATTTCTAACACAACCAACTCATCTACCCTTATTAAATCTTTGCTGAGTGCTCTGGGTTACTTTTTTGTCCTTCATGTGGAGTGAAATTTAGATTTTCCTGTCAGAAGTCATCTATCCCCGTTCATAAAAAGCTAGCCCACAAAAATGACTTCATCTACTTTTCTTTAAAAAATAAACAAAATAATTGTAATATATAATAATAACAGTTTGAGAGTTTATTTTATATACTGAAATGGAAAAAAATATACTTCTCACTGTTTTTCTTATTTTAAAAGACTCCTCTAGTCAGGTTTTTTATTTCAAGTCAATCCTATAATGTAATTTATTCTATTATACAAGTCTGCTAATTAATATTTCTTACAGTCTATCCTATAAATAGTAGCAATAATGACCATTTTCTGTATTTTAAGGAAGTTTATACTTTTATTTCCAATAAAATATTTCCTCTGAAAAATTAATGGTATGTTAGTATATTTATATAGTACTTCAGGAGGAGTACACTGTTCTCACAGTAACAAAAATACAGTGAGTGATAGTACTCATAATAAAAAGTTGTGTAATATATAAAATGTAAACATTTTTATTGAGTTTTGACATTACTGGTGGATTAGGTCTTAATTACACACTGTTTATGCAAGAGGTAATTTTACTTGGAACAATTATTATCAACAGAATCCAAAGCTCTTATAGCCTGCTTTGGGATCAGGCAGTCTAGTGGTTGGTTCTGAGGGTCAGTTGTGGTTTCTCTGGAAGTGTTTCTACAGGCATGTCTGGGGTGCATGCTGCTTCAGAGCAGCCTGAATGTTCCTGCTGCTGTAGAGACTCAAAATTCTTAAAACTTTGAAGTACATAGATTAGACATAAGTGAAATAGAGAAGCACTTTTATCATTTCCTGTGATCAAAAAAGTTGAGAATGGCATTTGATTTTTAGCTCCATTTTTGTTGCTAATTAGGTTATCAGAGGAAAGCTCACAGTTACGTCTAATCCAGCAAATCATGTTTTGTTGGTCAAGTATGTTTTGTGTGTGCAAGCCTGAGACTAAAGCTGGGTGAGTAAAGGCCAACTTAGTTGATCTGCCAGCTACATATTGCTGGCAACGTCTATTGCCATATCCTGCTTCTGCTATAGTTTCTTTAGCATATATTGATGATTACTTTATTCAGTACTCCTCTCAGGGCTTTGTAACTCCCCATTTAATATCACCTTCTCACTTCCACTGCCACGTATTATGCTGTTTAAGTTTGACTTAAATTGTGAAGTTCCTAGTGGTACACTTATTTTAAAATTGTGGTTCACAAATTTGTTTGGGAAGATATGATTTCATATATACTGTATCTGTGTTTATAAATTATTATGCTCATTGTGTACCGAGCAGTTGTTTTTTTTTAGTTCTGAGTGTTAATATCCAACTGAAAATAAGTACAATCTGTTACATGATATTGTGCAGTTGGGATTGAGAATTAGTTTTGTACTGCCATAGAACCTTGTGTTATACAAACTTTTAACTCATTATTTTCAGTTAATGATAGTAATAATAATAATAATGTTCTGTGACCTGTTTTTCTAACTATATAATGAACATTCTAGCAGATACAAGATTCAGTTGAATTCATGGGTCGGCATTCAGTCGAGTATTTTTTTTGTTACAGTGAACGCAGAGGATTAAACTTGAAAATGTGCTCCTCGTGCTCATTCAGAATAATAGCAGGAGGAAGGAAGAGTTTTGCTTTAAGTGGAAAGGGATAGTCACTCCTTGCACTTACACACTGAATCAGATAGAGACAGCTGCAGAGGGAAGATACGCATTGCAAAAACAGATCAATTGGAATCAGTCCCATCCAAATGAAATTACATCACTCAATAACCTTCCTTTCAAGTCATTGAAATCTTCTGGCCCAAATTTCTTTTGTCAAGTTACTGAGTTTTGCCAATGATTAAAGTATCTTGAAATTGCTTCGATAGCATCAGGGACCTTGTTGTGACAAGGTGTGTAAATGCAGTCTTTTAAAAGAGGGTTTCATGTAGAGAATTGAGCGTATTGACTGAATATTTTTCCATGGGTTCTCAGAAGCTTGTATTCACAAAGACAGAGCAGAATGAAGGAAAATGACATATCCTATACAAAAGATTAAATAAAATACTGATGTCACATGTGAAATGCTTTCATTTGTAATAAAAGCGTAATTTTCCTTTGAAGTAGTTTGAAAATATGTTCTTGTTTTGGTGTGGGCATAGAAGGACTTGGAGAACAGAATCCTGTAAATCAAGACAGTCAACATATTAATGCAGTGACCAGCTCTAAATGTCACTATTTATGCTCCACTATGCCAGTTATTAAAATGAAGCAGAGCTCTTCTATTCCAGTGGTACCTCAGGTGCTATGATGTTTTGTCCTGCAGATAACTTTAAATTTTACAGGCTAATGAGTGTGTATATTAGCAGATATAAATCTGTAACCATTGAGAAAACATTTATTAATATTTATAACTTGATCAGTACTGGGAAGAATTGAAGTAATTAACAATGTCTAGAAGACACATGGCTCACCATTGTTTTGGGGGTCTGGTTTGTTGGGGTTGTTTCCCTCAAAGAGCTCAGTAACTTTCATCCACTTAATAGGGCTGTTGGGTACAGATTAATTTCTGAGATCAAGAGGTGTACCTTGAGCAGCCTGAATTTTAAAAACGCATATTACTTATATCACCTTATATCATATCATACTGCTTATCTCACAGATGGTTTGGTGTTTACTGCAGATACAGTTCCTTGCCTTCTAAAATTGGTCTTTGTCAGCACTTCTCTAATTAAATAGCTCCATTTTCCCCTTCCTTCATTACCATCTTACCTCATTAAAGTTTTTTGCAAATACATTTTTAGGCTTAACAGACTTAACCTGGTGGGAGAATCCTAATGTTTCAGAATTGCTAAGATATGCTGAAGCAGCTTCCTGCCTTCAGATCTTTGAAGTTAAACTGATTTTACATTATGGTTGCAAATCTATTTTAATTATGCCCAGTTAGCAGCCAGAAATACTGTTCTCACAATAGGTATTTAACCTGATGGAGGCAAGTATTAAAATGGCTAAAAAAGAACAAGGATCAAAACTACTGACATAAGCACTATGATTGCCTGCAATTTGCACTTTCAGTACCTGTTACACAAATGAAGAGGGTCTATGGCAATTCCAATAGAAAGTGCTGAAATAATTTGTGGGGTTTCTTGTCCTGTAAAGTCCTTTGAAAAGGAAATCTGCATATATTCTTAGGCAGGTTCCCTTTACATAATATTTATTTCACTGAGGATGTGGATCACAACCATGTGTGGTTAGGGAGGAAGGTGAGAGAGGTTGGTGTGTTTCTCTCTCTTTGTACCAAAACTTGAAAGGAAAGTGCTTGCGTAATTATTTTTATCCTGGATTGAAGGAGAGCTGAAACAGAACAACTCTTCTGAAGGACTGAATATGCAGTTGAGGACCTCCCTGTTGAAAGCATCTATTACACATTATCTGTGATGGTTTTTTCTATCTAATATTTGTTGCATCTACTGGTGAGAAAGGAAAGCTGTTCAGTTTTGCCCGCTGTCCTTATTTCAGATTTTTGTGTTCGTTAAATTTTCTTCCTAAGTGAGGCTGAAAATACAAGATCAGATGTAGCAAACCTGGGTACTTCAGTCAGTAGAAATTTGAATGGCTGTATAGGAATGGGAACAGTTCTTTGGATGAGGGATGGTGTGTAAGGATGGGAGAAGAGCAAAAGCGGAGACTAGAGTAAAAGAAACGTTATCAGTCTAGGAGGTCTCAGGACAGTAGTCAGTTACTTGATGAGTTTGTAGATTACAAGCTTTAGAAAAGCTTTTGTATTTATCCTTTCACATTCCTGTGTCTTTTATGTATCTTTTACTTGTTAAAACTGTGTTTAAACAAAGTCAGTAGTAATTCCTTAATTAATAATGCTTCAAACATGAGACGGGTGAAGGTAACCCTAGATAGTGTAAAATAAATGATGTCAAGTTAAATTTTAAATATAGTAGAAATGGAAAAATTGTCCAACCACTAAAAAATAATTTCCCTTTAATATATAATAAATAATATTATAATAGCCTTTAAAATTTCTTGATATGTTGTTAACAATAAAAATGCAATACAAACATTGTAGCAATCAGTAGTGCAGATATAGGTTACTTACATTTTCTGCTTGATGCCTGTGTTCTTAAAGCTTTACCTAAAATACTGCAAAATATTAGGATCTTTTCTTTGCTCAGTAGTTAATAAGTTTCCTCTGAGGACCTTGTTTGTACTTTATTACTTTGATTTGTGAGGTTCTTGTTAAAATTTAACTTATTATTTTATTAGTTCAGCTGCAAAGTCGGTTTCCTATATAAGTACCTGTACATATACATACCTATGTGTGTGTGTATATATACACATACTCATTTATTCATTTTGAGAAACAGAAATAAAACCTTGTATTTGTAGTATAGATTGCTGTATTCATGTCTAAACCTTGGTAGGTAGATGGTACAGCCTGTCACAATCTGATGACCTGACTCAAATGATACAGTTGCAGCTGCACACACTGCTTCTGAGAGGGCAGAGGTGGCACGGAGACCTTGAGCTTGTCTTGAATTGTTTCTGATGCTACCTTTCAGGTTTCTGCACTTCAGTGTGCACCCATGCCAACCTTGCCCACTCTGAGGTGATCAGAACAAAATTAGTTGCTCTCACTAAGGGAAGGGGATTGTAGTAAGATGAGTATTCAAATTATTTCTGTTTTACAGCTCAGCTTCAGTTTTCTTAAAAAGTTCAAAATTGGATTGCAGTATTACAGTTCAGGACACTTGATTTAAAATTTCGTGTCCCAAGTAAGAGATGAAGTGAGAATTGAGAGTGGATTTACATATAATACTTCTCTGCTGTTCCTCTAATTCCTAGGCTCAAAATCCTTACACTCAAAATTAAAATTAGATTGCAAAGAACTGTTATTGGAACCTGTGGCAACACTATGGCTTTTTTCATCAGACTGTTATATTTTATGAAAATATGACAGCAGTTTAGAGTTCCTTTTTATTTACAGTTCTACTTAAATACATTTGAAAGTAGACAAAAAACTCAAAAAATGCGGTGGTGGAGACTTTATATATGACTTTCTTAAAAAATGTACATGCACAGCTTAAAGACAATATGGATTTTTTTTTCCTACTTAAAATCTCCAATGCTGTAAGTTCCATAAATTTGCTCTATGGCAAGTAGTTTTAAGGAGTTTAAATGCAGAGAATTGTCACTTTAAAATTGTATTGGTTAAAACAGAAAGCATTCTTGAAAAGTGTTTATGTCATGAGTGTCAAAAGACAGGAAGTATGAGTAGGGAAAAAACCAACTGTAAATACATTGGAATTATTGGCTCAAAGACATTTACTCAGAAGTGACTGGAGCTTTCTATGTACTGAATTATTACAATACATTATGCAAGAAACCCTTGCTTACTTAATGCAACCTAAATCCTAAGACTTGTTTTCTTTCAAATGCTATTCTATAAAACAGGCATATTTTAAGGTTGTAACACACTACCCATGTTGGTTTTGCTTGTATTATAGCTGCATTTCTGTGGGTTTCAAATCTGAGGAAAATGCTAGCTTCACAGTCAAACCTACCTGCATTTAGTTGTTTTTATGATTCAAAAAAAAAAAAAAAGGGAAAAAAAATCTTCTCTTTCTTATGATGGACTTTGTTCTTTGAGTTGTATTGAGAAAAAGTTAAAAGGATGCTATACTTAACTCAGTTTAATGTTTTGACACTTAAGAGACTCTTGAAAGTTTGCTGTGAGTGTCTGTTTGGATCTGAGCATACACATTACTTAAATTTAATTTAGTGTGATGTTAAAATGTTTCATAAGACAGAGCAGAGCTGCTATGATCTTTCAATCTTTTAATATTTTTTTCTTATCACTTTACTGTGTAGATACCCTTCATGAGACACAACTCTGCCACAACTCATCCTCGGAGGCAATCGTGGAAACCTTTTATAATATGATTTTTAAATGTGGATAAAGCTCTCAATAGAGTACCTAAAGTAAAGGAGAACAGCTACCTTGTCTCAACTATAAGCGTATTATGACAAAATGTTGAGTTTGCTTGTCAGGCTTGGATAGAATGTAATGGATTGGTTTGTTATTTGGACTGACAAGGTAGTTAATTTGCCTGCGTGTTTTTGCACTAATCAGGAACATTTTGTATGTCCATCGTTGAAAAATCCCGGATAAATGTATTGTCAGGATTGTCCTATTTAGTAATGTCTTTTTCCCCTGTGCTTCATTGGCAAATGATGTTATACAATGCTTGGATTCACTGAAGAGTGACAGAAGCCTGTGGGACTTAAATATTGCGCATTTCTCTATGGTGATTTTGAAAGAAATAAGCAATGGTTTGCCATCCTCCTGTCACTCTACTTATATACAGTTTAATAACATTTCTATATAGAACATCATGTTGTACATAGATGTTACTGTAAAAAGGATTGTTTACTAAAAAAAAAACCCAATAAATGTTCCGTGATAATGACACCTGTAAAACACTCGAGACTTACACTACTTTGAAGGAATAGATTTGTCATGGAAAAATTGATTTTATGCTTATTAGAATGACCTGATTGTTTCCGACTCCAGACATTCAAGTGAATAGAACTATACCTATATTTCTTTCTGAAAAAATTTTGACAAAAAGAAAAAAATTGAGTATATTGCAGACATTTGTTTTATTTGGCTTACTTCTCTGGCAGTGTTCAGGACAAGCATATGTCCTCTCAGTACAAATACAAAACTGCTTTTGTAAGTTGGGGAAGGAATGAAGAAGTGATCACACAGCATGACAGCTGAGATCTTCGTCTCCGTCCATATATATGCTGGTAGATGCACACATAGCATTTTGATCTACAAATGGTACAGATCCAGTTCTTAAATCTACAGTATCAGTGTGCTGATATCTTCATTGTTTTCATCTTGAACTTGCTCGGAAAATTTTTGCTCAAATGCAATCACACTTGTAACTTTATGATCTATAACCTTGAATTTCTTGAGATACGGTGGGTTTTGTCATCTATCAAGGCACGTTTCCATTTGAAAATATTTTTTAAACTTAAAAAAAGAAATTAAATGCTGTAATAAGTAATAGGAGAAATATACAAATTTATGTATACTTATCTATGAGTCATATCTTACCAGGGCATTTCATGTTTGAATATTATATTAAATAAAATTGACCTGATGTCTAACAACGTCGTTTTGTCTTAAAAATGGGATGGGAGAATCTCAGAGTCTCTAAGATTTTTGTCTGAACTATCAGAGATGGTTGCCATTCCATATTGGCAAGGCATACAAAAACACCTTAAAAATAAAGAAATTTGTACTAGGAAGTAGATGTTAATGCAGGAATTTGATCTTTGAGGATCCATGCATGAATCCTTTTTAGGAAAAAATCACCCCAAATTTATTGACCATTTGTGCAGTATTCTGAAAGTAAAAAGTTATGTCCAAGTGCTGTGTGAACAAGGGAGAGAAAAAAGAGTGTTTGCCTATACATCATGTTGAGTTTAGGTTAAAAAAGAAAAAGAGTAACGTTTACTGTGATTTATGATCATTTATTAAACTAACACAGTTTAGGTATTATGTGTAGGAGATAATAATAAATGTAGCCTATCTTTGCTTTAGTAAGACTTTTAAAATACTTTTGTGTGTGACATTCTTTTAAATAAGTTGGGGATATGTTCTGTTAATTAATCTGCAATAAAATATGTGGCTGATTAGAAAAGTAAACTAGCTACCATGGACTCACTGTCAAATGATATTCAACTCATTGGTCTCTATTCAAGCTCCCCTGAATTTAGTAGTATTATATTTTTGTTATTTTTTTCTTTAGTATATTAAGTACTGGAATAAAGCGTTTGATTGCATTTGAAAGTGATGACAGTATAATGTGAGGGGCTGCAGTGTTAGAATTAAAGAGGAAATGTTAAAAAAGCATTCAGAAAAAGCATACGCTACAGTAAGGGAAGAGGCAAATCACTGTTGAGTTCATGGCTATGATACAAAGAGTAACTAGTCAGAAGATATGTCTTAAAAAAAAGTATGGGGGACTCTGAATCACAAAGTGATCATATCTGAGATGTGCAAAAAAAAGGGTGTTATATTTAATGCATTAAAGTATTCTTAAATATTCAGAAGACCAGTATCTCACTCTTGGAAAAGCCGCATATAGTGTGGTCTGTCCACTTTGGCAAATAGAGAGGATCCCAAGCAAACTGAATTGGATGTTAAGAGGACCACAGGACACATAAATTAAAAAAGGTCAAAATAGTCTGTTTTCTTTAATTTAGAGAAGGCTGAGAAATCTGTCTTCAAAAAGCCTAAATTAATACAAAGATAATGAAGACAGAAGTTTTTGCAAAGAAGGGAAAAAAGAAATTCTTCAGATCTGGTCAGACCAAAAATAAGTTAAATTGTAGCAAGATGATTTAGACAATAGAAAGTGGTGGGGTTTTTTTTTCTAACAGTAAGAATAATTACACTAGAGATTTTTTTTTTTTGTTAAGGAAGTTGAGTAATGTCTGCTATTGGAGGATTTTAAGGACAGACTAATATGTGTTAAATACTGTTTTGAGTGTTGTTGATACTGTCCTTGGCTTCCTTAATATCCTACGGTGGATTCCTGCTGTATTTTTTATGTTTATTCACCAGTACAGCTTCCTTGTAGAATTTTGCTCCTTTTTTGACATTTATTTTGACATTAGTTTAGTTCTCTCCCACTCTGTCACCTCCTCTCTCTCTCTGTCTCTTATGAATCGTTATGTTACTTGTCTCTGTCTCTCTTGTTCTGGAAAGCCAGATGTTAACACTTGATGTTTCACTTCTTGAAAGATGTTTGATGGCAATATTCAAAACTATAATGGACTTCTGTAGTAGTTCATAAACAATATACCATTCAGTAGAGGTAATAGTCTGAACACTTGAGAGTGGTGCTATAGATAAAATCATGTATTACGACTAGAATGTCATTTAGAAAAATGAATGCAGCATTTGCTAATAGCTTTCTTAAATTTTACACTTTTCAGTTTGTCAAGGGACATTTTCTGTGTCTGTAATTTGTGTAGCATTTTCTTAATGCATGTCTTGGAGGCTGTCTTCACAGAAATGCTTAGTTGAAACATTAAAATACTGTAAATAGGAGTTCTGTACAATGGCTGTATATTAACAAAAGCAAACACATCTGAAATAGCATTTATATCTTTATATTCTTCCCCTTGTATATGTGGGCCACTAATGAATTTTGCAAAATAATTTAACAAAGCCATGTGTTGTCTAGTTTTGAAATACTACGAGAGAGAGAAGTGAACACTTCTTGCTGAAAGGAAGCTGTTCACATACAGATATAGTAAAAAAAGTTACTTTGTAGTGTTCTTAGAATTAATTGTGTACATGTAAACTTAAGTTTCACAAAGAAAATGCCTTGTGGGCCATTCAGAAAATATCTGTATTTCATAGAAATGTCACATGATGATAGCCCTTTCAGATTCTTCCTTATGTTAAGTTTTTTGGATATGAGGGGGAATTTGTTTTAGTATTAAAATCATGAGATAAATCAATTAGAAGAGGTGACAGTTTTGGATTTAGCATGCTAAATTTAGTTAGACAAATGTCTGCCAGATTAATGCTTAGTTTCTTTTACTGTTTTAAAAATGGTATAATTGATTGACACTATTTGTTTTTATTAATGGCCTTGAGATTAGACAGAGATTTAAGTATATTGGAGATTATACACTTTTCCATATCCAAAGTCATATAGGTACCTTATCATGAAATTGTTGTTACTGAAGCTCATCATGCTCTGTCAGGCTGTATGTTCATCTTGCCCCTACACTGTCTTCATCAGTAATAGGTAGGTATAAAAACCAGAAAGTAATAAACATCCCTCAACTGATATATTCTCTCACCTTTTGGCAATAGCCACTGCCTGGCCTCTCTCTTCCAGGCATAACAAAAGGGAGTAATAGTCTACTCCTCAAACATTATAAACTGGAAGTTAGAGATTTCCTTTTGTACTTGCATTGTACCTGGTATAACAGAAATTAGAATGTGACTTTTAATTATTTTGTGTAATACCATAAGCAGGATTCTTCTTAGAAAGAGTATTTCATTTACCTCAATCAAAATTATGAAAATACTAGAATCCAGAAAGGTTAGGAGGAGCCTCTGGAGGACATCTGTTCCAATCACCCACTCAACGCAGGACTCACTGCAAAATTAGATCCAACTCTGAAATTAGATGAAGTTCCTTAGAGTTTTATGTGGTTGAATTTTTAGCATCTTTGAAGACAGAGAGCTTTTCAGGATAACCAGTACTTGTTTATGAAGAGGCTGTATAGTTGGTCTATATCCTGGTTTATAATCAACATTTTATGCTTGTGCAGTCACATAAGAATTTTAGTGCTGAAATACATTACACTCCTAGTGGTAAAATCACCTAAAGTTTGTCTGGCCTATGTGAGAAGACTGGTGCTAGTAGTTTTTTAAAACTGTTCTGTAGAATAGAAACTGCAAGATGACCATCCATTTTTAGTTGTTACATCACTTATAGGCAAAGGAAAAAGTGTAGAAGTCAGGAAGAAGAAAAACAGTTTTTGTTCATTGTATACCTAATAGGGTTTTATTATTTTGACAATTTTTTGCCTATAAACAGGAGTTGATAAGAATCTAGATCTTAGAGAGTGTAAATACATTACTGCATCACTTCTGATTTGGGCTTGGCCTACAACATATCAAGCAAAATGAAAGCAATTTGTGTTGGAATTCACAGGAATGAATTGAAGCATTTTAGTGTGGAATGGTAGGGTAAGATACAAAGGTGTTTCTTCACTTATTTTCACTTTGTTTCGAGATACATCGGAAGCAAAAGCTTCCAAATATTCCATAATGAGAAAGTACTATAGTTTTGGACTCCTCTCTCAATAAGTAGAATAAATGAACTTCTTGGACAGCACTAAAAATGTACTAAATAGATGATTATATGCTTATTTCACCATTAGATCTTTAATTTCACTGTTTAAATAAGGGCACAGGAAAGTACCTTCTCTGACGTGACGTGTAAGAGTTGCTGCTGTAACCCCATGGTATTCATTCCTGTCACCCAGAATTTATCAGTCATTTTGGTTCTACAGTTTGAATTCACTTGAGTTACATCAGTTTACTCTTGAGGCTTTGGAAATGCTTACATTCTCATTTCCATTGGGTATATCATACAGCCAGTAATAAGAAACTAAGTGTTGACAGTGGCTTAAACTGTCATAGCTGGTTTTAAGTTGTTCATCTGAACCCAAGAATGTGCCCCAATTTAAAATGGACCTCCAAGCACGTCTCCGGCTGTTTGTGATTTCAGAGTGGCCCAGCACTTGGACACTGAGGGATTAAAGGGGAGAGAGATTTGTGCCTGAGGAAAGATGTCTGTTCCTTAGATGTCTGTTCCTCAGTTTCTAAAAGCCTTTAGTCAGAAATGGGGTCCAAAACAAGGCAACAAGGAAAAGTGCTTATTGATAGTTAAATTTGCACAGGTGCTGCAATAGCCATTGTGTTACATCCCTCCAACTAAGAGGGGAGGGTGGGGGTGGTGATGCAAATGCCCATCCCATTGCAGTTCCCTTAAAGTTTAAAAATTCTGGATTACTTTACTTCTAATTTGGTTCTAATTAATTCAAAGTTTGCCAGAGTAAGGTTTATATGACAAGTTCTCTAATTTTAATGATAATAATGTTTTGCTAATATGTATCAAAGTTTTATATCTTCTTTTTTTCCATTAAAGTAAATCTTTCCAAGCGGTTTTGATGAATAGGGCATAGTATATATATTTTGCAATTTTGTATTTTGTTCAACAGGGTACCTTTTGGCATTACACTGCAGGCGGTGTGCAATGATGTGTACATAAGTGAGAGATTTTCTGTAGTCTCTGAAGCATATTTGGAAAGTTGTATTTAAAGATTAGCTTATTAATGTTGTGTTTCAGGGATATGTAGGTAATTACTTTTACAGCTATAGATGGGTGATGCTGTCTTGTGAATGCAAAATAGGTTTCTTCACTCTGGCTGAATCAGCTCTTTGTGGTTTTTGATTATATTAACTAGCGCCTTACAAATGTGCCAGTGCCAGGCAGCTTTTGCATTCACTGCTCCTTGGTAAAAGCATGGGTCTTTTTCCCCAGTGCTCACAGGAAGACTTCTGCAGGCCAACTGATAAGACTCCCTCCTGTGCAGGTAGATGCGATGTAATGAAATTGGATGTGTGTGCTCGGCTTTGTAAATAAAATGAGATTGACCCCAGCCATTATCTCATTTATCTCATTTACATTGTAAAATCAGTATCTACACTATTGATTAGAGCATAATTAGTTAATTATGAACAGGAAAATGCAGAGTTATGTAGGGCTTGAGCGCAGCCAGCTGTACTGCTAAAAAAACTAATAAAAACAATCCAAGGGCAAGAGCAGATGGAGATCTCTTTATTAAAGAACAAAGCAGACATATTTCAGGTATGGAAATGCCTAATCAAGCTTTCTTGCTTTTAAGATGTAGCTGACCTGCATTCTAAACTTCTATAAGTAAAAAGTGTTTTATTATTTTTTAACTTATTAACCTAACTACTTCAGAATTCACTGTTCTTCTTCACCCCCCCATTTTCTCAATATACAGTGGGCATATATTTATCTTCATTAATTGCAGGAATGAGGAACACAGTGTTTTGTAATTTTGATGCATAAAGTAGTTTCAGGCTTGTTGTAACATTGATAGTAAGGAATTACTTGTCAGTTAGAGATAATTTAGAATAGTTAGGTTAGGTTAGCTTGTTTGTGTGTGGAGCTGTTTTTATTCACACAAAGTTTTCAGTAAAGCAGCTAGCCAGGCCACTGAAGATGACGGTGCACTTAACTGCATTTGTAAATCATGGACTTAGCCACAAAAAGTTACCCACAAATAATAACAGGATAAAAATAGTTACCAGTTTAAGGACTGTTTTGAAAGTGTGACCTTGAATACATAAGGGTAAAAATTTCAACCTTTAATATGGAGGAGGTGGCTTCTTTCCCTTTTCACCCCACCCCTCACCCAACAGTTCTACTTGTCCTGTTAAGCCATCTTCAGGATGTAACTGAATGATACTTGTAAATGATGGTGTCCTGTGACTCCTTTGCTTTGTAAATGTCTGGACTGTGACTGATATGTGAGTGTGTTTAATGAAAGGCTGTGAGACCATCAGCATGACACCTTTTGTGACCCATTTTCATTCTCTATAATTAAGTTGAAAGTACTCCGCATTTTGTGTTGCTTTCTTACTTCCTGATTCTGACAGTGAATTTTCTGCCATTTTTATGTTGCTAGACAAAAGAACATAACTAATAGCGTACAGTTGAGGGACTCATCTTGTTTTACTAGTGCCATTTTAACCTAGGTGTAAGGCTTTCTCTTGGAATTAGGAATTTAGAACGCCAGTTTTGTTTTCTGCACTGTAATGTGTGTAAGCTTCACATTTTGTCCCCAGTCAGTCTCAGCAGACAAGAGAATTGCCAGGCAGCAAGGGCATCATCTTTAATCAAGGTACAGTGCGTATTCATCCATTTTACCAGCATTATGCTCTGGAAACTTCAAAATCAGTGAATTTGTGTTCCACAGTACAGAATTGATATTCCAATAAAAAGCAGTAGGAAGGAAGCATTTAAAAATATTTGGTTTAGTTTCATTTTTATCATCATGAAGCTTTTTATGTTCTGATATATGAAAAAACGCTTTTGTTAGTTGTATTTTTTCAGCTGTGCAGATGCAAATAGTAGCTCTTAGTATCTGAAAACTTTTCATATTGATATTCTCATTCTAAGAAAATTCAGCTTTTCTTCTGCAAAACTAAACACTCTGAAATGCTAGCAATTAATGACAATAAATATTAAAAGCATTTGGCTTTAGAATGGTGCCTTTGGTATTTAATTTCACAATATTCTGGTTATTTCAATCCAGCCTTGTGAACTCCCTCAGTATATTTCTGAAACATGACTAAAGGTGCAGTCAAGTAGTACTTAATTCTAGATACAAAATTGAAAAGACATAAGAAGAGATGTCAAAGTGTAATTTTAAATTATTTTGAACACATTTAACAATTACCTCAGAAAACCCCAATCTAAATCTATACTGTTTAAATCAGATGTAGATTTTAGGATTAAGCTCTGAAAACACTCTAAATCAATCAGAGATAGTGTCATGCTTTATTTTGTATTATTTAGAGGATCCTGAAACAGTTTACAAGAAGGGAGTTCTGATAAGCAGTGCTCACATGCAAGCCCTTACATGCATAAGATTCCAGATATAGAAATAGGTTAGTAAAAATATACTCCTTTACAGATGAGAACATTGAGGCTCAAAGTAGGCTTAATCTTTTGCTTGAAGGTCACATACACTGTTGGGATTTAGGACTGTAACCTATCCCATCTCACACTCTCAATCTTTTTATTATTTTAATATGTCTTTCATAAGAAATAAAACTGAATATATTCCCAGTTTTAAGTAATATATTTCTACATTAGAACTCTTTTGTCTTTAAAGACAGAGTGGTTCCTGCTTTAACTGTTTTCTTTGTCCTGGAGTTAGATTGAGTCATTTCTTAACAATCCTAAGGATATATATTGTAATGTGGTATATCCCATTTTTAAAAAAAATATTGAAACCATGTCTTGTCTAGTGTTGCATCCTGTGGTTAATTAGATTATTGCTTTTACTTTCTATTTAGCAGAAAACACAATGTGCCATACCCTTATCAGTGCTCCTGTCTTACATATTACTGCCACAGACAGAAGGCTTGCCTAGCAAGCACAGCATTGGCAGTAAGACGAAAGTATTTACCTAGGTTAAACAATCATAATCAGAACACAGTTATTTCTTTTTATTTGGAGACTAATCCTTGGAGAAGTCACATAAACATTTTCTTCTGTTAATACAGCAGTATGTTCTGTTATTAGAGTCCCCTTTCTGCAATGTGCTGTGTATTCTGTTGATAAATTATATCCCTCTGTCTTTGATCTGATGATGCCTGTGCCATGCTATTATTGCAATTTTCGGACATTTTTGTGTTTGCATGTACTGTACGGGAGACAGTGAGTGGCCAGGGAAGCAGAGAAAGAGAGTGTCAGGGCTTTCGTTGAAAATTTGATTTTTAAACCTTTACTCTGTTCCCTATTTTTGGATCATTTATATTGGCTTTAAATCAGAGTTTAAGAGCATTTAATGAAGAGAATATTGCAAAGTAAATTTGAAAAAAGCTTTCCTTTTCATACAAAGAAATAGAAGGGCATATGCAAATAAAGCAAAGTTCAGTAGGGTATATGAAAATCGTTTTTTTGCTTTGAAAAATCTCTTTCTCATTTTGAGCATATTATTGTACTGATCTAAAAATCCTTTCATGAGGCACTTGTTCTACCGTAGCATTTCTTTTGTGCTGGTGCATTAAGAGTAGGTTAACAATAGCTATCCTGTATGTTTTGGGTTTTTTATGTGGGCCATGCATACTACAAAATACTAATGAAAGGTTTATTAAAGAAGAACATAAAATTGTTGTACACAGGACAGTTTTATAAGTGAAAGATCACAGTGAAGTCCTTTTAAATTAATGCCCCTTTTTATAAAATTCAAGGTGAATGAGAAAATACTTTATGCATTTATTTATCAACCACATAGTCCTGGTGTAAAAAATATAATTCATATCTGCAAATTAGACTTGAACTGTTGAATATGTGAGTGACTTTTTTCATGAAGTTTTCCTTGAAAAAGTACATGTGCAAAATAGTGGCTTAAAACCATGAAAAATCAATATTGTCACTATCTAAAATAGTCAAAATTTCTGAGAATAAATGGCAATGAATAGCATTGAAGTGTCTAAAAAGTTGAGCAATGTTTTTCTTTAATTTGCAAGTCTTTGAAATATTTTCATGAATATAAGATGATGACAAAGGTGGTATATGAGTGTCTGCATCAGAATATTCCAAATTAAGCAGAACCTACTTGAAGTGATTGTGTTTAAAATTACTCCTTATAGAAAATTGATTTTCTTTATTATGATAATGGATCAGGAAATCTTGTGCTGAGAATTGCAGGGAAGCTCAATCTAAAATAGTACAGAAGTACCATTTAATATAAATATACATTTTGTTTTTCTGTTGCAGGTGCGATGAATGCAGGCTTTGCTACCATTTTGGCTGTTTAGACCCTCCCTTGAAAAAGTCTCCTAAACAGACTGGCTATGGATGGATTTGTCAGGAATGTGACTCTACATCCTCCAAAGTAAGTTAATTCATCCTGAAAATAGTTGAAGTGTTCTGGTTTTAGGAGTCTTACTTAGTGTCTGAAGTTTTGATGAAATGCTATGTGTAGGTCTGCTCTGGAAAACAGTAGGTCATAAAATAAAATTTCAGATTCTCTGTAAAACAGGTAAACATCAGAGTGTATGCAAAATGGAAATAATCAATAAAGAGAATTTTACTATCTCAGTAAAATCCTTGTTTTTTTCACATTGTGTTCTCTCTGGAAAGGTGTGAGTATGGGTACTGTATCAGCAGTAATATTGACAAGTGAAAATATTTCAGGAGTAGTACAGAATACAAACTTCTAAGGACAGAGATAGTGTGTGTGTTTTCTAAAGAAAGAAAGATGATTTGACTTACTAAACCTGTTTCTTTCACTGAAAATCCATGTGAAGGTAATTAATACTTTATATTGATTGGTATGCCTTGATCAAATATAACATTGTAAAACTAGAATTGCATTTTTGACATGGATTGACTCTCTTTAATAATATTGAAAGTATAGTATTCTTCTGTAGTACTGACTTTTCAAAAAATAAAGATTTTGATTGTTTGTCTGCACAGAAGCTTCTTTAGTACTGGCATTCTTTTCTACCATCACTGTAATCTCTGAAGATACACTTTCCAATTGATTTTCAAAATTGGATTTATAAATGCATCTGATACCTCAGTGCAAAAATAAAAGAGCATTCTAGAAGTCTTAAAGATTTTACTGGCTATTCTACCACTTTCTTTGTATATCTCTGAATCTTTTAACTAGTAAGGAACTGCGTCACAGTTTGGATACACTGGGACACAGTTGTGCAGAGAGGTTGTCATAAGTTACCTGTTGGTATACTTGTGTACTTAAACTCTTTCTTGATGTTACTTTTAAGATTGGCAAATACAAAATATTGAGAGAGGTATCAATTTTTGGCTTGCTAGTGCCCCTTTCGAATCGGAAAAAATATGTTATTCAGTTTCTCCATAGAGGATTAATCGAATTCCTCTTCTGTAAGGAGATAGGAAGACAGACATCAGAAATTAGCTGTCCAGTACAGTTTGGACATCAACCAATCTTTCTTGAATACTATTTGCATGCGAGAAACATTCCAAGAGTGAATTAAATTGTTATTGAATTTCTGTCACCTGTTTGAACTAAAACAGGGTCTTGATAACATGAGTTAAAATCTCCCATCTTCTGTATTCTTGACTTCTGAACAAACAGCAAAATACCAGGGCTTGTAATTTTTAGTTGTGTTTTCCTGTAGATTAGCACATGGTGTACCAGATACAAAATTTTTAAATACGTTATCAAGTAAATTAAGTATGATAGACTCCACTTATTGCAGGATGTGTAATAGTTTTTAGGTGTGTTGAAAACTACAATGTTTTCAAGAGTAAACATTTTATCAGTAGAATGATTATATATTTTGTATTATCCTGGTGATTATTGCAAATTTTAAAAGTGCTTGTTATTGTGTCCCATTTTCTTTTTCCTTCATAAAGATTTTTAATGGATAAATTTAAATAAAGCCTCTTGAACTTTCAATCACAGGCAATTTGAATTGCATTTGAGTGAATATGTAATAAATATGAAAGATACTGAAAAATTGTCTTGTGGGGACTCCTTGTGGTTTTGTTTAGTCATTTTCCCATAGCTTTTCCACAGTTGTGCAGAGAAATTTCTATGATAAAGTTATATTGCCTCTATATTCCCTAAAGTCTATCTTTGGTAGCTTTTTTTTCTGTTTTATACTATGCTGCATAACAAATTCACAAAATACAGTGTTGAGTTAAATTCCTTTCAGCCTTAATGTGAATGTATTTTTAAAGGATTAGGGTTTTATTTATGTACTTCATAATTTTCAAATTCAATATTCTGTATGGCTCTAGGTTTGTGTATTATATATCTGTGATTTTTCACAGCCAGGAGGAGCTGATAAGGCTTTTTTTTACCCCTCCCTAGAGAGGGTAGTCTCTCAGACGTGGGCTTAGAGCTCAGAAGAGGACATTCGTAGAGAAAGTTGGGTCGTTTGCTGCACTCTGCCTGACCTGTGGATGAATTGCAAGCCTGAGCTACCAGCCATTTCAGTCTCTCAGTCACTCACTACATCCAATTTTTGATGTGTCACAGGGAAGTTTCTTGTATTGATTATAGCAGCAAAATGTGATTGAACTTTCTGCTTTGGCCAAGGAGACTGTTGTTTAGTGCTCATTCTTTCAACTTTGTTCATCTGTTTTGATCCAATACAAATTAATATACATTTTAAAAGTCCCCAATGGTATCTTCATTAGCAGTATTTGGCCTTGAAATAATAGGTAAGTAAATGACATTATTTCAGTGACAAGAGAGATCATAGTGCATTGCATATAATAGCTGTTAGTTTTTACTTCTAATTATGAATTTCAATTTTAGATGTTCAGGAAAAGTTGCATTCTGCTGACAGCAAATGATCCTATTTTATTTTCAGATTTTGCTAAGCACTTGCAGGTGTCAGCAGTATAAGGGATGTAATTTAGCAGTGATAAACATATGCTTTAAATTGTTATCTAGCACAAGTGCTGGACATGCTACTTCCATTTTTCATATACTAATCACAGGACTCTCCAGCAATCGTGTCAGTTTTTCCACCAGCATAACATATTCCCTTATTACCCTGCCTGTCAAGTAATAGACAGACAGTGACTTTGCTGTAGGTCATGAGGGCAACGGCTTCTCTGCTGGTAATACTTGCTGTCACTTCTGTGGAATGGGCGATGCTCACTATTAAGGTCTGACAAGCTCTCTCATCTCAAAAACATTGTAGATTTTGTTACATCACATGAAAGCTGAAATAAACCTGTAAGGTCTCCATTTCTATAACATTATCCATCTACCCTGCAAAAGGATTACGGTGCTCTTTCAGGATAGCCAAACAGCACTATAAATCATAGTTTTCCTTCTAGTTTTTATTAGTGGTATTCAGACTTAACATGGAGCCTTGTTTTAGTTAAATTTAAGAAAGATAAAATAAATAAAACATGAACCAAATTATTCAATATTATGATGTGGCAATATTTAGTAGGAATAAATGTGGCCTGACCATTTGTTCACTGTGTACAATAAGATCTCACTCTGAGCTCTCTTTATTATTAGATGAGAACTCCTTTCTGTTGCAGTCCAGTGAAAAAGTAGTGTTTGAAATATCTCCTCCAATTTTAAAGTTTTGAAAGGACCAAGGTAGTAAGGAGTTTAAACATATTATCATGGTGGTTCCACTGGCCATGGTAGTTAGGTTTCTATCTGCTCATCTTTGCTTACAATATATTTTGCAAAACGCTGCAGAGTGTACATGTCAGGTCATTATTTGAGTGTGCTGCAAGATCAACTGCCTTGTCTCTAGACTTCTGTTTAGTTTGCTTTTATTTCATCTTTTTACTGTATTGCATTTTTTCAGTGGAAATAAATTGTCAGTATATATGCATAGAATTCTCATCTAAACCCCTCAGGAAATATTTTCTGGAACTACAAATACATGACACACCAACCCTGGCAAGTAATATATTTTTGTACACATTTTGTGTTGGAAAGGAATCATGGATGATTTTGCTTATTATCCAAGTTGAAGCATTTCTTTGGGTATATCTTTCTTTCACATAATGAATATGCAAATATAATTGAACACTGTAATACTAAATTATTGAATATAATGTTTGAAGCAATACTTTAAGAGAATTTTTTATATGTAAAATATATTTCAGACCTTTGGCCAGATAAAAAGAAAGAAGTGGCAATTCAATTTAACTCCTCTAGTCCATAAAATTTCATTCTAGTCAAAAATAAAGTTGGTGGTTAATAGGAGCACAGAAGTGTCTGATCTACTCCTGAGTTGTGCAGGTAATAATCTCATTATGGTTTATGGAGTTTCATCTTTTTCATTATGACTTTTTCCCAAATTAAGGAAGCATTTTCTCACACATGTAGTTGCACACAATTGTGTTAAAAATTAAACAATGAAACCAAAAATTCCTGATGTCAGCCTCTCAAAATTCAAGAAATACCAAAGCTGAGGTAGCATGAAGTGCTTTAAGTCTATTTGTGGCTATGTGGGACTTTGCAGCTTTCATGCTATGATTTTTTTTTCCCTTCTACAGGACCCCTGCCTTTGCTGATTTAGCTTTTGGGGGTCATTAAAGGGTATTAATTTGCATTGGGAATTAGGAGAAAACACTCTTTATGTTTTGCAAGGCACAAGAACTAAAGCGATGATTTCAGAAACAGGAAAAAAAGAAGTTTGACCTTATGTTTGAAGTAGTTGAGTTGTTACCAGTAAATTGAATTTTATCTTTGTCTCACCTCAGAGCTCCTGTGAGTGCTAAACAAAATCAATATTTTCAAATGTTTAGTAATTTTGTTCTCCTTGTTTGCCGTTGCCCAGCTCGGATCCCTTGGACCAGCCTGTAGAAATGCTGAAGAATTCTCTGAGCTGAAGTGGGTGATGGTGTAAGCAGTGCTTTGAAAGTACTAAGTCTCCATAATGATGTGGTCTGGACTACTGCAAATTGAGTAATTTACTAGAAATTTTATTTCTTATTCTCCCTATGTCTTGGCTTCCCTATTGCAAAATGTTGACACTGCTCCCTTCTTTTAGACATTTTCTGTAGATTTGGATGAGTTGTTCTCTGGAGCTGCCTTTTCCTGTCCACTGACGATAGAAGGGAGCTGAACCAGCTCATTTAGATTAGTGAGAGTTATAGTTTAGGTGGGATTCTCCTTGCCTGAGAACACACAGAAGATGATTGAATTGGTGTTGCATGGACGTACTTTATCTGGGCTTTTACTAAACAGTCAGAACAAAACATTTTCAATATAGCAAATATATTTAACATTTTATATATACAAGAAAACACTATTTGAATGTAACATATGAGGTTGGCACACAGTAGTAATACAATGCTTAATCATGTCTTAAATGTTTTATATGTGCTATATTTTATCATTCAATACAATACAATTTTACATAGTGATATTTAAAAAAGCATTTAAAAATATATTAAAGAAAAAAAACCCTTAAAGGTCTTTTGAATTAATTCAAACTTTCTTCAGCTGTATACTTTGACAAAGGGTGACCCTCATTTAGTCACCTTACATCTGAGAGATTGTTGCACCATCTTTTGAGAACAGAACATAGAAGCAAATGTTCTGCCATCATGGCACACAGCATTGCAGCTGAAAAATGATAAAAGAATACTGCTAATAAATCTGCTTGCTGGTTCAAGCAGAACATAATATAATGGAAAAAAAAGTTCAGTTTCTATGTAACATTTTTCAGCACGAATTTAGGACTATTTCGAGGTAGTTTACAGAAAAACAAATTGCACAGTTCAATTCACGGACTGCATTTGGTCACCAGTGTGAATATTATGATCTATATTATTATATGGTTGTCAAGAATGATAGAGTTAAACATTTTTAAGTGTATTTATATATTTTAGAGTTTGTTGAGGAGAGTTTAATTAGGACTTTGGTTTCTTGTGTGACATAAAAAGAAAGATTTTTTTAATAGAGCAGCTGGAAAATATGTGTTTTTCCTAGGTTTGTGAGGGGCAGTAAAACATTGGCAATGGTATGATTTCCTTAAAAGTGAACAAATTCACCAAATCAATAAGGCCCTGTGAGGATTTAACACAAGTCCTTACACCACTTAAACTCTGTCTTAGTAACTTCGGTAATGCCAAACCTTGGCACAGAAATGAATTTCACTATCAAGAGCATCAAAAAAAAGGGTGAAATTGCAGTGTATGGCAATTGGCTGAAGTATTGCCAAACGTATTGTAATATTTGCTCCCCAGGTGTCATATTTAAAAAAAAAATGAGTTGGCACAGCCTCTTGTTGTTTTCTGGCAAATAGGTATAATACATCTATGTAATGAATAATTTATACCATAAAATGTTCCAAAAATAGTCAGCCTTGAAATTAACCTAAGATGGGACTTAATTTAATGAATAGCGGATAAGTTAGTAGGTATGAAATCCCCAAATTAATCCAAACATTCATATACACTTGGTTGGCAGGAGATTCCTGTGGTGTAGGTGGAAGTCTTAGGTTTTAATGAAAAAAAAAAAAAGATTAAGCACTCTAAAATATTTCTGGAACAGATACTTATTTTAAATATTTTAATTCTTCTCCACATCAAAATCAATTGTGCCAGTTCAAATACCTCCTGGTACTGATTGCCAGATCCTCATCATGGGCTGCTAGTGCTTGTACTTTTTAGGGGCAGCTTAACTGTATTAAAAAATGTAGTAGAAAACGAGCAGTACAATATAGCATTGTCTTTCACATAACATTGTTGGAACGGATCTCTCTTTGGCAGAGGATAGTGCAGTTAATACCAAGCAGAAGTTTAAAGAAAGTGGTATAAAGGGATTTTTTTAAAGTGTATTATTGTTTCAAATGCAAATTCAGATCTCTGATTCTGAGGGATAACACTGGTATAGATCAAAAAGTATAAAAAATAAACTGTCAGTTAGGAGCGCAAAGTGAAATACATAATTTTTTCTTGCATTAAACTCTGAGAAAAACCAGCAGTTAAAATAAACCTGTTAAGTGCTTCTTTTCCCAGTGGTCTATTTTTAGAAAATTGAAGTTTATCTATGTCCTGCAGTCTTATATGGGTTTTTTGTTGTTGTTTTGGGGTTTTTTTGGTCAAAAAAAAGACCCATTTTAATGGCACTTTTTGCAAAAATTTTTCAGTCTCCAAGTTCATCTTCTTCACCATGCTTTTTGCTATGCAGAGGAAGGAAGGAAACCCTTTCTGCTTAGCTTCGTTTACTCATTTTTGTAAACAACCCAACAATATAGTTTTTTTTCCAAAGCTGAAACTTTGCACACTGTTCTTTGCCTTAGCATGAGGGCAGTAGTTCTTCACAAACTGCTCCAGCATGTGTCCCTTTCCACAGGGTGCAGTCCTCCAGGAACAGGCCGTCCAGTGGGCTCGTAAGTCCTGCCAACACCGCTGCTCCACCATGGACCTCCACAGGCTGCAGAGGCACAGCTGCCTTACCATGGTCTGCACCATGGGCTGCAGGGGAATCTCTGCTCTACTGCCTTGAGCACTTGCTCCTCCTTCTTTACTGACCTTGTCTGCAGAGTTGCTTTTCTCACTCCTATCTCCAGGTGCTGCTGTGCAGGTTTTCTCTCTTTCTTAAATACATTATCCCCAAGGCACTACCACTGTCACTGATGGGCTCCACCCTGGCCAGTAGTGGGTTTGTTTTGGAGCTGGCTGGCATTGGCTCTGTCAGACAGAGGAGAAGCTTCTAGCAACTTCTCACAGAAGCCACCCCTACCCCCAGCCCTGCTGCCAAAACCTTGCCATGCAAACACTATACAAAAATGAAGCATTTTATAATGAGGATTTGTGAGTGTCATGTGAATTAAATTACTATGGAGGCAGCCCTGCTTTTCATAAGTTGTCTTGATAATCTAGCTTTTTTTTTTTTTAACTAAAAATATGTTACTGAAGTTAAAAAAAAAAAGGATGGATGGATTTAGAAATGAGCCTGGTCACTAATTATCCCTTTGGTTAAAAAGCACACCCATGTTCAATTGCCACAGGAATGTTTAAGAGGTCCCTGATTAATAAAGTGCTGGAAACAAATCATAAACAGCATAGTGGCTGTACATTTTTAATGCATGTAATCTGAATATACACAATCTAATATATAAATGACTAGCTCTAGTTTAGGTATAATAAATATTAGTCTAAGGTAGTGGCTAAGGAAGCAAAATTTCTTCATGGGCAGCTGTTAAAAATGCTGCGGCTACTTTGTGCCTTCTTTAAGTTATGCTTCTAACAAAATCTGCTTACAATTATGGTTTATCTGGGTAATAGCTCTGCTACTGAATCATGACTTACTCTTCCTAAGCCATGACAAAATGAATTTACAGCCTACATTGCCTGCTACTGTAGTACTGAGTGGTGAGAAATCTCTGCTGGGACCTGACTGCAATTGGGAAAAATCCAGAAATCAACTAGTGTCATGACTGAAGTAAAGCCACTGAATGTGGTTTTATGCTAACACAGCATGAGAGAACAAAAAACACAAGTACTTTTTCAGCCCCGAACAGCACCCCACAACAGGAAGATTTTATACCTCCTCTTTGGTATGCACCTCTGCATACTCCCAAATAATGAGAGAAGGCTGAAAAAGCAGTAGTGTCTCGGAAGGACAGAGGAAACAAGATTGCTTGCTCCTTACAGACCTGAAGACTTTCTTGCTTTTGGAAATCAATTTCTACATATTTGTAATATTGGGCAGCATTGTGGCAGTGAATTTTGCTCATTGAAGATGCTATATTGAAATGTAAAAGACACAGAGATATTAGTTCTAATGCAAGTTTTCTCCGTTTTATATTCCTTTTCAAGTGAAGTCACTAAAGGAAGGCACATCTGAAAGTCATTACATTGTAGCTGCCAGAGCACTGTCTTTTACACCACTGATGTACATTCAGATATACTTTGTCAATCCCACTGTCTTTCTACTTCTGGAGTTCCTAAAATAATGAGCCTTTTGGGTATCGATAATTAGGGGCTTCATGCTGACGGTGGAGCCATAAACAAATATAGCAATAAATTGTAATTCATCTTCACTACTTTCAATTAGCAATACTATCGGAAGTTTTGATTTTTATTTACTTAATTAGTAGGAGATGTGTTGATTTTAGACGTGTCTGAAAAAAGTGTGAATGAAAAGCTTGTAACTGACTTTTGAACTTTTAAACCTTTTGAGTCTTGATTGAATTATTGAGTTAGATGATATAAGCTTCTAGGGCAGCAGTATTTTAAAAAAAGCTTTGATGTTTCTATTGTGCATAATCTTTCTTTTATTTGAATATTCATGAAGAATTAAGCAGTCAACCAAAAATAGCAAGGTGTGTTCTTTGCAGTGACATAGACAGGGACTCCTGATGTGCAAAGGTATGTCTGGAGGCTGGTGGCATCCCATTCCACTCTAATTTTGCAAAGTGCTGTTCTGTTGCTACCGTATTTCTGAGATGAATTTCTTTACCTAGAATTATATTTCTTGCCTTATGTTTTACATAGAACTAGATGGTATGTAATTAAAGAATTACATATTTTAAATCCTCAGTAGTCCATCTTTATTACTCTGCAAATTATCTTACCACCATTGCCTGTAGTTGTACTCTATATGACAGAAGAAGAATCAGATCTTTAATTGTTAATCTGTGGACAAGATCTGAACATATTATCATAGTTGCCCAATTAACTGTTCATGTTTACTTTCAAGGTTGATTTTATTTTCAAGTCTTTCAAAGAAATGAAGCCATATATGTCTGCAAGTAATGTGTTACTTACCAGTATAAATTGCTAATGCTGCCTGGTCAAAATCTTATCATATGGAATCAGGACAGAGAAAGGAGAGGGGGGGGAAAAAACAAAAAAACCTGCTATTTTATGAAGTGCTAAGCAAGTAATGAATTTTAGTAAAGTCAAGATTTGCTTTTCATCATCATGTTAGATAGTGGAAGTGAGATTCAGTTGCCATTCTCAAACAGAAATTCTCTTAGTGCCAGCCACATTTAATCACATTTTGCAGAAGACAGCTGGGCATTGCGGATTTGTGCTGTGTCAGCCGCTTTCTCCTCAAAGGAGTGTCTCATCTCTTGGATTTTAGCATTCTGTAGCAGAAAAGTTTCATCCTCTTAAAATTGGTTCAGCAGATAGCTTGTGTGGGAATATAACTGCAAGAGCATTACAATCAGCTCTACCAGGAAAACGCACAGATATTATGTAAAATTTTAAGGTGCCTTTTGAAAAGATTTACAGAAAACCTTTAAATTGTATAGTGCATTGTTAAACTCTGGGAGCAATTAAGTTTATCTGAGATATTTTAGTAACTGTCTTTGGTAATGGTTGAAAATTACTACCTAGTTCAGTGGTTTGAAACACCTTTGTCCGTGTTTGGAAAGTCTTAAGTGTATTTCAGCTGCAACAAACAGTACCAAAAGATTTTATAGGTGGAAAACTTGGAATCTGTAGATATCAAGATTTCTTTAAGCACTAATCTCATGAAGACTGAAGGACAGATGGTATCCTTTCGGATATGGTATAAATAGCCAAAGAAAAGAAGTATCAGAAAGGAAAATAGCCAGATAACTCAATATTTATGGAAGGTACACACAAGTGTACTTAAGTGAGTTAATCATATCACGTATTTATTTTTGGAAATAGAAGGGTGTCAGCAGATTGAGACAGTCATTGACATAATGAATATTGAATCTGTAACCAGTCCTGTGCAATAAATAAGGACACATATCGAGTACTAATATTTACAAGCATATTGTGCATTCCATGAATATGCAGTTTGCCCTACCATTTTCTTCTACCACATATCTCCACTGCTTCTTCAGGTTATCTCCACTGCACAAGGCAGAGGAATTTCAGATCAAAGTGGTGTTATAAATACTTTGGTTTGTAACTTGCTGGTGGTAAGGAACTTTTTGAAGTTTATTATAAGATGTCTGTTTTCATGTAAGGATAGCTCCAAAAATCTTACATTTAAAGGTAATTATGAGAAAATACAAAAATATTAAGGTATGGGTGCTGGGATTTATTAATCTGTTACTTATTCTCTCACTGAATGAACTATAGATCTGTTCTTGTTTATGTGCTTTCTGGGTACAGCATAGACAGAGACTGAAAAGCTCCTTTATATAAAAACAGTAAAACAGAAGTCAGTAGGTACCTTGGTTAATACACCATGAATCATTTTACCCACTGACTGTTCTTCCATGCAAAGTGACCTGCTTCAGCTAAAGAATAGTAAGATGGCTTAAGCAATCTCTTGGGAAATACTGTTTGAACCCTCATAAGAAGAGGAGGAAGGAAGTGAACTGGGATCTTCCCTATGATGATGGAATGTGTTCTCCAGTTAATTCAGGGCAGCAGTCAAACCATCGTCTGAAAGTAAGGCATTAAGTGTGCCTGCCTATTTCTATTTTGTTTTTGTTTGGGTTTGTTTTTTTTTAATTTGGGAAAAAATAAACATCAAAAAGGTAGGGACAGTTGTTAAACCCCAGAGAGCTTTCAGTGTAGTGAGTCTCAAGAAGAGGAAGGGAACTGTTGATGATCCAGGGTAGCATTGCTGAATTCTGAATGAACCTGGCATTTAAAATATCCTGTTACTTTGAAAATTCCTATTGTTAGATTAAATCGTTCTATATGCTGGTGTGCTGATCTTAATGAATTTTATTCTGAGGTATCTTAGTATGTATTTATCTTAGAATTTTAGATCAGGTCAGAAATGCATTTTTGAAAGGAATCATCCAGTTGCCGCCAATTACTAAGCTTTGTTTAAAATTATGGAGTGGTTTCAAGAGTGTGCAAAGAGAGCGCCTGTCAAGGGGCACTAAAGCTGAGGATGTGTTCTGACTGCTAATGGGCATGCCATCTTCATGACCAGCCTAGTCATATCTCTGAAATGTGTATGGTACACCTGGCTGATCCGCAACACCAACTGCTTTGGTCTAAAATGCTGCTCCTGTCACCCCACAGTTTACGGGTATGAAGTGACTCTTACATATGCTGTATCAAAGGTATGTTTGTGTTTTAGTTTCATCGACTACAAAAGTTGCTTCATTCCTATTTTGATAATTTCTGGAATTCACATATTAGTAGTCTTAAGATCAAAAGCCTAAAAATTAATACACATGCATACTGCTAGGATATTAAATGTTACCATTTTTATGTTTGTGTAAGTACTGTATGCTTGTGCTTTTAACTGAAAACATCTGGTCTGCAGTCTTAAACAACCACAGTTAAGAGTAAGGGACTTGGTGTGTGTTTCCTACTACAGATGAGAAACATAAAAAGGATTTTTGTCTGGTAGATGTAATCTTAAATTAAAAAAAAAGCAACAAAAAAAGCATCACAGGGAAAATATAAATATGCCTTAGAAACAAGGCAGTAAAGTTGACATTTTGCATGAATTTAGCCTCATCATTCCACGTATCATTTGCAGTGTTTTTAATTAGGGAATAATGAGGAATTTCCAGGCCTTTCTGAGGATGCTTTAAAGCTATGGCAGTAGTTGTGACCTTTCAGTTTCTGTGAGCTCAGCAAAAAATGGCTGATTAATGTCACATCTTAAACTATGTCAACTGGGCAGTTCATTCCCTTTTTAGTAAACATCCCATTGTCTGTGCAGTTCAGTGTGACAGCATGAAATACCCTAGTGTTTTAGCTGGCTACTTTAGATTACTAAGAGTATGTATCTCTATTTAGTGATATAAAGATACATGGAAATTTTCTTTAATTATTCTAGTGACCAACATGAATTAATAAATCGGGGCACTCACAAAACAATGTTCCTAACATTTGTTTGAAGCTTCTAAGGATGACCAAGGTTGTTGTTTTTTTTTTGTTTGTTTGTTTGTTTTTAAATTTGGCCCATTCAGATGTTAGAGAGATCTGAGAAGGAGGGTATAGGAAATATTTTTATAGAAATTTTTTAAAAGAAAATATTGATTTGTTCTTTAAAAATATTTTTATAGCCTTGAATTAATATTTTACTTTTCTGCTTTATCAGTTGAATATAAATGATGGTACTTATTAAGAACAGAGGGAGAGAGATAAAGGAAGAGCAGGAGAGAGAAAAGCACAATGGCAAAATAATGGGACTGTAAGAAGCACCCTTGGTGTAAAAGAGGAACTGTAAGCACACCCATATTCATAAGAATGAGAAAATTCCACTTGGAGAATACACAGAAACCCTTATAGGAGAGAATGGGGTGAATTAAGAAACAGGATTGCAGTGAAGTGGAAAGGAGGACATGGAGGACATACAGAGAGTGTTCCCCCAGAGCAGGGTAGAGCACTTACGGAAAACCTCTGAAACAACAGGCAGATAAGTGGGTGCCATGTAAGGATAGTTTAGAGAGCTATAAAACTTGTGTAATAAACTTAGACTGCAAAAAATTATGTACTGTGTAGTCCTTTATTTCATCTTGTTACTTGAAAAAAAATTGGAAGTGGGGAGAGATGAAAACCGGTCTTGATTTAATAAGTAGCCTTTGACTATTCTGTGATGCTTTTGGTGATCACACATTTTAATATCACTCTGTGTTTCATTATGTTGGGAAAATCTGGACTTCAAGGAGTTGAAAAGCAAGAATCAGTGCTGATGAAGATGTAAGGAGCTAAATAAATATTACTTAAAGGACTTCTCAAAGATGAAAAAAACCAAACAACCCTGTGAATGTTCTGACCCTGTCTTGAGAATTAAGTTAGATGGTACAATTTAAAGCTTTGTTCCAACATCTGACAGACACACTCTGCATGCTGATGCATAATATCTGAAGATTGTGTGCTTGAAAGAAAGCCTTTTCTGAGCTACATTCTATTTTTGTTAGAATAAAGCAGCTGCTTTTTGGAGCAGAGATCTTCTCAAGTGCTCAATCTTCTCATTCAAGCTAAGTATTAGCCAAATATTGCGAGCAAATTTTGTGTGTGCTTTCTTCCAAACTGCTGAAATGGAATAAAGCAAACTATTTCGACCATAAATTGTGCAAATGTGCAGCTTGACCCTCAGAGGTGAAAGTAAGTTTGCTGCTGTACCTTACTCGCAAGTTGTCAATGCCTCAGCAATCCAAAAGCATCAAAAGTTTGGAGTGATTTCAGCATGATTTGAAAAGAAATACAGCTGGGTAAAACTTTCTTCTAGAGAAACTATTTGAGTGGATTGCTGTGGTCTGCCCCAATTATTTCTGAAGGAATAAAACCTTGCTTAAGGAAACAGACAACTGCAAACCCAAATGCAACCTTACTAATGAAGCCATTGTAGCTGCAGCACTGCCTTCCAGGAGTGATATTAGATGGCTTTGTACATATGCTGCTTAGAAAATGTTTAAATGTTAATTGTAAGGTGCCCATGTAATTTTGTAAATATGTTGAAGTCAACTGTTGCAGTTATATGCAACATACATACAGCTGCACAATAAACACCACATTCATTGTGACTGTAGATGCTTGTGCTGTGTTTGAGAATTTGTTTTGCAACTCTGGGGTTTGTTATATTTTTTAGATGGTGGAAAAAAGAATTGGAAAGATCAGAGCTGTACAAAGCAGGCACAGAGAAGATGAAATATCCTGATTCAGCAGTAATGAATTATGTGTGTACTGTCTTAAAGAGCTTTTAGAACTCCATGAAATAACTTCTATAAACTCTGTAAAGTATAAAATTAGGACAAAAATAACTTTCTTGGCTATAGGATATGTCTGTAACCTAATTCATAATTTAAAAAAAAAATAACAGGACAATATATAGGAAGAAAGCAGTGTGGATAAAAAAAGGGAAAAAGGTATCAAGTTACTCTTACATGCACGGATAATGGCATAGTACTGCAGTCTTGTCAGTATATTAATATCCTTCTAAAGGATATTCATATAAAATCTGTTGCTCTGGTGCACCAGATAACTAGCAAATTATGCAAGACATAGGAGATTTAATACACGCAACAAAAAAAAAAAAAATTGGCTTTTTGCCTTTAGTGAAGAAATTCTGAAAATTGCGGGTGGTACATGTTCATACACAAATTTTTGCCAAGAGTTTGAACCACTGTCATCCGTGGATTTAATCCATGACAGTAACAGGCAAGTTGTATTCTTTATTTTATACATACAAGATGAGGTTAGTGTGGTAAATCTATAATTTGAAATTTAATTCCCTTTTTTTGTATTCTAATGTGATTTTATTAGTTACAGTATTTTAAGTGTTGATTTTTAGTACAATTCAAAGAATTCTGGGGTCAGAAAAAGCAGATATTGAAAGGGTAGCTGTAAGAATGGCTTTTATATGTTAGGAAATAGTGAGTGATGAGAAAGTAAAGGGGAAATACTAAAAAAACTTAGGGGAGTTTGATTTGGAAGGTGGGGAATTCAGTCCCAAGAGAGGTAGGATTAGTATACTGTGTAATGGAAATTTAGAAAATATGTGTTAGAAAGAGGAAACTAATTCAGGTTCCAGAGGTCAGTGAATGGTAATACCTTCAAACAGTAACATGCTCTCCTGTTTGCTCTTTCTATTTGCATGTGATAAAGCTGGAAGAATAAATATGAAAAACATTTTGAGAGCGCTCTTTCCAGCTTTAAATATAGGTAAATGATTTTTTTCCATTTGAAGAGGGCACCCAGAGAAAAGAGTTGATCCTGTTTCCTTTCATACTTTCTTCGAACACGTCTAGAAAAATATTAACAATACTAGCATTCTTTCTTTAAAAACAACAATAAAGGTGGGAATTTACCCTTTGCACTTGGAAATCTGGGGCGATTTCAAAGATGCAAGCGTGCTTTGTCAGTGCTGTAGTTTATTGGAAGACAGAGGGATAATAAATTGGAACAGATGGGTATTTATTGGAAACTTGCTGTAACTTTATTAATTCCTTTATATTGCACAGGATGTTTGAAGAAAAGTAGCAAAACTAGTGCAAGGCTAACGCATGTAATTGTGTTTCCATATTTGGAAAACAGAGAATTATAAAAGGGTTTTGGTTTATTTCTGTCTTTTAAAGAAGGCTGAGGGTTTAGAGCTAGCTTAATGTTTATTACCTGAACTTAGATGATTTCAAAGTGAGCTGAGAATGAGACCCTGTTGTTTTAACAGTGTATAAACACAGAAGTCATTGTCCCCTTCTCAAGGGAGAGGAAAAATAGCCAAGGACATAACATCAGCATTGCCTCTGTGACTGGCAGCGTAGGAGGTTAGAACATGGATGTGAGAGGTTGCATTTGTAATTTCCTATCTTTGGAGAGGGCAGAAGAGAGGAGGTTGTCAGATATTGAATAAAATCAGCATGAAGGGAGTGACAAAGGCAGAATAGAAAGAGAAAGGGAAATTTTGCAACTGTGGAGACTGACTTAAAAGTTTAAAACCCAGATTCTTGCTTCATTAACTAACACGGGGTAAAATCTGAGGAACAGCAAAGGAATTGATCTCACGTGTAAGTAGATTGAGATAAACTCTACATTTCTTCTGGGGATTTACTTTCGCCACCTGTAAAGTGTGGAGAGCTAGAGATAAATTGTGTGCACCAGATTTTCCCGAATTCTGGCTAAGATATTGTGAATACTTTCAAAGTATGCCCCTGGAGTGTAGGAGAGAATAAGGACGGCAGGAGTGGTTGGTCAGCTGCTGGTGAGGTGTTCTGTGATCTGGGCTGAAGAGGCACTGTCAGTCTGACACAGGGAGGCTTTTTCTGTGCAGCACTGGAAATGATGCTCTGTGAGGCTACAAGCACTTTAGCACTTCAGTAAAAATGTGCTAATTTCATCCCATAGTGCTTCATCTCTGAGAAGCTGTCTTCATGTTTCAGAAAGGGCTTTCCCCCCTCCCCCTTCTGTAAGTCTAAAGGGGAACAAATATTTCTACTTCGTTACTGTTAGAAGTCTTTGTTAGTAACTTTGGCTTCCAATTCGTTACTGCAGTCATGTTTTCACAGCCTGGTGTGAGAGATAAACCCTTTGCAAATGAAGACAGCATCCATTTTCTTTCTACCTCAGGCCACACAGAATTGATTGGGGTAATAAAATGACAGTACGATGTAATATACTGACGGCTCTTTAATTTGAAAACTAGTTCCAGGCTGATTCAAAACTTGTTTAAAGCTAATTTATGACTTGTGTAATTTTCAACTGGACCAAGGTAAAGGATGATATATGAAAACCGATGCAGAGTTAACATAATATATTCAAACCTTCAGCTTTGTAGGTTGATTTGTTTCAATTCTTTTTCAGTTTTGTTTTAAAGAAGCAGTGGCAGAAAAAATAGTGTCTGTTTGGCTAGTATGACACTATTTTTCCATTATCTTGTTTTAAATGGAAATTCTTATGCTTTCCAGCAAAGTGTTTTATGCATATTTTTAAACAGATACAACAGTTTTCCATTTTCTTCAAAATAAGAAGCTGTGTTGGGCTTCTATTTTGTTGAATCAATGTCTGTGCTGACAGTAACATGGAATGGTGTATTACAGTGTTTTGTTACCGTGATGTTCACTGTGTGCATTGCCTATGGCTATACATGTCTATATATCTGTATCCTAGTTACATATAAAATGCATACTTGTATATGTGTCTTGATCTTCAATTAATGATCTAGTTTTTGAAAAGCAAAATGTAAAAATAGTTAAATTCTCAAATTAAGCCACAACATCAGCATAGCATAAAAAGTATCTCCCTTCGAAATCGCTCACTTTCATGTAGCTCACAAATGAGATCCACATCTGTTTTGTATACACTATGGATTTTTCATCATACTATGTCAGTAATACTTCAGCACAGATGAGGACAAATCTTACAGTAGATACAAACAACAAATACACCAATAGGAATGAAAGGAAGAAGAGAACTGAATGCTGCCAAGACTAGTAAGCAAGTTCCATCCCAAGACTAGAATATCTGATTTTTTATGTATTTTTGTCAACATGCAATTAAAATATTATTTTTTGGAGAACTGAAATTGATTCAAGCCAATACAATTGTAGTATCTTAAACTGCATGAACATTTATGTCACAGGAAAAGAGCCGTAGTTCAAAGCAGGGCTGTCTTTCCTGCATAAACATAGCAGAATGTTTCCTCTTCAAGGTTTCCTAAGTCCAAGAAGGATCATGTTCTGAGGAGCTTTGATCAAAAACTGCGTTGTGCAGACAAAAATTAATTACTGAGAATTTGGAATTTATATGTTTATAGTGCACTTACATTTTCACAAAGAATTCTACATTTTCAGGAATCTGGAAGCACCATTTAGTAGTAGGTTTCCCCCATAATTTAGTAATTATTAAATACTGTGATCCATTATAAAGCTATGCATTGATCTGTTTGACTTGAAAATGCAAATTTTTGATTTTTCCTATGTAGTTTAGAAAACATAATAATAATGTAATGAAATGGGAAGGGCTTAAGCAAATACCAAAATGCTTACCATGTTAATTTTATATCCATGAACTGCCACATCCATCACTGCTACAGATGAGGCTTATAGATCCATGAGAGGTGCCATGGACATGGTTTTCATCATGCAAGACCTTGAAAAAATAATTAAGTGACTTTAGGAAGGACAACAAACTAAATTTAATTATTTTTGAAGTATGTTTTTAATACCTCTTTGGCTTAGGTCAGTGACACAGATTTTTTTGCCTTTCTTTTACAATGTAAAAGTAAACAATGCTAGTACTTTTTCAGGTTGTTTTACTTGCCAGAGTATGAGGTACCAAGATTTGTTACCAGAACTGTTGCACACTTAGCCACATATTCATAACACACGTAGAAGCAGTTCAGTGGAAGTTCTCATTTACACCCTGCAGCCTTTTTCCTGTTGTACCTTACAGATAAGGACCTCATTCCACTTACTGAATATGTCTGTTTCTGAAAGCAGTATTTCACATGTTGCCAAACTGCTTTAGAACAACATAGATTGCCTGTCTTACATATATTCAGGCTCTGTACAGTTTTACTAAGAAGTGACAACAGTGTGAAACTAGATAATAAAACCAGTGCAATTGGAAAGGGAGGCATATTTTCTTGAATTGATTTCTGAATAATAAAGTCAATTTGGTTTCCATCCATCTCCCTAAAAATGGAAGTATTAAATTAGCCAGCTGGTTCTTAAGAGAACTATTGAGAAGAATGGCCAAGCTGCTGGGGAAGAAGATACTCAAGACTTGATGTGAAAAAGAATCCATGGCCCTGTTGAGACAAAAGGAATTTAACAGAAATAAATGCTTACCAAATTGCAGTTGCTTGGATAATTTTTGAAAAACACTGTTTATTGCTTTTAAAAAAAAACAACATTAGCAACAGAAAATGGTTACCATAATTATCTGGACACAGGTAATAGCAGCATAACAAAAGTCTGTTCAGGCAAAAAGCACAGGCAGAATTCAAGGAGAGAAATCACTGAACCAAAGAATTCAGACAAGTACATAATTTTCTTCCAGCAGATGTGGTTGTTACTTTTGTTTTTGTAAGTAGCTCAGAAGAGTTTCTGGAAACATATTGAGCTGATAATTGCATGGCATTGATTTAACTTTCTCAAGGAGAAAACAAAACTGTGCTATTCTATACTCAGAGTTAGCTCATGGGTAATTGGGTCAACAAGAAGAAATATTCTCATTGCCATAGTTCTGGGGAACAAGACTGAGGTGGCCTTTGCCTTTGAGAGAGAGGATGTTTGCCTGTGCAAGTCCAGACAGAACAGTGAACTGTCAGGATTAACAGGATGCAAAGTTTCTTTTGATGGCATATAGCATAGGGAAAATGAGACTTCTATTGTCAGAATGCTAGAGATGTTTTTCCTCACAGTTCACTGTGTCTGGCTGTAGTCTTGATATTTTTCCAAGATATTTAATTTTTCCTTTTCTTGCACAGATCCAGAATTATGCCTGTGAAGCAGTTCAGTGCAATTGCAGTTGGACTTCACTGCTATTATTTTAATTGATGGTATTCAGTCTTCACTGAAAGCTATTTTTTCCTGACAGCTGTCTTTTCCTAAAACATCTTCCTCATACCTTAAACTTAAGGTGGCAACCCACTGAATGGGCCGGAATATCCTTTTTCTGAGTCACAGGTGATGCCACGAGAAAGGCATGAAAAGCTTTATTTGAAATATTTCGGCTTGGAGGGTATTTTTTCAAATTTATGGTTTCTGGGAACCCCTTCCATGTGTTAATTCTTTTACAGTATCTGGTCTTACCTGTGATTCTCTATGTGATTCAGTAATGGTTGTTGGACTGGTGCTCACTTTTCCCTTCCCATACATTGGGCTAAATTGCAATTGCTGAATATTATCATTATGAAATTTTAATTTACTTTTTTAGAGATTATCATGTCTGAAAACTTAATAGTGAGCTTTGCAGCTTGCAGTTTTCAAAAGTATAATCTTGATTTCCTTGCAATTAACGAATGTAGAAAGAAAGTGATATATCAAAAGCACATATTCTGCTTACTAAGCAATGACATCTAAAATATCTTCTGTAATGAGCATTACGACAAGCACAGTAGAGATTGTACCAATTAATAGATATTTTTTCTCTGTAGTGAAATATATTGACCTATGCAGTTGTCAAAACCTCTGTGTGAAGCACTGAAGGTATTAAAGAGCTTTTTATTTTGACTGATCTAGTAGTTACATTGTAAAATCAAGGCAATTTGGAAAATAAAATATAAATTACTTAAGAATTCTTACTTTATTTTACTGCAGTGTTCAATTTACTGATAGACAGCAAACTCTGCTAACTTTTTTAACTTTACCAGTTTGTGTACTATATTGGTTTGCAGTGATTGATAAAACACATTTGTGGAGAGTTGTTCTAGCATGGCTCCAACTGTTTTGCAGAAACTTCCATCTTCAATAAGTGAATGAAATGTGATATTCCTAATATTCCCTTCCTTGCAGTTTAGGAGCAGTGGTAGGTATGGGAAAAACATGCATGTTTAACCACAACTTTGTAATTCTGAAATGCTGCATAGCTACTAAATAAGTCTTAAAATGCTCTTGTGAAGAAAATACTACTATTTTAAGAGAAAATATATGACAAATGCTTTTGCCTCAGATAAAAGAACTTGCCCAGAGTAAAAAGAGTAGAGTTCCAGACCTCAAGTATTTTTTATTTCTCTGTTTGTGCTTAGAGCACAGTTCCTCTGAAAAGTCTCATTTTCTTGGCGTGCCACATCAACATGCTGCTGAGGGGTCTGTTTGTGTCTGTTGCCCTCAGGACTCCGAGCCGTCAAATGAGGTGGTCTCAGAGGCCCCAGGTAACGTGGTACCCTCTACCTCAAGAAGTAGCTCTGAAGAGCTGATATCGGTGGCACAGAAACGTCCAGAAGAGGTAGGACATTCTGTGTCTGTTCTTTTCCAAGATTAACTGTTTGGGGATACACATTTGCCTCTGTTTTTCACGCCTAGTGTTGTTTTACTAATAACAGAGACTTTTTTAAGGTAGAGCTCAATCTTATCTTCCCACATCAACAATGTGCAAGACCAAGGTGAATCTCAGGACCTTGATTAGTGGTACCTATAAGCCTATTATATTCCATCTGCTACTTTTTAAATACTGTTTCTATTGTCAGCAATTAGAAAAAAAATTTTTTGTTCCTCTGTTTCACACTGCAAGAGTAGCAGGAGTGCTGTTAGATTCTGGCAAATTAAACTGTATTACACTAAAGAGTCAGAATCTACATAGCTATATAGGTCTGTATAATTCTTTTGTCATCCTTCACAAAATGTAAGTATGTCTAACTTCTGGTTGTGCAAAGGAAAGACCCTTGCTTGTATTGGGCCTTTCGCTGTTCCCTTGTTTTCCAAAAAATGATGCAAGATGCTAATGATGTAGTATAATCATAAGTTCATACTCCTCGTTGTTATAAGCAAAGGTGCTTGTCAGGAAGGTCAGTAGTGTAGCCAATGAGTTAAGGTTTTTTCTGTGCCTGCAATGCATCCTTGTCACAGTACACCGTAGCTGGAGGATAGGTTGTCTGCAGGATTGAGACTCACAACTTCATTTCGTGGTGGCAATCATCTTCTCAGAGAACCATCATTGTCCTTAAATCAACCCCTCCTGTGAGAAATAAGTCCTTCCTTTAGAGTAGCCTTAACATGATTGATCTTGGCTTCCTCAAACAGTTTAGTTATTATTAAAAATATTCCGAGTAACAGGTAATGTAAAGGGTAGTCGATCCTGTTTTTCTTTTGAGCTTTCTTTTGATTGTAATCTTCACAGTAAACAAGAGCATGAAATACTAGCCAGAGGAAATACAAAGCCATTTATTAGCTCTGTAGTGCCACCTTTAGATAATTATTGAATATCTTCATTCTTCTGATATTGCTGTCACTTGGTCTGAAGAAGAGGGAATTCTGCAGTACTGGACCAAGGGAATTTTTAAGAGCGTTTTCTGGATGAAGACCAAATAGATATTTCACCTATTTTGAAATATCACTACATATTCCAAGCTAGAAAGTCAGGATAGCACATCCAAGCAGTCCTGAGGTTAGAGTAATATATGTTTTTCTTAATACCATTGTATTATTCTTGAGTAACAAAGAGACCTCTAGTCTATGGAGGGACATGAGTTCTGCCTCTTAATTCTCAGCTTTGCCGACTTCACTGGAGAAATTAAAATTTAGAGCACAGATGATGTTTCAAAATAAAAAGACAAAAAGTGCTGCAGAAAGAGAAATGAAACATGGTTAATTAGTAAAAGGTAACCAAGAGGAAGATGGGTATACAGATTTTGCTTTTATGGAATAAAAACAGCTAAACTGTGGAGGAGAGGAAACTTCAGAGTATCTAAAGATGGAAATACAGCTTTCAAATTTGACTAAGTAGCTCAGTAATAGTTGATGTTGAAGCTGTTTTACTGAATGTGGGGTTTTGTGTTTTATAAGGGAATGAGACTTTCTCCAGTTATATTTACTGCAGTTTATATAAAAGGGAGAGAGGTGAGTCAGAAAGAGTTTTGTGGTTGGATTTGCAGGGAACCTTGAGAGGGGAGCACCAGTATGCTGAATTTCTAAATTCAGAACCTACCATGAAACAACCCATCTAAGTTACTCTTGGGTAAGTCAGCATGATAAACAAACTTTTATAAATTACACCCTAAAAAACAGGTCAAAAAAGTATTTGCAGAGCTTGACTTCAACTAATGCCTTTTTTATTTTTCATTTTATTTGAAGTCTCCTGGTACATCTTTCTGTATCTGCATAATGAGTTAATATTTGGAATTGACTACAGCTGCTGACTGCTGCATTATTTGTATAATTTATGTCTCATCTGAATTCAACTCGTCAGATTGGTGAAAAGGGAGTTGTTAAGGGTGAGTTCAAATGCAGCCATGGAAAAGAGAAATATGAGAAAAGATTGAAGATGGCAAAGTGGCTAACAGGAAGGATTTCAGGAACGTGGAGAAAAATTGAAAAGGTTGTGGAAAGTGGTGTTCAAAATTAGTCTTAGGCCCGCCAGTGTGAGGACACACTACTTTTAATAGGAGAAAGTAAGAGAAATCCCCTGAGTTGCCACAGTAATTTGAGTAAAGTACTGGGTTTTTTCCTAATTACAATTTGGTTTTGTCTTAGATAGGACGGTCCGAATCTAACACTCAGTTGTGTCATCAGTGGGATGACGTTTGTGGGATGTAATTTGATCACTGAGATGAGGCATTGTTTTGCTTGTCTGGTCATTCCTTCTAGTAGAAATGCTGGTTGAATACTGAGTTCTATTCAACAGGAGGGCAGGATGGCATCCACTCCTCTTACTGCTGCCCCTCTTCACAGCCTCTTTTCATTCTCTAAAATTAGATTTAACTCTGTGTAGGATTGGAACAGTGTCCAGCTATGTGGCATAGTACAAAAGCCACTTCAGAAATAATTAACATATTGAATGTTTAGATTTAGACACCTGTGAAATTTTTTTAACCATGAGGGATTCAGGAAAGTGTCTGTATTCATCAGTGTATTTCAGATGCAGAAACCCTTTGGGTATAAAGTAACCAAACTGCCTTTAAAGTTAGAAATACACTTTATTCTATATTTTCAAAAGTTGTGCAAATCTCAGTAAAATTTAAGTTGTATGGATTTGAATGCCTGAATAATTTTAATTAGTTTCCATCCTAAAATAAGGAAGTTTCCTCTGTGATTGAGTTAATATTGCTTATATTTATTTGGATTTTTTAAGAATTAGGATTGAAAAGTGGAACTGAAAGAATTCAGTATGTTTGAAAGGGTATAGATGTGTGTCATCCTAGTTTCAGTGTGGTTTCATTAGACCTTCCTAGCAGTTTATATAGTATTGGTGGTTTCCTCCAATAGTAATGCTTATGACAGGAATTTTGTTCCCACAAGCCTTTCAAAATTCAGAACTGCACTATTTTTAGTATGACCTGAGTCAATGCATTAAAATTTTTCTCTGATAGCACACATTCTTTACCATGAACAGATGAAAGAAAATTCTTTGGACATCTTGATTATTTAAGAAGCAGACCTTTTGAAATGTTTTAAATATACAAATACATTTGTTTGAATAACACTGTAATCATTTGACAAAATCGAAAGGCTGATGAATCAGGTTTCTTGACCCTTACTCTGTTTTCTGTGATCACCTTTACTGTGCATCTGGCAGTTGCAGCATATTTAGTAAATATATTTAGATAGTTTTTTGATGACTGTCTAGTGGCATTGAAAAAAGTGAAGGTTTGTTGTTAAGGTAGTTTTGCTTTTCCTTTCTCATGTAGTGGCTAAAGAGCAAGATGTGTGGGCTGTATCTTGATACCACCTCTCATAGCAGCACTTTACTCCATAGGGAATGGTGGTGTCAGTGGTTGGTTATCTAAGTAAGAAAATAACTAGTTTTGATAGTTCTCTTAAACCTGAGTCTCATGAAAGGCATATTATCTTCTTTAATTAGTAGTAAAATAGAGGTACATGAGTTATGTGTATTAATTTCCTTTGCCAATACTGTGGCAAATCAATTAATCATGTTTTAATAGTGCAAGCCTAGAGGCTAGCAGGGCTGATCATTCTGAATGTCTGCATTGCCAGAACAGTACAGATAAGGTGGAAAAGCTGTGCTGTCCTTTCACTTGGATACAAAAATGAATTAAACAACCAACTCTATTTCCCCCACAAGAAAACCATGTATAAAGCATGGACCATGTAAGGTAAAATATGAATGGTGTGCTTGTAGCATATGAACATGAATAGCATATGTATCTGTAGTGCTTTTTCAGTGCTGTATTAAAACTATAAAAGCTGTGCAAAGCATTGTGGTTCTCAGCCAAAGACAGACTGTTGTTGCTGTAAATATGTTTTTCCTGACATAGTGTTATTTCTTTTAAAAAGTATATTTAACCACATAGTGCGAGTTGGACTGCATATTTAGTCTTGAACACTAAATTTTTTTAACTTATGAAAGGCTTTCCCACTCAGAAAAGCCCATGCTGTATGGACCCAACAGTCTGTTTTCAGATGAAAAATAGTAAGTGATAACTTATTAGTTATTTTGTATCATAGATAAACAATTCCCCTTTATATCAGTAGTTGTAGGACTGTGCTTTTGGAACAAGGTTAATTTGTACTCTGAACCTGCTGCTACACTGAGGTCTGCAAAAGACAAAACACCAGAGAAAAACCCACCACAAGCACTAAATGGCCTGCTTTAACAAAGAGAAGAAAACATATTGGATTGTCTGTGTTATCCATCCTCTGGTAGGCATTGGATGGATCCCTCCAGTACATTTTTAGGACGTTATTCAAGTTTTAAATCTTCTAGGCAATGGTGATTTTCACACTTCTAAGGCCTTTTCCTTTACATTCCTTTACAATAAACATTCTGTAGGGTGTTTATTACAGACTGTGTATTACATCCCTCCTCTTCTGTTTTCTATGAGTAACAACAGAAGAGTTGCAACAATGTACAGAACTGGAATTGCTATGCATTTCAAATACTTTCTGGACCTAAATCAGGCTCCTTGTAGAAAAGACTGATATTTGGTTTCTTAACTGAAATGCGGTGAATTGGCCCATAATCCAACTCTTTTTGTCAGAGTGTGTCTTCCAGCCATCAGACTCATTTATCAAAACAGAGGAGGTGCATCACCTATTCAGATCATTTGGCACTCAAGAGATTTGTTTGATTTTACTTTTCATAAGTAATTATTATTATTATTATCATTACTGTAGTTCCCATTAATATTTCAGAACAAAGGTGCTTAGCCACATGCTTAAAGAGCCTTAGAGTCTGACTGTGAATTAATAATGAACAGAGGGAAGGAACATAATACCTTTGACTACTGAAGTGGTTCCTCTGTAAAATAAACTGGCGAATACAGTTAAGCATGCAAATGCACTGAAGTTAGGAATTCATATTTTCCATCTAATCTCTTCACATAACTGTTTTACGTAATCTTCTTAATAACTAAACATAAAGGTCGCAAGACGGCTGGAAAATGCTACTATGCAGTTCTGCTTTTGAAGTCAAAATTTATTTATGTATATTTAAGCTGTAAATGGCCTTATGAAATGAGGGCTCCTCTTAGAAGAACATTATTAATTTAAAAAATGAATTAGGTCTGTTCAAAATTTCCACAAATCCAAGACATTTTTCTTTATTTAACCTTTTCACAGTCTCTGCCCTTCTTTAAAGTACATTCAGTCCTATATCATCTGTTACCCAGGAAGGTATTTAATACATGACTGGGCATCATTTGCATTATACAAGGAGATTAACTTTACAAGCTCTGTTATTAATCTGAGTAGCTCTACATATTGACCTATGAAAGAACATAATTAAGTTAGCTTAATTAAGTTAATTAATTGTTACACTCTGATGAACTTATTATTGAGAGGAAATTAAAGGCAAATAAAAAATGGCACTCATTGGTTTGAAATCATATTTTAAAGGATTTCACAAAGATACTTTATATATAGATGATGAAAATATCCATTGTGTAATAACCAAAGCAGAGACAATTAAAATCCCTGCAGTTTTCTCCTTTATTGCCTGACATTCAGCCATATTTCTAAAACTAATTTAAAAAGTGTGCTAAAAATTTAGAAAATAACTGTTGTGGGGTTTTTCCCCCAATACCCAAATAATTGAATTCAGAAATTGACACCACTGTCTACATATAGACTACAGAGAAAAGGACACCATCGAAGATCATTATGTGTTATAATCTGATACCACACTCTCCTCTGGGGTAGAGAAAGGAGGGAAGGATTGAAAGACCCCCCCAGGGCAGTCAGCAATACCCCATCATATGTACATACTCACACATCAGCGTGAGAATGTCTTTCTCATGCAGTGATGGAGGGGAAAGGATGACCACGCCTGGAATGTACTCTGTCAGCTGCATTTCTGTTGTCAGAAGTGCCTGCAGGTTCACTGCAGGAAAACATTCAGGGTTTCAGCACAGATCCTGTGTATGGATAGATCCTCCACATGACTCCCGCATCTGGGGTGCATTCATCAGTCTTGGTGTGCACTGATATGTACCCTGCAGATCATCAGTTCCAAGTAGCCGTAATTAATAAACAGTAAGAGAAAAATGGCCAAACATGCAAAAAGTGTGCCATAATGAATGCTGCCAAGTGAGCAGTTTATTAATCTGTGAGGTTCATTAATTTTGGCATGGCTTTAGTTTGGAATTATTTTCTATGAACAGTTATTAGTTCTCAACTACTTCTTATTTTTTGGGGTGTGGTCTATACATTTTCTGGATGGCATCTTCAGAGATTTTAGGATTTCTGCTTTTTTTCTATTGTAAAAATTAGTATTTTAGCTCAAGTGAAAAGAGTATTTCCCTGAGGCATTATTCTTTGGCATTTCCAGATCACATGAAGGGGTCACTGATCTGTGGATACATTCTCTGAAAAAATAGCAGCACTGAAAACAGGAAAGCAATGGCAGTTAGGATTACTTGTGTACAAATTTGTCTTCATATTCTGAAGACAGATAAGTTGGAATTGTGTTCCTCCAAAGAGAAAAAAGAAACACATTCCTTTAATGATATTAGATTCTTTTGTATTTGGGAAAACAAACAAACACAAAAAAAACCCCCAAAAAACAAACCTGAAGCAATTTTTAACATGGATAAGATCAGAAAAAGCAATTAAATTAAATTACAGCTATTGTAAATTTAATAAGGTACGTGGTTTAACACTTTGCCCACCAAAAAAAAAATTTTTTTTTGTAAATTCTGTTTGAAATGAGCCTGCTGTCATATTTGGCCCCTTTAAAGTGTTATGGAGCATTAAACGACTTGTTATATTCTAAGAGGAAAGAACAGCTTTAATTTCAGCTTCAATGGCGTGCTTAAGTCATAATTTACTTCTTTTGTTAGAGGAAGAGAGTGAAAAATTGATTGGAAAATTAGAATTAGGCAATTAGGGAAAATAGCAGAAAGTTGTTCAAGTTGAAGGCTGTTTCCCACTTCCTGCATCTTTTGATAGCTGTACTGATGTCAGTGAACTTCAGTGTGCACTGTCTGGTCAGCTTTGACTGTATTGCTTGGAGATATCCATGACGTTGTATGGTGTGATGTCGTGTAAGCTACTGTTGCCATTTGCTGTGTGGCACCTGTGGTACACAATGGAAATTCTTTCCTGGAGGAAAATAAATGTAGCTCCTTTCTTCAATACATTATGTGCACACTCCTAGTGTTCTCTTTTTTTTCTTTCTCTTCTGAGGGATTCGTTTTCTTCTCTCTTATCTGTAATATTTGAATGACAAATTAAGCTAATACATTCTCTGGTTATTACATGCAGTGTAAATATTAGGCTTCACATTGCTCTACATGAACAAAGTGGTGATCCTTTTTCTAGGTGATACATAATATCAGAAATTTTCTATTTTGTTTTAATATGACAGGTTGAAAATGTCATCAGAACCCTTTTAAGTTATTATAGGCTAGATTTCAGATAATGAAGCTTGAGCAGAGTTGAAAATTTCAATGTCATCCTTAAGGTAGTGAAGATAAGCAGAGGTCAGGCAGTAGTCATTAATAACGTAGGTTATATAGATTTTCCCTATCCAGTTGCTTCAGGTTTATCTCTAAACTACAGTGCAATCCCAGTAGTGTCCCAATGCTGCTTCATCAAAGTATTGTTTCTTTACATTTCTCTCACTGTTTAGAATATTTAGGCATTGAAAAGTTCATATTGTCTAAATATTTCAACTCAGTAGTATCACTGATCTTTAATTTGTTGGAATATTTATTTTTCCTATTAATGTGTACTTTTGTGATAGTCATATATACATTAATCTGCCTTAATTAATAGAAATTTAAAACTAAATTGATGCTAGCTTCAGGTATGTATTTTCTGAAGACTATTAAGTAAATTAACACACACCATTATCTTTAATAGCCCTCATTGACCTGCTAAATCCTTCTTAAGTGAACAGTTTTTCTATAATTAATTTTTTATTTTTAAGAGTGGCTGCTTAGCTATCTGAGTCTCCCAAAACCTCTAGGTTACCTGGAATACCCAGAACTACATACTCTATGCTGTACTTATCGGCTATATTTTATTTAGAAACTGAAGGTGTTCCTGAAAGTATAGTTAAATTCAGAGACACTTAGGACTGTGATGAGGAATTGTATCTTTGGGAAGTTGGTTCTTTATTATCCAATCCAACTGTGTTTTGCTCTGGTAAGATTCTTGTTTAAATTGGTTGAAATCATCACAGGAAATTAGTACACACCTCCTGTCAATAAAGATACTTCCATGTCCTCTCATAAGAACTGCGTGGTATTATTCTGTAATTCTTCAGATACACAATGGAGGTGGAGATATGCCTACTGCATGGCTTAGCTGGCTAAAATGATTTGTCTAAACCTCCATAGATTCTGCCAGTGTTCAGTGAGAAGGATGCTTGGAGAGGATTTCTCAAGTCACCTGGAGGAGGCTTTAACCTAGGGAGGTGGCTTAGACAGGTTCTGGAGGTGCTCTGCAATTCAGAGGCCAGCCTACCAAGCCAGTTTACAGCAGCCCAAGCCCACGCTGCTGCTGAAAGGGCAGTCTGTGTTCACAGCCCACCTGCTGCTCTTGTTGGACCAGCAGGTGAGAGAGCTGGGTCGGCGAGCCATCTGGTAGACCATGGAGTGACATCCATGGGTGGTGGACATGCGTAACTATGGACCATGACCTCCCTCTTCAGTGTCGGCGTGCAGTTAAGTGGTCCAGGACTGACAGTGAGATTGCACTGTCATTTTGGTGCTCTAGAAAAAATAAAGGAAAATAATCTTCAAAATACTGGTTAGTGTTTCTGGCTTTAATGTATTGGTCAGTTCCGCTGTATTTATCCATTTAAAAGGAGCACTTTTTCTTTATTTGCAGCCATATTCTCAGTTTACCCTGCAAGAGTAGGCTTATCATATCTGAGTTGTTCAGGAGATTGACTAAAATTACAAGCTACTGCTTAGTGTAACCTATGAAAATCCTGCTTCTTTCCGCAAGTTAGGATCAATTACTGCTTGTAAAATTTTTGGACAGGTGACTAGTGACACAAAATTTAGATTATGGTTTGATATCGAGAACTGCAACTGTTGGAATTCACAGGAAGTGGTGTGTGTGTGCTGGCATGCTTGTGAAGTTTTTTTGTGATCTTTTCCAGAAGAAATCTTTTCAGGCTATTAGTGCAGAGAGGCATATCCATACTTTGCTTTCTGGAAAACTATCACTGGTTGTTTGGATTCGTCAAGGTACAGGGAACCATGTGGGTCCTGAACTTGGTTACAGCAACCCCATACAATGATACAGGCTTGGAGCAGAGTGTCTGGAAAGCTGTCCAGCAGAACAGGATCTGGGGGTACTGGTCTGAGGTGACCAGTACCAGGTGGCCAAGAAGGCCTATGGTGTCCTGGCTTGTAGCAGAATTAGTGTGGTCAGCAGGATGTTGCCTTAAGGAAGGGGGAAAAAAACTTTTCCAAGACAACTTTATATGGGTAAAGCAGAGAAGAGTTCTTTACTTATAGGGTTACTATAAAGGAGTATAAAAGAGTATATAAAGTATAAAAAGTATAAAAGAGTACAACACGTGTTGATAAGTAACAGATAGAAAAGACCGCTGCTAGGATGAACTCATGGCCTCAGGAATACCATGTGAGCTCTTTTCCAAGCACCACCGCTTCAAAACATGCAGAGTAAATTAATCCAAAAGGCGTCCCTTTCATTTAATTCCCAGCTGTTTCCAGCCACCCTGAGCCACCCTGCTATGTCTTACCCAAGCAACCAAGGGACAACCCATCCCTCCCAGGTGAAAAACCCTTTCACCTAACAGGTTGGGAACATGACTATTNTTAGCTCTGGTACATGTTTTCCTTCTGCAGTGTTCCACCTATTATCTGACCCTTAAGACAGCTAACACAGGGTCAGAGGTTGCAGGCTATGCTATATGTGAGAAGTATACCTAGAAGTATAAAAATCTACAAATTCATGAAAGCCCTACGGCAACAAGGACCAGGGCTATGACTGTCCCCCTGTACTCAGCAAAATGATGAGGCTGTGCCTTGAATATTGTGTTTGGTTTTGAGCCCCTCATGACAGGAAGGACACTGAGGTCCTGAAAGGTGTCCAGAGAAGGGCAGTGAGCTGGTGAAGGGTCTGGAGAACAAGTCCTATAAGGAGTGGCTGAGGGACCTGGGGTTGTTTAGCCTGGAGAAAGTGAGGCTCAGGGGAGACCTTATCAATCTCTAGAACTACCTGAAAGGAGACCGCAACAAGTCTTCTCGCAGGTAAAAAGTGACAGGATCAGAAGAAATGGCCTCAAGTTGCACCAGGGGAGGTTTAGATTGGATTTTCGTTAGGTATTCGGGTTGTCCAACCCTGGAACAGGCTGCCCAGGGAAGTGGTTTAGTCACCATTCTTGAAGGTATTTAAAAGACTTGTGGATGTTGCACTGTTGCACTTAGGGATATGGTTAGTGGTGGACATGGCAGTGCTGGGGTAAGGGTTGGACTTGGTGAACTTAGAGATCTTTTCTGCCTAATTGATTCTGTAATTCCATGACTCTGTGTTCAAATCTAGGATTTCAACCTGAGAATTCTCTCTGAAACCAGAATAAATTCAAGTAGTAAGCTCTAATTTGGGGGGTATTTACAGTCAAAATTCCAAAATGAGCAGTCAGTGGAGAAAGTTGCCTTAAACCTGTACAACTGTATGACAATAGAATCGTTCCCTATATGTTTTCCAACCCTTTGATTGTACTTGACTCCAGCGTCCTCCAAATTTTCAGTAGATCTTTTGAATGTAGGCACTCACTATAGGTAAACTCAGTTAATACAGTATTGGTCATAGGGTGGGTATTATGACAATAAATGTCTAGAGTTTAGGAGGATAAAGACAGGCCTTTAAAAATACCTGTTAGAGAAGTATAGAAAATTAAGTCAAAATAAAGTCTTCTTCTATTTCTTCTAATGTATCTCTGAACCTGGTAGTTATAATACTCAAAATGGAAGGCAAGATACAAAAAGCATGAAGAAAGAGAATATAAGGAAAGAAGCAGAGATTTTTTTTTAATGCATTTTGGATGCTTATTTTTATTCTTATTTTCTGACAGTATTTATATAGTTAGCTCTGGGAAAAAGTCTCAGTAATTCGGCATTTAAAAATGGGTTCACCCACAGAATATAATTTTGTGTGCATGCTGTGAAAAATTTTAGATGTTTGTTTCTGCAAAATGTTGCTTGTTTTAACAGCTCTTTCTAGTTTCAAGGGTGGTATTTTAAATGGGGATAGAGACAAAAATTATGCTGTCATTCAGAGCCTAAAGTCACCATCGCTTATATTGTAGCCTGATAAGCAGCAGAGTAAAAATAACCCAATTTTGAAGTCATGTTGTTTTTTGAGAAAGCTTTTAGTGTCTGCAGAAGCACCAAGTTATTCAAAAAGGGGAAGCTCATTAAAACCTTACAAAAAGAGTAAATCCAACCCCTGTTTCTGTAGGAAAGATGAAGTAGAGGAAACTTGCTTCTTCACCACAAGCATGATGTTCTGTAACATCTCTCTTGTGCTATGGAGGGAAATACATTTGATCCCTCCATCCCTGCCTCAAGGTCTCATGTAGAAACACTAAACACTCAGAGAACATTTGAAATAAACTTTTAATTATTTTATCAAAGTTCAAAAGTGGAAGAATTTGGAGTGTTCTTTAAAATAGTACTCTAGTTCCTAAAGTCTACATTTTTAAAATTCTTTCTATGACACTAAGTATTTCAGGCAGAATTTCTTTATCTCAAAGGTAATTGTATTAAGTAATAACATTTAATTTGGGAAACTAATATGGGTAAATTTTATTTATTCTTACCTTCATCTTGCAGTCTTCCCTGCGTGTCTGCCTGTGGCCATTGAAGGTAAAAAGAAACTGGGCTAGAGAAGCATTTGTTGTTACCCATTGTAGCTCCTTATTTCTTTATGTCACAAATTAACCCGCCAATGCCCATGTGTAGTGATGAAGCCAAGAAACAGTATCAAAAATTAAGACTTTTCAGATGCAATATTGTATATGTGGTGTGGTTCCAGGTTGGATTTTTTAAGCTAAGTTAGCATCTAAGAATTATGATTTACAGTTCACTGTGTAATACAAACGTAGCACTCTGAGAAAACAGCTCAGCCAATTTTCTAGGGTATTATTGCTTTAGAACTTCCTAATTTTTATCTACTGAATTAATGCTAGTTTATTTTCATTTAAATCAATATGCATTGAATTTAATAAGCAAGGGATCTCTACATTATAGTCTGTGAAGCTCCCATAATACAAATTAGGAAATAATTCTGTGCAATTATATATTATACTTTTCTCATGGCAATCTTACCCAAGAGCTTGTAATTTTCAGTATTCAGTTTTAGCTCCATAATTTATATCATCAACCTATTTCAATGTTGCAGTCAGGGTTATATGGTTAAAAACACTAAATAATTAAAAAAAAAAAGGATCATTGCCTCAAAGAGCCTTCATTTCTAGTACAAAACCAGACATTGTGGATAAAAAAAAAAAATTAAAAACTATGTTAGTTTAGTTCTTTTTACTGCATTTTGACTAGAGTTTGCACTCAACAAGAGAAATCTTTTTTTTTTTTAAGAGGAAAGACTGATAATAAAACTGATATTTTTTAAATACTTGGAAATGTCACTCTTTTTTTTTTTCCCTACAGAGTTTATTGTTCAGCAGGTTATAATAGCCTCTACTTCTCTGCATAATATAGGAACTTAAGTTAGTCATAGAAACAAGATTAAAGACAGTGGAAAGATCACATAATGGAACATATGGATTCCTAGTCTTGTTAATTGGTAAACTTAAGATAGAGAATTATTGCATATATAATTGCATATATATATTGCATATATATAATGGAAGGTTGTTTACATAAATATTTTTCCACTGTTAAGGCTCATTATTAATAGGCTTTATCAAATCAGACCAAGGATCTTTATCAACCAGCTTCATCATCTGTGTAGTCATGAAGCGAATGTCATCAAAAATCACTGGGCCACTCACTATGATAAAATGACTGCATTTTTATTTCCACAATAACCTCAAATCCTCATATTAAAAAGTGGCAAATTTTCTTGCCCTTTACTGTTCTAAGTGTGACACATGTAACAATTATTCATCACTCCATAATGGATCATTTTTATCAGTCCTGTGTCTTTTCTCTATACATAGAATAAATATTTATGTTTTCTCATTTTTCTGAACTAGAAGATACTGATAGAATAGGTTTGAAGTGTCAACTATAATTCATTGCCTGCAAAGAAATGCTTTATACTGATACTGTGTAAAAGGAAAAGAATATCTAAATCATTTCTGCAGTGAGCTTATAACCAAGATAGTATCATCATTTTCCTTCTTGAAAATATATATGCCATAAATTAAAGGAGGTCTTCAGTATTTTATTAAAATCCTTCTGACAAGTGTAACCCCATCTTCAATAGGAATATATATATGAATATGAAAACCTTTTTTTAAAAAAAGTAAAGGTCAAGTGAAAGTTAAAACAAGCTTGCAGAAAATTTCATACCAATCCTGTAAATATTTTGTTGAGAACACATTAGCAAACTATGACACTTAGTCAGTGTCAGTTTAAAGGTACCCATTTTATTCTTATAAAAAGCTTAAGATATATCTAAGATTTTACTATTTGTACAATAGTAATGTAGTTTGGAAAAAAAAACCAAACAAAACAACATAAAAATGCATATACTGAGTGTATTTGAATGAACTCTTAATTTAGTTAAAATTTGCCCTAGCAGTAAATGTAATAGTGGAGAGGTGCATATCACAGTATGTAATTATGTTTAAATATATACATAGCAAATAATTGAGTTAATAAGAATATAATTAAAATTCAAAATATGTTTCTAATGAAGCATTTTATACACAAATACTATGGTTCAGTATCTTAACACATTTTCAGTTCTGCTTCCAGTTTCTTTAACAAGAAAATGCAGGAAAATGTTGGTACTATTTGTAAGGAAGTAATAGCAGAAGAGAAAAGTTGTATATAATGAAACCCTTCATCGGTTTTTCAGAATTTGTAGCTGTCTCTTTGTTATTGTTTTAAAATCCCTTGAAGTACTTTAAAGTATCATATGCTCTGTTTCTCTAATCCGTTCAAGGCTGAGTGGTTAAGTTTCGTGCTTTCTTTGTGAATGCTCCTTCCCCAAGCCCTGAGCTAGAGCAACAGCAGCAACTCCCACATTTATGGTCACTTGCTCCCTAAGGGAATTCCTATTGCAGCTTTGCAGCTTCTGAGACAGGTGCTCTCCAAGGCACCTGGATTACTTTTTGGGAGCCAGTCCCATTCACAGAAGACCCAAAGCATCCATCACAGGCTGGAACAGCTTTTTGCAAATAAGCAGAAAGCTGAAACAAAGTCTTGTTGTTTCTGATGTTTGTGAGAATTTTACTTTGAACTCCAAGTGAATTTTTCCGGCAATAAATTAACCTTAATCACTCACTGGTATCACATCACACTGATTATGAAATAAGCTGGTCATGTATTTAATAAGAAATGTGTGAAAATATAATTTTATGGGGTATACCAAATGTTTTGCTTCACAACTGCTTCCTAGAAACTTGATAATTGTTTTCTTTAAAATATCAGTTATTAAAAGACAATGTGAGAATGAATCTTTCCTTTCCATGACAAAATCATAGAAGCAGTCCATTTTAGAAGCAATTAGTATGTTTGGAAGGTCATTAATGTAAAGCTGTGAATTTGTCCCCACTAGTGACATGAATAAGCTAAGTGATCATATGGTATTTGCTGTTGTCAAATTGCATTAGCATCTTATGCATGATAAGAATGTCATTAATGTGAAGGAAAAATTAATTGCTGTGATAAGGCAATAAAGCTTGTTTAATGCTGCATGATCGGTAGCTTGAAAGAAACTTGCTATTTCAGTTTTAATTCTTTCTATAAATATTTCTAGTTCCTGTAGACTCTTTACCTTTGTGATTACTTACAGACAGAAGGGAATTTACTCTTGGATGGGCACTCTGTAGAAACTGTTATGAGTAACTCCATTTGCTTGCCCACTGCCCTTGCCAGAATGTTTCTTAGCATATGTATTAGGGAATTGTTGCACTATCCCATCCTAAAATCAGTGTGGGAGATAAGGGTGAAAAGTTCTGTTCTAGGCATTCCTTCTATTGTCAATCAAATGCATTTTATGTAAGGAAATTTTCTAACTTTTGGAGAGCTCAAATACAGAAAAGATGAAAAAGAAAACATAGGAAAGGTAAATCCAAGCTATAGATCTTAAAATTAACAGTGGTTTGGTATCCAGTGGCATAGAAATAACTTGATTAGTTTTAATCATGCTTCATTCAGGTCTTAGGTATCTTTTTTTAAGATTATGCTTTTTATGTACACTGAATTTTGGTCAGCCATCTCAAGTGGCCTCAAGATAACACAATACTTCAACCCAAACAGCTGCCTACATACAAGATCAGAACCTGCTTTAACTGGTAGGTTCCACTACTTTCTGTTTCAGAATAAGAAAGATGCTATATGTCTGTGTCAAAGTGTGGGGCCATACTTTAGAAATCATACTTTGGGTCTTGCTGAAAATCAGGCACTTATTTAGGCCAGCACATCCATATGGCTTTCCGCTGTAGAGATCCATGTTAGCATTCACATTTGCAGAATATCTTTCAAGGAATTTGCTTATAGTATAGTGTGGGACAAGTTCATCAGACAAAAACTGCATTTTGCACATTGCAAAAATCAGTATGTGTAGTTGCATATAACAGAGGCTTTTCTCACTGTGATAAACTCTCAGCATCTTCTGTCACAACAAAGTGGGGACATCAGATGAATTGATTTCATTACAAGTCAGCTTTTTGTGCTTTGAAATGGAAGTGCTGAGAAGTATTTTGTTGTCTTCATTCCTTCCTGAACCACAGGAGCCTGCCTACACTGCAGAACAAGTATGACATCTTCATGGCAAATGGAGCAGACCCTCTGACTGCTAGCCCCTTATACTTTTCAAACATGCATCGATATTTCTGAGGCAAGCAAACTCCAAGACTGTATAACCTGCTGACTTCTGAATTCCAGCATGAGAATTCACAACTTCAAAATGTTTTCTGAGGAGCTTGCTTCACATCTTCCAGCAATGAAAAATTTCATTATGGAAGGCTACCACTTGTCAGAAGTAAAGTCATATTGCTCTTTTCATAATAACATTCCGGTTAGCTGTAAGTGCATAGCTTAGTCAGCCACTCTTGCATTTGAAAATGGTATTGCAGTGGAGATAGTCAGGAGGGATATACCTGAGGTTTCTGAAGTGCAAATTTCTTACACCGCCTACACCGGTTTCTACACCGACTGTGCATCTCAGAGAGTATGGAAAAAATTGTTAACTGCAGAATATCTCCTGCCTGATTTTGAAGGGCTTGATAGATCACTGGTTCATAAACGTTAATGTAGAAAGCAGGAGACTGATGCACAAGCCAAGCTATTGAAGAGATCTGGCCTTTCATTTATTTGGACAGGCATGACATTTTGTTGTTAATTGACTCTTCTCATCCTTTCCTGCCGTGGGTTATGAAATCATATGCCCTGAGGAAACAAAATTCAATTATGCATTTAATATTTTTGAATTAGTGGGGCACATGCATCTGGCATGGTGCAAGCAGAATGATTTTATATATAAAAGTTGGTTAGAAAATTTATCTTGGTTGATATAAATATGACCACAACCTGCTGTATTTCTCAGAAAATCTGTATTTGAGAAAAAGGCTGCTGTTACCACTGCTAAAATCTGTTGCATTAGGAGTATAGCAATTTGGCAGAAAATGAATACCCTTGCTTTCCAGCTAGTCCTCAGAGGGGCTGTGTGTGACACATCTCATGACATATCTCATGGAAATCCCTTTGCCACATATCTCACAGCATATCTCATGGCTATAGGCCTCACTCCAATGGAATCTAAGTCTTTTTCAGCATGATGACATACTAATGTGATGGGAGTACTAAATTATTTTAGTTTGGCTTATAAAGGTGATAACAAAAATATGTCAGTGTGTTCAAATAAGTGTGGTTGTCTGTTTGGAATATAGTCCCCAAACATGTTTGTAACTCTTTAGAGATAAAGAAACACTGGTGCCTGTTTCAGTTTTTCTACTTTAATACCCTTAAATGTAAGATTAGAGGAAAATTATGTTCAGAATTTTAAAAAAGTGAGATCTTTCCTTTCTAGGGAAGTATCAGTCCCCCACCTTGAACATATCTGTAAGTGGTAAGCTGTTATGTGTACCTTATCCTTGTATCAGGAGATGTTCTTTTAAGGAAGTAGATGAAGTACACCAACAAAGAAAGAAAGAAGGAAGAGCTTGTATCTGAACAAAAGGATACCAAGAAGGTTTTAAGCATTATCCTAAGGATCTTCAGATGAGAATTTTGTGAGCTAGGCTGTGAAAGCTAGAAGAAAACAAGCATGGAGGTATTTAAACACTGAAGTTTTATGCATTTTGAGAAGGCAGTTTGTGGGAGGAAAGTGGAGTGGCCTTGAGATGTTATTTTCATCAACTTTTGGCTAAAGTTATCAGCTCAAAATAAAACAACCAAATGGGCATGGAGAAAATTCCCTTTTATTCTCTGTACCAATGGATAAGACCTTGAAAATGAAAAAATATATTTGGGACTTTACCCAAGGAATAGAAGAGGGCTGTGTTGCATTTGGTGAAAGTATTAAGACAAAATAATAACCTTAGCTGTCACCTCAATCACTCAGAGAAACAACAGGAAAAAGAATCACAGATACAGCCTGTATTTTAACCTAGGCCAGGAATGCAAATGCTTTTCATTAAGCAAGAATACTAGCTTATTTGCTGAGATCCAGTGCAGGAAAACTGCAGTTCAAATTGCCTTGGAAAGAATATTGCCAGGAAATGTGTTTTCTGTTTTCTTGGGTATTCTTTCTCCTGTCTGCACATTTATTTTTTTTTTTTGCTTTTACCAGCTTAACTTTGAAATAAACATCTCGTATAAATAAAATCCTTAAACTTTTTGAAAAAAATGTAGAAATTATTAAGGCACAATTTCACCTTTCTGTGAAGAAATATGTAAGACTGACAAGTTTGAAAGAAATTAAGAAAAGGTTTGCTTCACAAACTGTAGAAATTTTTAATTTGGGTACATACCATTTTCTTTCTACTTCTTCTGCTCAAGACATGTTAAAGAGAAACACCTCTATGAACAGATACTAGTTTGGCTAGGATAAAAAGCTGTATGGCACTGCATATTGTGATGGGAATATCTTAGTGGTATACTTCCATCATGTTTAAGTTGCTTAAAGATTGTTGGGTTTGTGTTTTTTATTTAAATCCCTTGTGAATCTCACATTCTGTCATCTGTGCTGACAGAAAGTCTGACATTATATTCATGGGCAAGGAGCAGCAACACTGTGTTGCCTTTGAGACAGCAATGGACCCATAGCTTCTACAAAGAGGACATGGGGATGCTGGTTTTCTGGCCCTTTCTTGGCAGGACATATAGATAGCAAGCTGCTGGCATCCACAGATGTCTGTCTTCAGGACGTTGTCCAAGTGTTTCCTGTGGTTAATCAGTTCAAGAAAGAAAAAACAAAAATAGCAATGCTCATTGACTAGGAAATTGTTGTTTTCTGTGGCAGTAAAATACAGATAGGGTTTTTCTGAATGGGCTCCTGTCTGCTGTGGGATGGCTGTTTAAGGTACACATGGGTGCTTTCACCTAAGAGGAGATAATACCTGCTAATGAGGAAGCGCTTGCTGAATTGGGTGGCTTATACACTTATGGGCTGCAGCATTAGTACCTAATGCTGTAATAACCTACAAATCCAAGCTATTCAAGTGCAATCAGTTATTGTGGCTTTCATTACAGTGCTTGTTCCTCTTCTTCTTGTCAGACTTAGCCCCTTACCTGCCTTGATATATGAGAATTATATCCAGCCAGAGCTGGTGCTGAATGTCGGTTTGTATGGAGCCATCTGTGGGTTAAATGTCTCAGTTAATGAGAAGCTGACTGTGTGGGACTGGATTACCACCTGGATTAGATTTCTAATGCAATACGTTTCCAGGCATCTTCTTTCAGTGTTTTCACAACACTTCAGTCTATATTAACGTGGAAATTGGATTAAAAGGACAAAGCGTGAAGTCATTTGCTGAAGTAAACAGAGTGTTAGTGCCAAATTTTGTATAAAAGGAGGCTGCTGAAAGGACCGTGTGTCTCTCTTCTAATCCACAGAGAATCCCTCTGCCTCTGAGTTTAAGGACTTCATTTCCAAGTACAATGCACAGGGAGTACATAAACCCCTGTTAAACAGTTCATTTTATGCATTCATCTCTTGTTTGCTTATGGTATTAAAAATGTTGTTTTCAGCCTGGAACAATCCTATTCATGTAGAAATCACTTTATAAATTTAAATACTGTATTAGCGACAGCTCTTTTCAGAGAAAGTATTTTAACATATTGGGCAGTACCAATAGTGATCATCTTGTAATGAAAGTTTTAAATATATGAAAGAAAATTGTCTTTTACTTTTCTCAATGAAATAAAGATTTTCAAGACAAAAAATTGGTTATATGTAGTGACAATGCTCATGATGTCTGAAAATGTCATGTTGGTAGGACAACTGAATAATTGCTGTTCTTGGATGAAGGAAATGCTGTGTGTGAAGCCTCCACTGAGTGAAGAGTAAAGTTTAAATTGTAAACACAAGACAGGACATGAATGATACTTTTTAAAAATCCAAAATCAGAAACTAAATATCCAAATGTTTCTGCACCCAAAGATGTAATTCTTGGCCATAATATTAACAATTATCTTCACACAATGCAAGACGCCCTAAAAATGAAAGTACATTCACACAGAAAGAAACTGATCCAACTCCAGCTGACTGCTGCAGCTTGTCCATAGTGACAGTATGGACTATTGCCTAAATTCTTTTAGGATTTGGTCTTCCTTGGAGAGCAGGCACTTCTTCTGAAAAAGAAATAGGCACATCAATTTCATTTTATCACACTGGCTGATGTATTAGCACTGACTTGGTATTTGCTTCCTCATTACATTATATTTTAAAAGTTGACTCCATTCTCTTTCCATCATTCCAAATCAGACATCTTTTTTATGCATTGCTTTCTGAGTGCTCTCAAAGCATCTTTCCAATTAAATAGTTTCCTGACAAAAAGCAAGTTTATATGAAGTAAAAGTGTTTTTCATATGTTTTATGGCTTGCTGCATACTACACGATATTGTGTATCATGAAATTCCTGCTATTAATGATTGTTTACTTTTCCTAGAGACAAAAAATAAGCATCAGAACTTAAAAGCAGACAGTTTCTTGCAATAACTACACTCATTTTGTGTCTTCTTTGCTGGTTTCAGAAAGAATGGTGATGTTCTGGGCTAGAAAAGTTAATGCTTTTAAAGCCTTCTGTACTTTCTGAATGTAATAACAATGACAGCACTTAGCACTCATATAAATCTTTTCATGCATAGAGCTCCATCCTGACACTGAAAGTATTATTAGTCACATTTTATGGATAAGTTCTTTAATGTAGCAGTCAGTTCAATTTCCACACCCTCCAGGCCAAATAAGTATTATAGCAGGGTTACAAATGTCAGAGATTTTAGCTGAGAAATTCCTCATCTGAGTCTCAGACCTTGCTTTACTAGCGACACATGCATTAGCTTTATGCCGGTTTCTGTTGGTGAACCTCCTTTAGATTAGAAAACCTATTAAGTACCACTCCTTCATTTATTCCTCTTCCCCAGTGACATTTTCTGGAGTTTTTTTTGACATCCAGAGGTTTTCTCAGCTTTTTCTACACACCCTTGACCCCTACTCAGTTTCACCTGCAGAAGGACACATCTACAGACTGACTCAAAGCCCAGTACTTGTTAAAGTATCTTCAATAACTGTCTCATTTTTTATGTCTGTTTTGTACAATCAGTATATTTGTTTTATAAAGAAATAGAAAATATTTCTATATGAAATAGTTTTACATACACTTTTATGATAATCCCTTTTTAACCATTCTTCATTTATTAACCATAATTGGCACAAAAATGTGATTGAGATACATGATCATAATCCTGACCCACTTAGCTTTTATGATATTTTTACTTCTTGTCTTTCTCTTTTTTAATTTATTTTCATAACTGATTTTAGACTCTGCATGATCAAACTCTTCAGATGTGTTTATACAGCATGTGGCATGATGCGAGTCAGCCAGACTTGGATTATTAATTAATATTATAGATAAAGAAATGTTACATCTATGTATTACCATTTATCAATTTGAATAGCAAAATCTTGGAAGGACCAAGGGACCTTTCTATATCTAGGCCTTAAAAGGCATCATTTGGGGAAATTTTCAATGGACAGGGGAAGAAACATATAACATTTTTCATTATTTGCTGTTTTGCGAACTTATCTCCTTAAGGGTTTTCTTGAGTTCAAATGAATTGAAAATACTTAAGCCCAATTCAAGTAAAAAATTATTAATGCCAATAACTGTCATTGACATTAAGGAGAGTAGTGACAGACAAAGAGAAACAGCAATTAATGTAGGAAGAGTAAGATCCTTGATTTGTTGTCTGCCAAAATAGAAAACATTTGCTGTATCTTCTTCACAGTCATATATAGTTAATATTCATCTTTAAAATTCCTTTGGCAGAATAAGTAGTAAAGTTACATTTTTGTTTCCAAGTTTAAATGCTGATTTAAATGGCAGTGCTACAGGCTTCCATGGTTCTTGATGTGTTGATTATCTAAGGTACATCCAGATGAGAAGCAGCAAAATGAATTTTCTCAAATGGTAAGTGGTATTTGCCATAGGAGAACACAAGCCTGTTTTTTCTGCTTAACCTTTTTCTTTTTTTGTTTTTTTAATATTCTACCTGTTTGGTGTAGTGAGTAAAGGAGACGTGTCCTAAGTTTATCTGAAATCATCAGTAAACAGAAAATAATGAAATAGCTACTGGCTGTTAATTCTTAGAGTCATATCGAGTTCGTGGAGCTCCTGTATATGCAGAAAGAGAAAGCCTGAATAAAAAGAGGCAAATAGATTGCAAACTAAGTAAAATGAATGAATGTGTAAGCTTTTGCTTGATGTTTTCAGGTAACACTGATAGTTACAAGAGCAGGTGTTGTGCAAGAGCAGAATGCAACAACTGCAAACATCTCCGTGGGGCTGTAGCTGACCCTGCGTAAGGTGCTCTTTCTCTTTAGAGGTAGTTGAGCGGCAGCAGTAGGATTTCAGGAAAAGATAGCCCTCTGGAAATAGCCTCAACTGCCTCTTAAATACCCGTAATTTAGATGCCCTGCTTGAACCAGGGACTATTTAAATTCAGTATTCAATTTCAGTGAAACCTTGTTCTACAGTATATTTCATAAGCAGCCCCAGTAAATGGTACTGTTCAGTTCAGTAATCAGATGAGTTGAATGTAACGATGCATGTATACGTGTTTGCAGGTTGTGGCCCTTAATGGTTGTGAAGAATATTATATCTGGGTAGCACTGTGATACAATGTAATGGGAGACAAAAAGCCTACTGAGGAGTCATGTGAGGGATGGAGTTTAGCGAGCTTCGAAAGGAGTTTCAGTGAATGCTATTGACCTTCAGTGTTTTAAGGAAAAAGTGCATGAACAAAAATTTATAATGTGAGCTCAGTAATGAGTTCTTCTAGCATAAACATGCAAAACATTAATTAGTTATAGCCAAATTTCCCTAGCTTTGGGAATCTTTTAAAATAGAGCTTTTCAGTAATTGAATCGCATCAAAGTATTTTTTCTCCCACTCTTCTAACAAAGTTATGTGTCATTTGTTGAAGGATGGGCAGAGATGGGAAGCAAGCTGTTGACAAAGCAAAAGATGACTTTGATGTGGTATAGTGAAACAGTAACTTCTAAATTTATCAGAAAGGAATGCACAGTGAACCTGTAAGGAGCCCTGTTTGCAGGGACTTCCAGCACTGAGATGAGGTCTGTCGATTCATTTGATTCTAAATTTCTGAAAGGCAACTAATTAATTTGTTTTAAAAAAAAATAAAGTGTATAAATATTGTTAGGTATAAAGTTTTGGAAGGATGTCAGAATATGTTTGAAAGCAGATGCTGCTTTTACAGGGCAGGCTTTTTGGAAAGTGTCTTCTGATGATGTTTGGAACATGAAATGGTTGCACATCACATTATTTCCAGCTGAAAGAGTTTCATCAGATTCTGACTTCAAAAAATTACAGTGAAGCAACATCACTATCATGACAAATTACCAAAACGTTCCTTAGTATACCCACTGAATTAAATAACATTTGGCTTTAGATCTTCGCTTGGAAATGCAAAGATGAGTGGAGTTTGAAGAGAATTCAAACTACTGTTAGACTTAATACATTTTTATTTTTTTAAATTTAGAAGCCGATCAGCCTGAAACTATTAAACCCTTGGTATATTAAATGTTACAATTTTTGATTCCAAATTGAGTATGTGTTTATTACCAACTGACACACCCTTGGTGCTTCAAAGACAGCTGATTTGATCTATTGTATGAAACAGGACTGTTCAGGCATCATTACAGATGCAGAGTCAGAACAGTAAGTGCTGCCTTCAAATGCAGCAATAAAGTCAAAATATAGAAGCAAATCTACAAGCCTTTCCTTGCCATCAAACCAACTTCTAAAGCATAGGTTTCCTGTCCTGTTAGATTTCAGGTCCACAGCCAAATGGATAAAGGGAATCATTATATGATTCTATATTGTCACATTAAAAGTATGTTTATACTGCTTGGAAAGAAATGATTTTGACTTCTGTGTAGGTTTTCAGTCACGTGTTAATTCAGAGTAAATGAATGATAACAGTAGGGAGGGTGTTGGTCTTCCAGAGAGACTGTACCTGGCCTGCTAGTATGAAACTATGCATGTGGTCCTGGCCTCAAATGCGCTTTTGGCGATTTTGTTTAATGGATGTTGACGTTTGCCCAGTTGTAGTTGTTGGATTCTGAATTTGACTAACAGTATGTGCTTTGGTGGACCTGCTGAAAGGAATTTTTGGTGGGGTTTGTTTTTTTCTAAAAAAACGAAAGTCTTCAATCTCTGATTTCTTCAGCAGCACTACAGATTCTATTTGCTCTCACAGTATACCCTCCATCTTCTACAGCTTTGTTCATTTCTGTTTTGTTGGCAACCTCATGGATTGTGACTAAATATAGGAATTCAGTATTACAAGAAACATAAAGTAACTTTTACAGCATTTACTTGTATCACATTTTGGAAAATAGGTGACTAAATAATGGTCTTTACTGTTGTTTATACTCATATGTCATCATATTAACTCTATGTGAAAGATCTGTCTTTTATGCCTTGAGCCTGAACAGAATTTCATGGCTGTACTCAGGTGAAATGTTCTGATGAAACAAGAAGAAAAAAGCTTTCTCAATTCTTTCCTGTCACATTATAACAATATTTTCATGAATTCCCAAGTCATTAAATTTAAAATACTGCAGTAGACTTTTTCCAATTAAATGAGCATTTTCTTTTGTCATAAGGAAAGAAAAAACTTCGGTTATGCTTTTTACAGTAATTTAATTAAGCATTTCCTGCAAGTTCATTCCAGTATCTATCATGGCTCACTAAAGCTCAAATTCAGTATAGAATGGTAGATTAATTGCCCTTTGTCTTAGATGAAATAAGAATCCTAAATATGCAGAGTCATGAAATTTAATTGTGTTCCTCAATTGCTTATTCAATGCTTTGGAAACCTGAATCTAGAAGAGGGCCAAAGGTTGTTAAATGTAGCGAGTAACACAGATTTTGAAGTTTACTTAATGAACCGAGTGTTTATTACTATGAAATAAATGCACCGTTTAAAGAATTATGGTGGAAATGTAAAACATTAAAACTCTAATTAATTTTGGTCAGAAGCATGCAATGTACTCATTTTTCCTAAAATATTTTCATTAGGGCCTAGATTTTCTCTGTTATTGAGATAAATTTATTCCTTTCATGTGGTAGTACTATCTTTCTCCATTAAAAACATTCCTTCAATGATGTTTATAGTGATGTCTTTCAGCTGCCTTTGACTTTGGGCAGCATGTCCTGATAGCAGCTTAGAGAGGCGTTTTTTTGTAACTCAGTTGTGCCTGCCTTTCTCTTTAATGTTGTTAACATTTTGGAAGTAAGGAATATTCAGACCTCTTGTTAAAAGGCTATCCATAGCCAAACTTATTTGTGAAAACAGTTAAAGCATGCAAAAAATCTTCAGCTATCATTTAGTAACTACCAAGATACAGGTATAGCCTAACAATTGAGCACTTAAAAATTGAACTTTTACTTGTTCGGGTTTTTTTTTATGAACTAGTATTTAGAAATAGGGCAATTAATGCCTTATTGTTGGCCTGAGCACCTTTGTTCTCATGAAACTATTGGAAGAAGAAGCCATTTTATTTCTTATTGTAAAGAATAGAAACATGAATTAAGTTTTGCTTCTTATAAATTAGTAAATGTATATGGTTGGAATATAACCATAAATGTTTAAAATCATCTTGATTAGAATATGCATTTTTAGGCTATGGAATTCTGTAGAAGTATTATGAATATATAAAAAGTGGAACTTTGTTTTAAATTTACAATTCATAAAAATTATTATATTGCCACATAAGTAGAAAATGCTATTGTGGTTTCCATATATGTGTTTATATATGCACAGATGTAATTATTAAAATTGAAGGATAAATTGACCTTAAAAAGGATCTTATGAGGACCGTGTCAGACTTGAAAGCTTGCAAACTAATCCAAGTGTGCACTCTGAGACCAGAGTGGAAATTGAGGAGGCCTGTCCCCTATGGGCAGAGTACAATCCTGTTAAGGATTTATCTCTTTCTTAGTAGATGTTTCAGGTTTGTAATATCTAAGCAGGTGTAGGTGCAGTCTAACATTCATAAACCTGAACCTTTAAAGAGGCAAATTGTTAAAGAGGAAACGTTTTCCTTTACCTTCATCAATGAGAACTGGCTGAACTTGTAAAAGAATGGTTGGGTTTCAAGCAGCACCTGCCCCACAGAGGATCCCAACTGTAGTGGCAGTCAGCCAAAAGGGCCACTCTGTGGAATGGTTGCCTCCTAAAAAGGAGAGGAACAGATGGAAGGTTTGAAATCTGGCATGAAATTCCACTTCTGTACTAAGTATTAAATGAAATTTGACTATAAGGGCTCTTGCAATGGTACATTTATCTGTATAATCAGAATTAGCAACAGGAAATAGAAAATACAGAACACTGACAAACATTTCAAAAAGACTTTCAAGTTCTTGTATCAGTGCAAGTTAAAGGAACGAGTTCGTGATAAACATGCAGCTGCTTGCAGCTTCCTAAAGAGGAGCTTTAGTGTAAAAGTAGTTCTCCTGGTCTTGCATTGCCACCTAGAGCACGGCGCCATGTACTGCTCGGGGAAGGGAACAGTCAAGCGGTGCTCTTTTCACTGGACAAAGAGGGGTGGAGAGCTGCTTCCAGTTAACTGATGTCAAGTTTGCTTACATTGTAATGGTTAGTCCCTTCATAGCCTATATTTTTTAATGTACCAGAGCAGCAGAGATTCCATTGTAGGACTTTGGTGGGCTTTGACAGTAAGAATTACTGGAGATGCACATTAAAAGGTAAAACTGTCAGCTTGCCAGTGGTCCCAGAGGGGGCATTTTCTTCATAGCTGCTTCAGAATACTTCATGAAGCAAATGTCAAACTTGTCAGGGCTGTCTCTATGAAAATGATCCATGTAGCAAGGGTCTCCTTTTCCTTGGAAACAAACAGCTGCCTTATCACTGCAGAGCTGTGGTGACAGAAAACTGTCTTCTATCGCAAGAAATTTATATTTGTTTCTAATATCCATTGGTAAAGAACTGTTCCATTGGTACTCTGTATTTTTGCACCACTCTTCATTTAGAAGGGTTCTCAGTAAGGCATTTGAAGAAGATAGCATAGGCTTTGGAAGAAAAATAACTTTTGAATATTATTGCTGGGTGCTTACTTTTTGCCCATTTAACAGAGAGACTTAATTTAACTGCCAATTTTTGCTTGACACTGATTTTCCTTCTGATTTGGCATACGATTTTTGAAAGCTAGACTTTACATAAACAAAAAGTCCCATAATTAATACATTTCTTTTTTCCTGATATATTTTTAAGAGTATTAAAAGTATTCTTACCTGCTTCCAACAAGTGTTTTCCTAGCCAGATTGTGTGAGGCAGGAGATAAAATACCAGCTGGACACCCTCGATGGAGCTTAGTATGTTAGTCATATTACAGCTCTTCTGGGTTAAGATATCATAGAAAATAATAGTATCAGAATTGGTCCTGAGTGTTTTTGAGATTACATATCTAGATTATATGATACCATACCCTTTGGTCATTCCTCATTGTAACAGGACATTTCTGTGTGTTGCATACTTTCTTACTATTGAGATGATCTTTTACATCATTCTTTAATACATAGCTGTTTATTATGTTTAGAATATGGGTTGTTTGCAAAACACACAACAGTGAGTCTATTTTATTAAGTATACGTTTGTAATGCAGCTCTAGAAATTACAGGTAGGTGCAATGGACAGATCTGTGAATTGGTGCATTTCCTAGCACAGCTAATTGAGGTGTGATCTGTTCTACATGCAGAATACCACCAGATTTCCTGTAGAGTTAAGAACTGTCTATTCACTGTCATCTTCCAGATTTTCATTTCATTAACTGATGGAGCAAAAAGAAATTCTCAGACATGCTGAATGAAATTGGTTGTAGATGGAGGGAAAAAGATATTCAAATGCCTATTTCTAGGCTTTTTTTTTCTCCTTTTTCATTCCAGAATTTGTCTACAGGGGAATATTCTGGAATAATTACTACAAAATTAGCTTTCCATGTCAACCACTTTATTCTCTGATCAGAGCACTACTTGTAGTTGACCTTAAACACGCTTTCAAAGGGAATGACAGTCTTTCCCAACTGTCAGCTCAAGACTTTCAGAAATAGGGTCTTAAAAGTCAGACTCTTGCCTTTGTTTTTTTGGCAGCTAAAAATATTAAAATATCTAAGTATTCTCATTAACTTCAGCAATGCTCAATACTTAATGATTCACAACACTTATTTAGGTGTCAGATTGTAGGGTCTTGGTTCTAAATTCTTGACTGTGTTCTGTTGCTGTGACCCATAAATGCTCAGCTATCAAGTATAGACTAAGCAGTTTGAAGGAAGAGTTATCTGTAGGGCATTTGGAGACATCCATAGAGTACCCAAAGGACCCTTTAGCTCAGTACCTTTCCACTAGAAAAAAAAGGAGGAATGCCAGGGCAAAGGATGTAGGAAAACTGATGCGGAAGGTCCATCACTCCATCAACATCAGGTGAGGATGCAGATGCAGGATGCAGATGAGATGTCCAGCCTTCAGTGGCTTAAGCAGCTCCTGAGTGGGCATTTCAGTTCAGTGTTGAATTTAACAGCACTTTGTAATGCCCTTTGTACTTTTCCTTATCACTGTTGGTTTTGTAAATCTGGAATAACATCAATTCCAGATGAGTAAACTTTATGCATTTCAGTGGGAAAATAATCTTTGGGCTGTTAAGTCCACTTTTTCAGTAAGAGGAGTAGTACAGGCTTGAGGGATTCACTTCGCTTGGCTACTTTTACGCTAGGCACTAGATGGTGGCTGGAAGCAAAATAAATAATAATATAAAATAGAGATGTGAAGTATTAATAGAAATAATGTGAACTGAATTTCTGTGAACAGAAACCTGAATTCAATATTTCATCTGTTGTGTAGCCACTGGTAATAGAAGCTTTGCACACTGCCATCATGGATGGTTTTTAATAGATAACATGAAAATAAAAGGTTTTCTTTTGCTATTCATCAGAATTAAAAGCATTATAATGGTAATGATAGGTGGTAATTGCTAAAACAAATATATTAAATCTATTTAATCTGCAGTCTGTTTGGCATAATTTCTTGACAATTAGACTATAAAGGCTATGTAACCAAAAATTCAAACATTATTAATGACATTAGAAACTGCAGCCATTTCAGTAATCTATGTGCAATCATTGGGCTGCTTCTTGGGCTACTTAAAAAAACGATAAAGCATTTCATAGAAATTTTACCTTGTCAGCAAACTGAAAGAATAGTGAGTCTTCACATCTTGTGGCATGGTTATTATGTGCTCTAAATTGCCGGTTCAGACCTTTCCCAAACATACCGACAGTGATATTGCACTTCTTATAATTTATAGGAGTCCATGTCACAAATTTTTCTGACAATTTTCCATCATTAGTAAGTTTGCTATTCCAAGGCCTCATGCTGTCACTTCTTTTCTGGCAGAAAGCTGCATGAGTGCCGAAATGATGGTTCATACTTTACCGTGTCCCCCAAAAATCCTTTCTGTCATCTTGACTTGTTCATATGTGTGGGAGTACAAGATTACACTAAATGGAAGAGAGACCACGAGATGATTTGACGAGACTGAGGAATCAAGGAAAGCTAACGAGCACCAGAGACTGTTTATTGCCATGTATCGGGCTGTTACGGGTTTCCCAGTTCGTGAATTCACAGTTGCGGAGTTGAATGGCATTGTTGCATGCTGCACAAAATGGAGTTTGGTGTTATCTGTGCTCCTGGATTGGACAGATTCTGCCACAGTGAGCTTTTCCCACATATGGTTATCTCCACCCTTGTTTACCCCTTATGGTTATAATCCTTCCCTGTTTTTAGCTTTTCTGTGAGAGGATTTGCATGCTTCTCCCAGAATCCCACCCCCTTCCCAGAAAGTTCCATGCCACCCCTATATAAGCCGGCGCCATTTTAATAAATGTGCCATTCTATCATTCCACCATACTCCTGCCTGCACTGTGCCTTTCCTTTTTACCAGCAAAGGGTCTCGTCACATGTGACTGTGCACAGGTCTGGGAACTGATGTGGCTTATGGAGTATCTGACAAAGAGAAAAGTTTTCCCCCCTTGATAATTCATATTATGAAAAAAAACACCATTATGCTGCACAGCAGTCACCTCTGTTCAGAGATACTGCATTTCAATTTCTGTTTCAAAATGGCATGTGAGTTTCTGTTCTTGGAAAACAGAGATGAAGTAAAAGCACCTGTACAAAATTAGGATGTCCTATATGGAGCATGGTTTAATACAATGCTAGTCAGAAAGTTTTTGTGCATATAAATATGAAAATAACAAAAAATGATAAAATGTCAGTTAGGCATCTGGATGACTTTGTGTGTTGGAATCTGCCCACAGAAGTCAAATGTATGCTCTGCTGGTAGATTTTACCTGTTTCAATATGTTTTACTTCGTTGAAACAACAGGAAATCAACAAAGGCAAGAGTATTCATTCCGCAAAATATCCCAAAGCAGGTGCTTCCATTCTGAGAATTCACACCAAGCAACTCCTAGAGTTGCCATCATCACTTGGCCATTGTTTCTGCATCTCAGAATACACCGATTACTGCAGTCGCTGCTGTAACCTAGGAAATCTGCCAGCATGCAAGCGTGACCTTTTGAGCACAGAATTAAAACCTTTCAAGTCTACACAAAGCCAGAAGATTCTGTTAAAAAAACCCTCTTTTCACAAAACCGTTTTGGTCCTCAAAAAACAGGCTCAGGAAGCTGATGTTCAGTACTCAGCCTAACATGCCTTCACTCTCATGTGGAGGTATGGCTCTGTTGTCTCTGGCATTTCTGCATGCTCCGTGTGTTAGGAGAGGAAGCCCTAAGCAATATGTCAAGTGTTCAGGGAAAAGAGTGATAGTATAGGGTTTATATTCTCTATATGAGGGAGCACAAATGAGGACACTGGATTAATATCAGGTTGTGTCCTAGGGAGGTAGGTTACTTGGCACTGAGGTCAGTTGGGATACAACTTCTGTAGGTAGGGATCTTCAGAAATATGTAGATTTGCTGTTCTTTTATTAAGAAGTTCTTCATTAAATAGCATGGCTGTTTTCCTATAGCAGCCAAAAGTTTCTGTGGGTATATTTTTTATTCCATGATGTTCTTTGTCACCTGTAAGCAGTACATCTTAGCTTAGTTACACGTTGCTCCATTGGAGTTTCGGTTCTGCCCTGCCTTTGTTTTCTTTTGAAGTTTGACTTCTGTATGTATACTATACATTACACTCTCCTGAATATATTCTACACTTCTAATTTCAACAAATCAGCAGTCTTTGGTTTCACACACATGCACAGACTTGCTTTCTCACCTAAACCAAAAGAGCCACAGGGTTCACTACATATTTTAAAGGTAATTGAAGAGATGACAGTGCAGAAAGATAAGAAAAAATGCTTTTAGGCTTTAGTGGTCAGTACGTAAATATTTCTCATTGCATAGGTTGTTCCCAGAAGGGGAAGGATTTAGAGGCAGAATGGCTTGGAGTGTCTGCTTGTTTAGTAGAACTAGCTCTTCCATCTTATTTTAGTTTTGTGTAACATATTACGAGACTACTTTTTTTAAATGAGATTTTCCATTGCTGTTCTATTTTGTGCTTTCTATGTGATCTTCCTATATGTTTCCTACCACTAAAACTTTATTATAGTTATCCTTATAAAGTATGCTTTAATGGTGAAAAAAGGACTAGGATCCAAAAAGATAAAAGTTATTTTCCTAGTAGAATTAAGATGCTGTTTTAAATGAGGAAACTATACTGTGGGTGTCTGGGTCCCACCTAGTGTCCCTGGCGTTTCCTTGCTTTCAGCTGTTGACTTGTGATGAGTGGTGTTGCAGCAGCCAGGATGCTGCTTCATTCCTAAATGTCTGTTCATTTCTTTTTTGTGTTATTGAGACATGGAAGATTCTCTGTAAATTGACTTAAAATGCAGGCCGGAAAACTAGCCATATTTTGAAATTGTGGTAAGGACTCTTCCTGATGCAGTGGGTTGTAAGTTGCCTTATAAAACAGTTTTCTGAGTTTTCCATAATTTGTACTTTGGAGGTAATGATTTTGTAGTGGACACAAAATAGTATCCATTCCTATGGAAACGGGCATTATGATGTCACTTCATTTTTTCAGTGAGATCCAGAGGAACCTATAGTGAATTATGAGCCCTACTCTTGGAGCTGAAGCTGTAGAATATTGTAAGCATGCTGCTGCCTGACATGCTCATGTTTCCTATTTTAGACCTGACTGATCTTCAGATAACATATGGTGGTACAAGTAATTGGAAAATTGGCAGACCTGTCAAGAAAATATGCTAGATGGGACAAAAATATGTTGCTGCAGCACATAAAGTGTCTCTGAAGTTAAATTTATTGTCTTTTATCAAATGGTGAAGTAAACGTATCTGGTCTCAAAAAAATGAAACATTTTTCAATGGCAGATGCTTTTCCAAAGTAATTTTTAGTACAATGATGAAAGTTCCTGCATTCAAAAGTAATTTAGTGGAAACCTCTGGTCAAGAACAAAGGAAAGGTTTATAATACTATCTGCTGCAGATGTTTGAAAATCTTGTCATCTGTGTGTGGTTTAGTAATTTCTTTATGTAACCATCCAGTAAATTGGTCAGTAAAATATTTACTCATTAAATTTTTCTTCTGCTATAAATGTTGGTGATTAAACTTTTTTTTAATTTCTTATCATTTTTATTTTAACTCTTGAGCAAAATCAATTGCTTGAATAAATGACGTTTTGCTCATTTGTATGCTTGTTGGTCAGGCAAAAGATGGCAAAAGTCTGTACAGAATTCTATACATCTGCATAAGCAGAAAAAGTGTACTTCTTCAATAAGTTGATTAATGTTCATGTTTTCATTTTCTTTTACAGGAAGATGAAAATGAAACTGAAGCAGAAAATCCATCTCAGGAGCTGAATTTGGAACAGAAAAAATCAAAAAAATAGGAGATTGCTGTCTTGTTTGAAGTATTTGCAAGTTGTGTAACAGTGATTATAGTTTCTCATTGTAAAATTAACAAAAATGTTCTCAATAAAGTCATTGAAAATTAAATTCATGGTGTACTGGGGAATTAATTAAGTAGCTCCTGGTGATATTCTTGATTGCATTAAAAGCTGAATTATCAGAACCAAGTACCATACCAATATAATTCTGAAAGCTTTTTGAACACATTTTGAAAAGCTCATGGGTTGTTCATCACTAATAATATTTACTAAGAAAACAGGGCAATGTTACATTTTACTCTACAAAGAAATGTTATCCTTAAAGGATAGTTATAACTCAGGCATATTTGTGTATTTCTGAGCAAGAGCTTTGATTCTTAAAAGTTAGATAAATATGTTCTACTTAGTGAGTTCTGAAATTTCTTCCAATCAGTGATTAAAATAAATGTTTCTGAGGACTAGGTGGAGGCAAGGATTTTTGTATATGTATAGTCTGTTTTCAGAAATAATTAGTTTTACATTTGTATTGTGATTATTTGTTGGTTTCTTGTTGCATTATCATTTTCTTAATGTAAACCTATTCCATCTTCGTGTGGTCATTGTCTTTTCAATCAAGTTTTTGTCTTAATTAGGCCATCCTATCCAGGCCTAATTCCTTCATGCCAGTCTTTCCATTCCAACAAAATTAAATAACTTCCTGCTGTGCCATTAGATCTGCTAGAGAGTAATAAATATCTAAAATAATTTTTCTTCCTATAGTCCTATTTTTGTTTTGCAATTTACCTCTGCTTTTTAGCCTGTGCAGGTCAGTTAATGGGAAGGTTCATGCAAGAAAATCAGAGGTAGATTTATAGCCCAATAGATTCACAGATTGCAATGAAGAAATAAAAATCTTACTGATTGTTTTAGGATTAAGACAACATTCACTGATATCCCTTGAGTTAAGTTTATCTTGCTCTAGGAAAACTGAGTTGTATTTAATTGAAAAAGTTCACCTCTTTCCCCACTCTTCTATATTTTTACTGTTACTCTGTGCATTGAGTGTTAGATTGTAAATAGTATTCATCCTCAATTTTATCCTGTCTGTGTAAATTATAGTTCCAGATATTTTAAAAACAACATGTCTGTGCTTAAACAGTATCTTTTATAAATTCTTTTCTGGTTCATGAGGTTCAAATGCGTGTAGTGCATGGAAAAATTCAGTCACAATTACTCGACAAGTGTTTAATAACACTAGATATCATTCTAACGAGTGCAGCTATCATGTAAATTAACATATAAAATAGATGCAGCATTGGTCCATTTGGTGCATATAGCATTTAGTGCATATAGCATTTGGTGCACTGTAGCCATCTCAGAAAGGAGGGGGAATATGATTTTGTCTTCACTGCAGTGGAAGAGACAGATTTAGGAAAGGCAGAAACTGAGTTGACCACGAAGGACCTTAGGGACTGTTCTCTGCACAGCGGTATGAAGGATCACAGGGCAGTTGGGAACAAAGCAAATGCTTTTTATTTTTTCAGAGTAACCCAAAAAGTCACAGTCAGTTCTCAGAGCTTAGTCCTCAACATGATCTGAAGAAGGAGCAGGGTTTCTATTGGAAAAGGCTGAAAGGCCTCTGAATTTTTAAGGACAGAACTAGTTACTTACAAAAAAAGGAGGGAGAATGAAGGTTTATATGGGGCTTACACAAAGGTAGTGTAATGGTGGGGACAGTTACTGGCTGGGATGGATTGTGGCCATCTCTTGGCCCCTCTGCCTGCCCCCATCTCCAGTGCACTCAGTGTTGAGTTTAGCCATGCAAATTATCCTGTCTGAAATTAACAGATAGGGTCTCACTTATGCAAAATAATCTATTTTTTTTTCAGTCCATGGCAGCTCATTTGTCCTTTTGCTACGAGTCCAAGCTCTGAGACTGCCCAGGACTCATACAGGTGCATAAGATGAGAAGGATGGTTATTCGGTGTTCAGGCTTTGTATGAAAATATATTAGTTGGCTCTTGAACACCTTAGTGAGAAAAATAGTTCAGAATGTTGAAAGATACAAAAGCTTCCATTTGATACATAATGCTGATGAGCTTTACAGGAGTATTTCTGTATCTTTCCTAAATTCTTCAAAAATTTAGTATGAAAATACAATTACATAAATCATACTTTTAGGTATCTCCTTTTTCAGAAATCCAACACATGTCACCAGAAGTCTATAGTCAGTGTAACCTGTCACTTGGTTATTTACTTCAAAATTCAAGCACCAGAATTTAGACAATTTCTCTGCAAAATAGTAACTAGTACTGTTATCATAATCAGCTGGAGTGGAGAGGAAGTGAGAAAAATGTGACAATGCAGTCCTGATTTATTCCCTTCCAGAAAAATGTAGGAGACCTATTTTAATGACTTGTTTGTAGAATTTTTATTAAACAGAGGAGCGTTTATAGATAAGATCAAATGGATCAGATGGAGGCTGCACAAAATAAGTGACTTCCATTAATTTGATTCTGATCTAGTTAAAATTTTCAGCTGAATTGATTTTTTTTGTGCATTGTTGAGTTTTCAGACTACCAGCTTGAATTACATTTTCACCATATATTCTTTTACTCAGTGTCCAGAGGGGTTTTTTTGATACAATGCACCAAGTAAAGCAGATGGCTTCAACACTCCTACCTGACTATGACATGATGCTTCTGAGTGTTACTCTTCAGCAAAACGAAGTGAAAACCTGATGCATAATATTGTGACTTTTATTAAAGGTATGTCCATGATGCAGTCAAGCACAAACCAGCTTGGATACTGAATACAACCTGGCTCCTGCAGGATGAAATTCAAAGCTTATCTGAATAAGCTAAAAGCTAACTCAGAGACGGGATGAATTGAGACAGCTTTATTTCAGTTGATTACAGACCCCTTTATGGAGCAGTATAGTCTTTGTTTGCAAATAAACACAGACACCCCTATGTACATGTGCTCAAACAGCCAGTTACCATGTCCTTTTTATTTGATTCTCTTTCCCTCTATGCTGTTATTTAATAATAAGAGTCACATGCTGATCTGAAAGTCTAGATGGAGAACTACTTATTTCCCACTACATCCCTCTCATGCATGACAGTGGTGGCGCTCCCCACCTGGGAATTGCAGTTTTCTGGATTGCACTAGTGCTAGCTATTTTAGGGTGGCTTAGGGGATAATTATGTTTTTTTGCTTGAGGAGAAGCTGTCATTTTGCTCGTATTAGAGCAAATTCACTGTTTTTTGTGCAGTTAATGATGAATTAACTGTTGTTTTTTGTTCAGTCCTCCATGTTTGCTCTTTTCCGTCCTGTGGTATAGTGGGCAAGAGAGAACTTTTTGAACTCCAACACTGTTTTGTATTATAGATAATCACTTTATCCTCAGAGAAGAGCAAATCTCTCTGTTATACTATAGTTTTTGTTTTTAGAAAATAATGCCTGACCTTTCCACTCCTTCATATGGGGATCAACAATTTGAGGTGTGGAAGTTCTTGTCAATCACTCACAGAGTAATGTTTCTGATTTATGAGAGTGTGGTTTATGTTGTAGTGTAGATATATGTGCAGTACTTTGCTACTTAGTATATTACCTAACTGTTGTTGTCATGAAAGAATTCTTATTCTGAATGTTACATTTCCACATTAAGGATAGTTTTCCATGCAGTCATAAGGATTCTGGACAAAAGCAGATATATCCTGGTATTTTAATCCCACCATATGGGTAGCTTCTTACAGGTAAATAAGAATCCACAGTATTTTGATTTTTTGTTAATGCTACACTGAAATGTATTGCCACACATTCAGTGTTCATTCAGTGCTCATTTGTAGTTTTTCTCCTGAACAACACTAGCCATTGTGCACTATATGCACAAAGGGTCATATACAATGACTAATCCTAACACAATATTAATTTTCTGCTCATTAGAATGCATTTGTATACCTTTAAGTTAAGAAAACTATTTAAAATGATTATTCCTTCTCAGGAGCTTCAATACCTACACAGTAGGAATTTTTAAATGGAGAAAACCATACTGACAGAGAAGTAGCTCACTTCAGTGCTTCCTTGTTATTGCAGTCCCATAAGCTCCCTACCTCTTGGCTGGTTGCTCTGCATCACACTACAGAAACTAACTCTCCCTGACATTAGGCTGGATAGGTTTTACTCTGCTTTTACTCTGAAAAGTGAAGATTGATTAGAAATTGACTCTATTTTACATGACCTAAAGAAAACAATTTTTACAATGAGTAGGTGACTTCTATCACTTATCTAAGGCTATAGAGTGAAATCATAGCAGGTAATAAATGTTTCCCCACTGTGAATTCAGTGTGGATTCTGCAGCAATGTTATCTGGGGAAGGAAGTGAAATCCTGAAGGCAATAGCATGAAAATGCATGCAGCTATGGCATAATTCCGATTTGTTTGGAGGAACTATTAATTTCCTTGTTACAAAGCCAAGTAAGAGCAACCCTTTAAAACTGTTGAACCAAGAAAGCCTTAAGGGTTTTAAATTTGGGAACAGAGTCATGAAATTTGTAGCTTTGATGAGATATTCTTTGCCTGCAGTCAGAATAAGAGCCAGATCATTGGTTTCCCAGCATGACACCTATGTATTCTTGTGTGCAGTAGATATCATTAGGCTCATAATCACACAACTATCATCACATTAATGTCTGAAAGGTTCGGTTTTGATGCTTGGTTTAAGTCTCACGTATACCTACAGCATACTAAACAGCTGAATAAAAGCAAAAGCTATACCATACCTATATTGTGCTATTGTTATGCACTTTAACCAAAAATACAGTCATTTTATGCCTGATCAAATTTTTATTATTATTTTTCTTGCCAAGTTGTGTTGTTTTGAAAGAGCTGCAGTGAAGAACTAATAGCATGCCATGAATGCAGTAGCAGATAATGGTACAGTGACACTACTTTTTTCTGGTTCATGCCAGTAACAACAGAAGATCATATATGTATTGACCTAATAATTGTAATTTTTAGTATATTATTGGAAGTTTATGTACTTCATCTGCCATCCTTTGTTAGAATATAAGTGTGTCAGAACAATCCAATAGCCCCTCATTGCTTATATTCTTTCAGGTAAGGTAACGCAGACTGTTGCGTCCTGGCAAGGCACCAGCTTTTTGAAGTCACATGAAGGAAATACAGCTGAAAACAATATGTCTTCACTGCTCTGCTGTACTTCTGTGAGTTGCTATTGCAAAAATAAAGTGCATCACTTTCCAGCATAAAGTTGCCACCAAGTTTTACAATTAATATCTTTCCGCTTGTATCAAATGAAATTTGCAGAGAGAGATACTAAGAGAAATCAGTTTTTATTCTGCCCTGCGGCTGAACAGTTCGAGGGAGTTTGGGCATCTTTTTTCTCATGATGGAGAGAAGCAGCTTGGAGAAGCAGCAATATAGCAAGACTAGTAACTTGTGGCTTACAGGCAAGTTACTTACTACTGTGATCTGAAAAGTTTTCCCCAGAATAATGTCAAGGCTTTCATTACTGTGTATGGGAGGTGATACCTGCAAGAATCCTGGTAAGAGGTAGTCTGCAAGCTGGGGCTGTAAGTCAAAATCAGCCAATTTCAGTGACTTGGAAAGAAAAACATACAAAGATGACTTGAATCATCAGTAAGTTGTGAAGATTGTGTGAGACAATATTCAGCAAAAACCCTGGTGGAATAAAACCCACTAATTAGCAGCTGAAGATAAGGAATTTATAAAAGATAGAATATAACAATGTTACCTACAAGAAAGATTTTGTTATGTTTTCATTTTAATTGTTGAAATGCTTAGTATTTATTTTAAGGATCACTGGTTCAGTCATCAATATCTGAATATTTTTGGCTCAACACTGGACTTTCTTAAAACATCTTGGTATGAAATGTGTTATGTAATAACTTTTTTCTTAAACATTTTAATAATCAGTTGAAAATTTCATGTCCTTATACTGATAATCATCTCGACTATTTAAATCTTTTTTGCTGTGAAGTCCCATTGTTGATTTCCATTCTGAAGACTTGGAGTCGAAACAAAACTGAGACTACCTTTTCTTCCTTGCAGATAAAACTTTTTAGACCTTCCAAGGGAATTGTCACCTTTCAGAGATGTCAGCCTGATGCGAACCAGCACAGTGAGGCTGCTGCCAGCAGTGGCACAGCAGGACACAGAAGAGAATTCCATTCCCCAAAGCTTTGTTTTCATTACAGGAGACAACAGCCTGAAAACCCAAGCTGAAGAATAGGTATAGGTTGATCATGTGTTTTGCACATCCCTACACAATCTTCTGTATTTTTTTACCATTTTTAAGAGAGAAAGAAGTAAAAGACTGCATTGCTGAATGCTTAAGTTATTTAGTAGGCCACACTGGAGCAAAAATGTCATACCTACTCTCAGTGAATACTGTTAAAGCAGTTACACAATTTCTTCTGACAAGCTTGTAATTTTTCATGAATTATTCCCACCCAATTACTCATAATGAAGAGACTTTCAGAGTAAGACCCATTATCTTTCCACTTTTCTTCAGGGATGAAATTCTATGTAACATTGGATCCCAAAACTGGTTGGAGTGTCAAGTAAAGGTAATGTCTCACTAAAGAAGGAAAAATTAATAAAGTTCTCATTCTGGGTCTACTTATTGGTCTCTGGTACCAATTTAAATATAAATTTATGAACAAGCACCCTGCTTCTGCCCTGTAGCCTGAGACTGTTCTTTTTGCAAAGTCCTCCTCTTGCCTGGGCATGCTGAAGTCATGCAGGCCCACTTGATGTAGGTTCCCTTACTACAAAAGAGTTCTAAGTGCTTTCTGAGAGGACACCAAGGCTGAATTAATTTCCTACCTTCCTACTATTCAGTGAGTGCTAGCCTTGGGAGATCAGCAGAGTTCTGCAGTAGGGCAAAACTCATTTTCTTTACAGCCTAAGAGAAGGCTGAAGGCGTAAAACTTATGACAACAAACCCCACTCTTTTATTACACTGATAATTACTAGGTAATTTTTCCAAGGTAATCAATTGTCTTGTATTCTTTTTTGAGCACTTAGTCTTGGGTGGAAGCTTTTAGATTATTTTAGAACTAAATATTTATTACAAGTGAAGTGTCTAGTTGTGTGCAGATTCATGGTCTTCTCCCTTTGCTGGCTTATTCACTGTGAGACCTTTGTATCTTAACCAATCATTTGCCGTTATTGGGAGAGGGGTTATTAATTATACTAATATCTCATCATGTACCTGGAGCCCAAAATTGTTAGGAATAGTAAAAATGAAAGAGAATAAATTGGTCTTTATCCTAGTCAAAGTTAAAACTGAGTATGTAAGGAGGATTTGGTTGAAGCCTATGGGATGTTTCCTGGTGGTATGGTTAGTTCTCTTTGTTTGGTGGAAATACTTTACAAAGCCTTAAAAATGTTCATGATTAGGTATAAAGGGTTTGTGCAAAGGAAACTGAGAAATGCATGAACCCTACAGGACTCTAATAAAGCAGTTGCAACCGTAACCATTTACCTCAGAGAAATGATCAAGAAGTATTTTTAATGTTAGTATTTTATTTTTAGTCTTTTGACTTTAGCACAAGATAAAGTGACATATCAAACTTTAATACTAAGGCTCGCTCAACCATGCTTATATTTAACACATTGTTTAAAATTTTGATGCCTAAGAATCCTCAAATGTAGCTAAAATGTGGAAGGCAAAAAAATAAATATAACTAGTATAATTTATTCTATGTGGAACAAACAAATCTGTAGAGTGTGAATGGTTTACCTTTGGAGTCATCTGGGACTGCAAGGGAAAACAAATGTGTCTTGGACATAATGTTTTAGAAATGGAAAAAAATGCACTTCTTTTCAAACCTGGTTTAGACAAGCAGGCTTCTGTTTTTACCACAAACGATAAAAAGAGAAGAATAATGGTTGACATGCATGAAGGGTTTGCCTCTAGTATTGATAGGAAAATCAGATAACCATTAACATGTAGATGGTCAGTTCAGTGGAGAAAAGAGTGCTGTTTTTGAATATTAAAGTTCCTGCCATTTATAAAGTATGTGCAGTGAGAGAATTATAGATCTCTGACATCACTGCGGCGTTATTTTTGAAATCTCACAGGAGCAAATCAGAAGGAACGAACATTCAAGGATACCAGTAGAAATACCACTGCATGTCATGATCATGGCCCCAAAAATGGAATAGTCAATTTGCTGTGTTTGCCTAAGGTGGCAGTGAAGAGTTGCAGAGTTGCAGCAATTAAGCAGCAGTGTTAGTATCAGTTCCTTTGAACTCGTACCACTACATTTCAAAGATCTTGATTTTTTTAGTACAGTTATTTTCTTATCAGGGGCATAGCGCCATTAGAAGTCAAATTATTATAACATTTGTGAATTATATTTTGTTTAGAAATTATATTTCCATTGCTTTTAAGAGAACTGTTTTATCTGTGGTGTGAGGAAACAAACCTCACCTTTATTTACCTCTTTTACAATGAATGCTAATTTTATATCACAAACCTGTCTAATATGTATATCCCTTAATACCTGATATCCAAACCTTTTTTGAACATGATCACCTGCTTTTCTAACTCTAGCTATCAATTAAATATAGTATTATTTTTATATAAACATATATAAAAATCTGTATTATGTTTATTTCAGTAGATTTATAGTTTGTGCACTTTCCATCCTTAGCAGATAATGTCCTGGCCAACCTGGCCTGACCTCAAACTGACCCTGCTTTGAGCAGGAGGCTCAACTAGAGACCTCCCGAGCTGCTTTCCATTCTGAATTATTCTATGCTTCTATGATAAGTATTCCATATTTATATACTTAGCAGCTTATATGTGCAAATAGAAAAGGTGATAAAGCACAGATTTTATAAAGTCTGAGTGTATCTGTTTTCCCTCTGAGAATGTGAAGAGATGTCACTTTCCAGTGACCCTGAGCTTCATGCTGCATCTGGCTACCCAGCTCTGAGCAGAATCCAGGCATTGCCATGGGCTCTTGGGGTCCAGGTGAGCTGCTGAGGCTCAGACTGATACTTCCTTCTAAGATAAGACTCATAGGGCAACTGTTGTGCCTCTAAAATATAATAGCAGATTTTAGTACTCCCTTTCAGAGTGAGCCAGCAATTTGGGTTTATTGATTTATCTCTTCAGAAATATGTGATAATGAAAGTAGATCTGAAGTGTTGGTTTCAGATGTTTATTTTTTTCCCTCCCTCTCCTAAAGTTTTCAGCAACTCAAACATATACAGGCCTAGGTGGTACTTGTAGAGCTTGAGCTGACACAATTAAAACTCTGGCAGTGACAAGGAGCTTCAAGAAATTTTTCCTATTCCTTTGTGCATAAGTCCTGCTCTACTGACCACCAGTTATGTATTTTTGGAAAGTGACTGACCTCTGGACTTTATCACAAACCACACAAGCTTAAACTTGCAAGATGATATGTACATGGGAGTCTCCAAGATAAACCTTGGGAGGGATTAATACTTTTGAGTTTATGAATAGTTTACAAGGGAACATTTTTAAATGTTTATTTTTCTTGTATTCTTATTTTCTTGTTTTACTTCCATCAAGGTAATTATTTTTGCAATTCTTTATTTTATGCATCACTATAGATGAAGCAACTGAGTAATGCCAACTTTAAAAAAAAAAAGGTTACAGTAGAAAATGATGTTTTTAATCAGTTTTTTAATCTGTTAGATAGCATTGACTACAGCATTTTCCCTGCCAGCTCTTCAAAAGGATGGATGTAAGCTTTTGTTCTTTGAGGATCTGCCTGTCTTACCCTGATGACAGGACCATGCATATGTCCTGCAGTAACTGCTGGCTACATAACTGTTCTAGTAGCTGTCACTGGTCTGTGGCTCTATAGAAGTTCCTGGTCAGTGTTTCATTACATCTGTGTTATGATAGATGTGTAATCTCCCAAAGATGAGTTCACTTTTTGATGATCATTTATTAGAAAATTCATCCATGATGTATGCATTTTAATAAAGCCTAAAGTTTTAGTATTTATGAAAGAAAAGCAACATGGCATAAGGTGGTGATTCTTCAGTGATGCAGTAACCTCAGAAGCTCCAGTTCGTTGGAGGCTTTTTGACATCTTTCCCTTGGGTCAGGTCAATTGAGACTAAAAGCATTGCAAATGTCACATATGAAGGGCTGTTGAAGGCAGAAGTGACACTTATTTACAAGCCTTTGCTGGCTGGCTTATCTTTGAAGCACTATTGATTACCTCATGAAGAGGAGACTGTATATTCTTTTCCTTCTGCCAAAGTAAGGTAAGTTATGTGGGCACTGGTAATGGAAGCAGTGAATTTGTAGAAAAAGAGATCTATAGGCGAAGTAAAGTACAACTCTGATGTCAAGAAAGGTGCTGTGATAAAAAAGAGGGGAATGATCAAAGCTGCCAAGAAGTCATTGGAGGTAACCTATGCTAGTATGGCAAGCAGCAGAGCTATTCATATGACAAATTATTATACAAGCTGTCTCGTTTTGCCTTTCTAAATTGTTCTATACCCATGTGCAGTGCAAAAAGCTGATTTCTTATGTCATTGTAAGTACATCACCATGGCAGAAGGATGTGGGTCATTGGTCTTCTAACAAGCTTCTCCCAGCAAACCAGTGGCAACATGCAGGACAACGGCACCATTAGGAAACTCAGGCATCAGGCCCAACCCTCTCTCTCATCTCTAGGTATGTAAATATCATGTTCACAGGTCATGTTCTCTACTTTAAAAGCATAACCATCCCTGCCACATTAACCATGAGTGAGACCACCTGAGGGTCATGCTACATTGTCAGCAGTACAATGTTTGTGCTCTACAGTGGCATAAAGAAAACTGGTATGGGTGGGACTGGATAGGGCACTGCCAGAGTCCCCTCAGCCCTACTGCAGGTGGCTCTGTTTCTGACAGAGCCTGCTTGGTTCTCTGAATTGAAATACTGCTTTTGTCACCACTCAGAAGTATGCCCATCTAGCATCTGGGGGGCAACACTTTTCAGCTGCAGTTCATTTGGTTTTAATTAATATTGCTTAAAAGAAACATATTGACTCTGATTCAGCAGAGGCTGATTATTTGAGGAATGCAAATATATATGATAGATCTAGTGAAAAAGCCATAAATTCTTTATTCAACAACAACCTTTTCGGTAGATCAGGATAGTCTTAGCAACGCTGTTCTGCTTGTGCTTCTGAACCGAGTTGGACTCCTCTGAAGGAGAGACAAACCCTGTTCTGATTTTTGCTAAATTGGAAGTGTTTTGCAATGCTGAGGAGTGTCTACACAGAAGTACAATGGAATAATTAATTGTTCCTTCTGATCCACAATGACATGTGTGGGTACACGGGTATGCACACATAGAAACACATAGAAATATGTGTTCATTTGCTTGATTTTTTACTTCCTATGACACAAGAAACACTGTTTTATTGTTAAACTATATTAGAGAGTGATTTAATTGATAATAACAGCTGGAATTTTTGTTTCCACTTTCAAAGTTTTCTTAGTTTATTAATACAGTTGTCTTTGTGGGGGTATAGGAGCTTGGAGAAAAATCTTGCTGTTCTGCTCTTGTAGATATGGTAATGTAGACTTCTAATAGTGAGAGAAACTAACATATTTCATGACATCCTATCCAGTGAGTATTCCCATTAAAAATATTTTAGAATGTGCTCAAATTACATGTGTCATAAAATGAAGTTGTACTATGATAGAACTCTAGTTTCATTTGACATAAAAAGAAATTTCAAATTCTTGCTGTTTATCAACTTTGCTAATTGAAGAAAATGGTTTGTATGTTCTTTAGAGGGTATACAAAGCACATTTGCATTGCCAAATCTGCCTTTTCAAGATAGTTTCAAGGTAGTGTGTAGTGGCTGTTGAATGGCTGCAGAATGGTCCTTCTGTATTTAAAGACTATTGCTTTCATTTTTTTTTTGTCTAAAACCTAATTTGATCTGTTCAACTTATAGCAAAGCAAGTGAATAAGAAACCTGACAACAATTTATTTTTGTCTGCTAATTATACACAGTAAGCAAAGAGGTGCATATGACTAAGGGCAGAACATACTGGCTTTATGGCAAACTTACATATTTTTATTATGCCTGTCCCTAGGCACTCTATAGAACAATAGGACTGCTGTAATGAGAATGAACATCAAATCGTTTGTAGCATATTGCAAATGTCCAGTTTATTTAGAATTTAACTTCACAGTGCAAGAGGCAAAAATGTGAGAACTTTGCTTGCTTGGGCTCTTGGGGAAACAGTGTCTGTTTCATAATATGATTCTCATCTATAAAATTATTTGAGGCTTCCATTTTGACATTAGGCATTGCTTAATTGTACCAGTCACTACACACAAAACAATTTTTCTTCCCATGTGAGAGAATTCAGCAGAGATTGATTTTAATAGCATCAAGTATTATAACAAAACATTTTGATTTCTCTACTGCCTCTTTTTATCCCAGCAGGAAAGCTCTTATTTCTGAATTCCCTATGGAACGAGCTCTTGTACTTGCTAATTGCTGTACCACTTCCCTGAAGCTTATCATCACTAAGGTCTAAGTTTCATATAGAGAACTTGACTGGAAACAAACACAAAAGATATTTTCCATTAAAAACTGGTAAATTAAAGTCCACATTCTCATAATGCCTGTTACCCTGTAAATCTGTACACATGTACACAGAATGAAATTACACCTGGAACTGCAATAGAAATGTCAATCTAGTGATGCCTTCTTACTTACCACTTGGATGTTTGTTCAGTGGTATAACATGACTAACCACGTTAGTGACATATATGAAGTATGTAGTCAGATTTTGATTATTAAATTATGAGAATCTATACTTGTATTTGAATCCATGCCAGGGCAATCTATTTTTATTTGAACAACATATAACAAAGCCCAGCAATTTTCCCACATGAGTAAATTTAAGACGTGATGATGATTAATTTCTGAGAGCTTTTACATAAGATCATGTGTTTAGCACATACTAAAAATTATTTGAACAATGGGGATTTTGTATTAAATTAAGCCATATTCAGGTGGTGATTGTACCTTACAGCCCAAGTTCTTTTATACTGGATAATATAAAAGTCTAGGAATTTTTTTTTCTTGTTTCACAAGGTGAGTATATCAGAAGATTATGTAAAGTAAGAAGAAACCAGATATGTTAGAAAAATGTATATGCGGTTGAAGGATAACAGCATGTCCTGGTTTCGGACTAGAGACACTCTCTAAGTCAACATATCTGGAGTTAATATAAGATGTGACTGGTTTAATTCAGAGTTTAAATTACTACTACAGTAAGTAGAGGAAGATTTTGATTAATAATATAATTTTTTACAAAGAGGACAATGGAACACAGATTCCTATTACAGCAAAAAAGTATTTGATTCCATGCTGAAGGGTAAATCAGTATATAAATTGAAAGGACTTAGTGAACTTGCTTTCATAATCTATCCATCATCTAAGGACTCTCTTTTCAATACAAAAATGCATACAAGTGGTGTGTAATTGCAACTGTTGAAGAATCCTGTTGACATGGCAACTACACTGCACTGTGCGGTCACACTGGCCATTCATCTTTATGTAACCCTTAGGTCTGCATATTGTTAGATTTAGTAGCTAATACAAAGCGTTACTGCATCAGATCTCAGATTCATCCCTGAAATGTTCTCTACATTATCACATGCATTTTATGTATAATGATAAATGTTTGGGGTTTTTACCTGTATCTTCTCAAAGGTTGGAAAGACAAGTTGATTTACCCTTAATGATTGATAATAGGAGCAATCTGAGGAGCTTTGTATCTGGAATAATACCACATTAAATAACAGTATATCATGTTTGAATGATTATACGAACTGTACTGGTAGGTTAAAAAAAATTATTTTCTGTTCCCTGTTAAGTCTTGGCAATAAATTATTCCTTATTGGTAAATAAATAGAATTTTACTATTTAATTCCTCGTATCACTAGAAGATTGCCATTACCTTTTTGCATGTTTCATGGATCTGTAAAAGACATATGATAGTAATGAGTTTAAGGGTTATTTTCAAGGATACTTTTTGTATGTACTGCCTATCTTTTGTTTAACAAGTAAGCATTTTCTACTTTGAAGGCTGGACATACTGTGCCTCTTTTTTTTCAGCTCTTTTACTACTCAGGTGATCAAAGAAATGGTTGATGTGTGCAATTTCTGGAACAGAAGTAGCAGTCATTTTCAAATAGGTTTCATTCTCGAGCTTTGGTCATTTTGTATACAAACTGCTGAATTGTGAAGTTATCTTTTGATGTGTGTTGAGCACAGGCATCTTTCAGCATAGTCATATCAAATCTTTCCTCTTCTTCTGACATTGCACTGACCCATGGTGATTTTTTAATTCCAGGCTTTGTAATTTTGAATGGTTTTGTCTAATAGTATTTAAATTTGCTTATATCTTGGTTGTTGCAGTGTTTCAGACTAGCTTTGAAGAACTGATGCTTATGTATCAAACAGATAAATGTTTTAATAAATGGCTAGAATGTGCTGTGCTTTCATCCTCACTTTTTTCCAGGACTCCCCAGAGTTCCTGGTTTTGTTCTGAATTTGCTTTTTCTTAGGAATATTCATTGGATAACATCTAATGATACAAAACACTGTACCATGTGTTGATAGTTTCATATAGATCTGGATTGGCTCCTTTTCTTCCCTCAAGGAGTAAGTTTTAAGACATTCACTCATAGCTATTTTGAGGCACACTGTTAACACAATTTGTTTCACTTGGCATCTTTTGTATCCAGCTCCTGGGCATGATTCTAAGTACAGATAAATTAAATTTCTTCTCTCATATATACAACAAATTGCTCTTTTATTCTACAGACTGTCACCCGATATAGTGTGGGTGTTTAAGCATGTTACTCATCTTACTTACATGCATTTAACATAGTGGGTTTTGTTTGATAATTGAATCCTCAAAGTGTCTACTGGCACCTGAGGACATGGCTAAGACCCAGAGGAAATATATTTAGGGGATGCTTGAAGTGCTTTCCCATTTGCAGGCTCCAAAGCCTTGGAGGTTTTAATGCTAGGGTTAAATAGGCAGCTAGTTGATCTTATTGCATTAAAAAAAAAATATATATCAGTTTTTAGAGGGCATTGATTTTGCATCTCATCCGAATTGTTTGAGGACTCCCAACCTAACTGATCATTCACACAGCCTTCCTAGGCTGAAGAATTTTAAGATAAAACACACCTAGGACTAAGGAGAGATGTATTTGCAAGCAGTGGTGGCACTAAGCGGTGAGGGATTACTGTGAGTGGCACTGCCAAGATCATTTCAACAGCATGAAAACTGCTGATAAACGCTGTAGAAAAAACCTGAAGTCCCCAGTTCACAGAAGCCTGCTTGTCCAGATAGGCTTGAACGGCTGCCAGTGAGTGAATCAGATGCCACTTGGGCTTGCACTGGAGGTGACAATCTGTTTCAGCAGCACCAGAGCCTGAAAAGAGGGAATGAATCAATGGAAGAGACTCCATACACAATGTCCTTTTCATGTTACCAGGAAAACCAGTTTTATGCCAAATTATTCTGGGATCAGACTTGTGCCATTTACCTTATTGGAAAGCAATAGCTCCCCTTTATCAGTCAGTACAGTACTCATTTTCATTCCCATCTTTGCATTAAAGAAAGGGGTATGGTTTCTTTGAGAATAGCATTGAATTAGGTTTCATTCTCTGAGGCCATGCAACTGTTGATAGATAATGCTGTTTGCCGACATTTAAATCATTGTTGTTTACACAATAAGAGGAATTTAGATTTTCTTGGAATTAGCTGAAATTTTATCAGTTGCAGATTCTATTCTACCCCTGGGGGCACTGTCTGCCCCACTTAGAAAAGATGCCAAATTAAATGAGAGCAAAATTAATTAATTTCAATTTTTTTTCCAACTTTACTCCTCACTCAGAAACACAAGCATGCACATTCACACACACTCACACCATCACTCTGAATGCTAGTTTTGGTCATTTGAAGGGCTGCAAATAGCTTGAATTATTTAAAATGGCCACTGGGCGACCCAGTAAGTTTTTATGTTTAGCAGAGGATCTCAACTGTGTTCCTGTCTTGGCTTTAACAGTCCATCTTTTCTGTTTACATTTGGTTTTCAGGTCTTTTAACTGTATTCATTAATTTTCTCCAAACCTGACCTTTAAATAATTATCACTTTCTCTCGAGAATTTGAAAAACATTTACACTGGATGCGGACAGAAAAGAACTTTGAATAATCTATCCTGTTGGTCAGTGAAAAGCCATCTCCAGGTTAAGTTTCTGAGGGGATAGATTATCACTGAGTGATAAATTTGCACTTGATATTAATCAAGTAGTGCTTGTACGGAAACAGCCAGGATGTCAGCTAGTGGTTCCTGAGTAGGGAGACATGATACAACTATAATTTATTGCCTCATTTCAGTTCCCTTATCCTTCTCCATGGCCCCACTTTCTAAATGAATTTGTTGCTTTGGATAGCCTATTTTCTGATCAGGAAAGTTGCTATCAGGGCAGAAATGAATAATGTGTAGAAAAAAAGGAAGGCTCAATTTAGATTTAGGATTAATCCTTTTAGGTCTTTTGCAAAATGCTTTTTTTCTCTCACACAGTGTGATCACTTTTGTGGGTAACTTCATGTCTTGATACTCTCTTAATAATTTTACCTTTTTCCATGTAGAACTTCCCAAATGTGTCACAAGTGTCCCCGGTGGTATCTTTTTCCATGCATATTTTGTATCTGTTGCTGATTTAAACTGTAGATATTTCAAAAGCTATAAGTTAAAAAAAATATTGATGACATATATGCAGCGTTCATAATATATAAAGACAGTGGTGTGAAATGGCCGTTTGAAAGTTCTAGAAAATTAATCAATAATACTTATTACAGAAATGTCTCCTTTATCAACATAATTATTATCATTATTGATATTACTACAGGCATCCTATTATTGTAGCCTTGTGTTTATTGGATGGGAACCTGTTTCATATGTGAAGGCAAAGTTTCTACAGCTTTTTTTTTACCAAGCATTTGCAATACTGAAATGTATTTGGATGTAGCTGCACAGAAATGTTCCTGCCTCATCCTACTAATTTTTTATCCACCAGCTCTACTTTATCTACTGGCCAGGGGCAGAGTAGCCCTTTCTGCAACATTGAACCAGGGCTGCCTTCTGCTGCCCTGGACTTGAAAAGTACGACTTCAGCCCCAAATACCTTAGTGCAGAGACCCTACTGTTCTCTAGCCCATAGGCACAAGTGCATAAGCAATAGGAAGCATATGCTTCTCATGACTTCCAGCCCTGAAGTCTCTGAAACATATGGTTGATGTTCAGGAGATGGTGTCAAAACAGAGCTGGAGCAGTAATTGCACACTGCCTCTGGTTGCAGGCCTTTGGAGTCATGCTTGTGTCTCCAAATGCTACCGTGAGTCACCTAATCTCACCTGAGGTTGCATTTCCCCTCTTGTGTCCTGTTTTAAATAACTATGAGTTTGGAACATCTGAGTGAAGATCTACTGTGGTCAAGTTAAAACTTCATATTTCTTTATTGCCTCAGCTTTCTGTTTGTTAATTTGTTTTTTTAAAGTTTGTAAAAAGTAAACAGGGGTTCAGAGTTCAGAGTTGAATGGCCATTAATTTTATGCCTACAAATAAGGTTCATAGTTTTGATGTGACTTCACAATGCTGATGCTGAGAGATGCCCATTGCCCAGGCATAAAGGGGTGCTTTGCCACAAGCAGCACAGTAGGTTCTGTGAGCTCTGTCTAAACACCTCATGCTTCATGCAGGGCTCTACCTGGCTGGATAGCCAGATTAATAATGATAGAATCCAAGAATCACAGAATCACAGAACATGCTGAGTTGGAGGGGACCCACAAGGATCATCAAGTTCAACTCCTGGCCCTACACAGGACAGCCCCAAGAGTCACACCATGTGCCTGAGAGCATTGTCTCAATACTTTTTGAACTTCAACAAGCTTGGTGCTGTGACTGCTTCCCTGAGGAGCCTGTTCTAATGCCCAACCGCCCGCTGGGTGAAGAACCTTTTTCTAATATCCAACATAAACCTCCCCTGACACAACTTCAGGCCATTCCCTCAGGTCCTGTCACTGGTCACCACAGAGAAGAGATCAGTGCCTGCCCCTCCTCTTCCCTTCATGAGAAAGTTGTAACTGCAATGAGATCTCCCCTTAGTCTCCTCTTGTCCAGATTGAACAGACCAGGTGACCTCAACAACTTGTCATATGGCTTCCCCTCCAGGCCCTTCTCTGTCTTTGTTGCCTTCCTTTGGACAGTCTCCAATAGCTTAATATCTTTCTTGTATTGCAGTACCCAAAACTGTACAAGATATTCAAGGTATTCATGATATTCACTGCTGCATCACTGCAGAGCAGAGTGGGATAATCCCCTCCCTTGACCTCAACTGATAACATTAGTAATGTAGATTTTATTGTTCTGTTGAGGCAACACCAGCCTAGCTGCCAACTCTACAAGTTTCATCTGGCTTTCTTCCAATATGCTCCTCATTGCCACTGGCAAAGACTGTGCAGCTCCAATTTTGCCTCATCATGTTGTCTGCAGGTTTTGTCAGAGAGACATTTGTGTAAAGATAATGGGGCTGTCCCCAGAGCTGTGGCCCTGAGGGTCAGAGACAGTTTAAGTCTCAGAAGTACAAATAAAGTTTCTGAATTTGACACTTACAGAAAATTAACAAGGTATTTTGACTTAGTGACTAGAAAAAATTATGATTGTAATCAAAGAGTTACTGGGCATACAAAGTCTCATGCAACTTTTTGTAGGTCAGTTTTAGAAGTTTACATAAGAAGAATTATTCAGTAAGAGAATTCTGACCCACAGAAAGGTGAGTGATGACATATTTTGCGTATGTCAATACATTCAACTGTTAGCAGAGCTGACCAAATATCAAGTTCTTTTCATAAAGCAGTGAGATTGGGTAATCTTTTGTACTTTTTCAATTAGTTGTAATGAGAGACATTTGACTACATTATTGGAAAACTAATATAATTATTGGATGCTGTACTGGAAAATTCATAATGATTTGAAGCTGCTGGCAACATTTAATGAGATTTCCTTTTTGCTTTCATTCATTTAAGTCTGTCCTTCAGCAGTCAGATTGGTAAAGGTTGAGATATTTTGGCATGAAAGAGTTTCTTAAATGCAAAAATCTTATATAGTGGGGACTGCTCATGCCCCAAACTTTATCTGAACCTGGTTATAATGGAGAACATTTATTGGGGGTTTTCTGGTGATTTTTTTTCAAGGTGACGTTTCTGTTGTGACATATAAGAAAACTACATTTTTCCTAATATCTGATTGCTGCTTAATCTGCAGATACATTACAAAAGAAAAAAAATATAATGCTGTGTTGGAAGGTTTAAATATTCGGAATGTTTTCCCTGAGTACAAAAAAAGGCAAAATTAAACAAAAGAAGATGCAACACTTGTTGTATGCATTCATATTTAGATTCTTAATATAGTTTGTAGCTATAAATTCTGTAAGACAGACTTCATTACTGTGATGGTAACCCAACAAAAATGAATTTATCCTTCTCTATTAGAAAAATGACTTGTGAAGAATAAAAGTTTTCTGCAGTTTTAACTAAGCTGTATCTTTGAGTGTAACTTTGAAGTAATTGTTTTTATGTTGTATAATATGACCCAAATATTGTGTTTTTGTCAGCATGTCTAATAGGTTGCTCAATAACCTTGTTCTGCACAGGTCATTGAGCCCATTCATGTTCAATGATATACAGTATGAATGTTCATGGGTAGTTTGATACATCTTTAATAGAAGGTGAAGGAAATGGCACAAGTTTATTTTTTGACCTTCTGGAAGTGTGTTTCCAGATAAGTGAATTGCACTTCTAGCTTCCTCAATGAAAAGAGAAATTCTGGGGTAGAAAATGTTTAATTACTGCAGAAAAGCCAGTGAGAGCTGGTCAGTCCTTTTCTGTGATTGCCACTATAATGCAAATTAAAGGAACATTTGTTTTAGATAAATTATTGTACAAAGTGAAAGGTCATCAGAAGCATTTTCCTCTCACTTCTGAGTTCTTGGATTAGTTTTTGCTACTTGAATAACCTCATCTCCGCCCTCAGTGCAAAATGTTCTGAATATGTAGTTCTGCTCTGGGCTTTTAGCGTGAGACTACATGAAAGAACTTTGAATACTTGATTGTAAGTAATATATACTAAAAATTGATGTCAGTGGACATTAAAAAAATTAAAAGTGGGCAATTTGCTTCTTAGAAAGTAATTAGCATAAGAAATCATGATGAGAATTATAATGATGAAAAAAAGTTTCTACAATCAATATAATGCCTATTATATTGAACAGACAAATATGAAAAGAACCCTGAAACCCCAGTCCTAGATGATCATTAAGTATCTTAATGCAGAATGAAAATTGTTTGAAGTTATTCTGGCCCATTTACTGAGTTGAACAAAACCAAACTCATGAGGCCCAGGGCAGTCAGTTCAGGCAGGATCCTGGATAACTTTTGTGGAGTCCCAGTATGGAGCTGATGGAAGTGGTGGTTTTCTGGAGGATGGAGATACTTGTACTCTCGGATTTGCCATTGAACTGATGGGTGTGTGAAATAATTGGAAAGGTGTGGTGGAGTATGACAGTGAATTGAACAAACTGGGATAACTATTCACCTCTCAATGGTGGTACAAGGAGATGAGTCTGACCTTGGGCAATGAAAAGAAAGAGATGTAGGTGCTCCTCCAGTGTGCCTCTTCTCTGGCAGATCACCAGGCTGTGTCTTTGTGCTCTGAAAATTGCTGACAGAGGAGTGGGGCAAGTGCTCAATGACACATTGATAAGACTTTTGTAGTGTTTTGTATCAGAGTATACACAGCATAAGGAGTTTTAAAACTTAGTGGAGGTACAAGGTCACAGATTCTGAAGGACTGCTTGGAGGGCTCATGTGATGTAGTGTGGTAGAATAATACAATAGGAAGAAGTATAAAACATAAGTCTGTATATGTGTCTTATCATTCTGTCTATGAGTTTAAGATCCTGTGGAAAAGAGGTCTCTTTCCCACTTCATTCCCAGTGTTCCTGCCTGACACACAATTGGATGATGGCAAATGACAGTAATGCTTATAACTTGCACATGGTGTAAGGATTTAAAGAGCACAGTTGCCTGTCTCAGACACTGTGAAGGCTACAGAAGGACTTTGTCATGAGATAAGCTCAGAATGGAGCAATGATGGCTCTGACTTCAGGCCTGGCAGAGGTGAGATCTAGTTAACACATCCTGGGTAATGCATCCAGACAAAAATTCCCACTGTGGCAAACTGTGTAACGAAGCAACTGCTCATATGCATATGCACAGGTCAAACAAAGATCACCCCAAGTTATGGGACAGATGGCATCTGTGAGCACCAACAACCACCAAAGCCACTCCTCAAATATGCCTTCATGGATACCTGGAACTTTGACTTTAACATAAGCCCCCACAGGGACTTGGGATAAGATAAAAGTGGTATTGTTGTCTGGATGTTACCTCAGACTTGGGGGGTGGGAAGGGGGGTAACAAAGCTGGGGGACAATAATGTATCACTGACAATGTGGAATTTATGGGTCACAAGGAAAGCCAACTCAGCACCAGTGCTGAAATCAGCTCCAGCTGGGCAAAAGGTAATTCCGGCAGGAGGAATTTGTGACCCAATAAACTCCACAGACTCAAAAGAAGTGAAAGACAGCATGTAGACTAAATAGCATTGGAGGCAAGGGAATCATTTAACCAATAGCATAAGAGAACTGCATAGTCAGTGAACATTAATTCCTTTGTTTGCTAAAATGTATAAATAGTGAAAAGTTTTGCACTACCTCAGAACCCTACCACCAAGAAATCCAGGCTGAAGAACAGGACACTCCTGGATCCACAGGTGATGACTATTTTCTACTTGATCTCCCTCTGTGTGTGTGTCTCTCTTTCTCTCCTCTCTTTTCTATTTCTTTCCATTTCTCTACCTCACATTTTATTGTTAAATAAAATCTGTAATATTGATTTTGGCATATGGTCTTGTTTGCATCTTAATTTGGGCAGAGGTATCTCTTGATAATTGGATCTCAACACATAGGGAGATAGGAAGGGGTACAGGCTACAGTAGCATACTGCAAATTAATGGCTCAAAACGTTTGTAAATGGGGCTAACAGTACAACACAGTATATAAATGTTGGCAGGCCTGAGAACTGGTTTTGTATCTTTTAGCTGAGGCAATTCAACTTCCTCCTAGAAAAACAGTAGTCTAGAAAAAAAAAAAGATTAATTTTTTTTATCTGAATAAGCATGTCTATAAAATTTAGATTTTCCTTAAACTGCAACAAACCCTGCACAGCACAAGCACAGCAGGCCATGTTCATGGCATCAGCGGGACCTTTGTTCCCAGCTTGATTTTGAACGCTTAGTGGTAGGTTCAAAGCACTGATCTCCACTACCTCTCTCTGTGACCATGACCCCAGTTTTCTTACTTTGTTTAGAACAGTCCTGGGAATGGCACACTCACCACGCAGTTAGCTTGTGGCTTTAACTTAATTAGTTTGTCAGACGAAAAAAAAAAAAAGGCAGCCAATGACATTGCTGTGCTTCTTTTTCAACTTCTGTGCTTAACAGTCTTCAAGAACTGGAAGTGAGATTGTCATTAGTTACAAGACTTTTACATCTGGGTGACATTCAATAGGTATTTGTAACAAGTGTACCATTGAGGAAGGTGGCTAATGGGCAGCTCTGTGACATTGCTGGGCAGATTCTAGGTAATTAGTTTTCTTTTTATGGAAAAAGGAGGGTTATGAAAAGGGAAAAATATGCATTAGGAGAGAGAGAGAATCCAAAAAGTGTGTTAAATGCTAAACAGTACTTGCAAGAGAATGAAAATATTTAGAAGAGGATTTGTCTAATTAAAATTTCACTGAGGTTTAGAGATCAAATACATTGAGAAGTTTGTCCTTGCCTTATCTTTGTCATATTTGTGCTTGAACATGTACTCTGCAGTTACCAGCATATTATATATTTTATTTCCAACTTAATTGGGAGTGGCCCCTCTTTAACTAGTTATTTTGCTTTTTACCCTAAGTATACATTATTAATTATGCCACAGTACATTGAAGGCATTATAAATCTTACTGTGCACATGCCAGTGTCCTCTAAATTGATCTTATGGACATTTGTGGTGGACTTTTGCCAACTCATTGGACCAGTTTCAATATCCAGAGTGTTTTTTAATCTAGTATCGGTTTTACCCCTGAGTTTATTGTTAATTGTTTAAGATTGATTTACAAGTCTACTTATCATTGTACTGTTGTGTTTGATAGAAATATTTAACTGTTTGAGGGTAAATGGATGACAAATTAATAACACTTCAAGGACAAGTGACACGTTAAAAAGTTTCAGAACGAAGAATGCTCTTTATGGTTGCTATGAGTAAGACAAGAATTTTGCCTGAGACAAAACAATGCAGTAATGCCAAAGGTTTTACTGGGAGGTGTAAAAGAAGGGACTAATTGCCTTGATACACAATTTTGAAGAATAAATAGATTAAAAAAGTATGCTACAAAGGAAGTACAAAGCCAGTGGTGGGAGAGGGAGAGTTGCACTACTGTTTTGGCACCAGGCACCATGCAGCTTATGCATGAGAGGAGCATTCAGACACGATTACCAACCCCAGCAGAAAAGCTATAAATGAAACATAAAAGAGGTGCAGATTAGTTTTAGGAGAGAAGGCTTTCTGGCTCTAGTTTTACAGCTGGTCTAAAGTTACCTGGATCCTTGCTGACCCTGTGAGCAACAGGGCTGTTGTGAGACACTGGATTATTACATTAATTATTGGCTTGGACCAACTCAAGTGTGTGTGTGTCAGAGGAAGGGCCAGGTTGAATTTCCAAATGGTGAGATGGTGCACTGTTCCATACCCTAGCCCCTTCAAGCCTCCTTGAGCAGCCCTGGATCCCCTGTTAGTCACTGGCACACTGGGAGCACTGTCCCACACTGTCCCCTGGGGCCCCAACCCAGTCCCAGAATGGGTGGAGCGTAGGAAGTCCCACCTGGGGTGGGAGGCCAAAGGGGCCAGAGCAGATAAAACTAAAGACATGTGGTGTCCATGTCGTTGGACCCTGCCGTCTGAACACGTGGAAGCTGGACTTGCATGGGACTCTGGATGGTAGCTAGAATTTTCTCTTTTTCTCTCTCTTTACTTAATCTTCTTCTCCTCCTAATCTCCTTTCTTGATGTTTCAGGTAACTTAGAGCTGGATGGGTTGGATTTTGATAAGTTGTAATGCATTGTGGAATGTTTTGTTTTGGTTGAATGTTGCCCTTTAAACTTTTGCCAAGTTCCCATGTTTTCTAAAGTTTGCCCGTAAGAGTGCATTATTTGACCTCCTGAGAAAACATGTGCATCTTCTCCCATGCACTATCTCTCAAGGTATTAAAAGAATTGAAGGCCCTTTGAAAAAATCTGGCAGCTGAGTTTTTTTGGAGCCTTGTAGTAAAACCACTCTGATGATATCATAGCTCAGAGCCTGGGGTGTTACCCCTGTATCTTACCCTTCTGACCTTTGCACAGGCTGTAGCAGTCATGGATGCTGGCTGTGAGATGTAACAGCTTTCTGGGCTCTGTAATTCACAGGTCTGCTCTCATCTGATGTGTGTGGTGGGGAGACCATGAGACTGATATTAATACCTCTGTCTTGGCTTTTCCACACTGGCTACTGCTTTGAATCAAGAGAAATTTTCTTGGCCCTAGGGATTTTACATTTATGTAACTGTGTGATCATTAACTAAATGTCAGAAATGTTTTCTCTCCTTGTTTCTTTGCACTTTTTTTCTTATTTTTTTCATGAAGAGGCTTTGGTTGGCCTCATGCTGAGTCTCTCACCCATTGCAGCATTTAGGAAGAACACTCTGGCAGATAGACTTGGCTTATGAATCCATTTTCATAATGCTCCAACATCCACATCATGGCTTTTTCCCTGACAAGTAGGAGATTTAAAAAAACAATAATAAAAAATAAGGACATTATAACCCAGCAGGAACGATTTTTGCAGTTACATCTTAATGCAAAAGCTACATAGTAGGCGGCTTTTCAGGTCAGTGTAATTGAGCTCTAGAGTTGGTCTGGGTTTTGTTTTTCTTCCTGTTTGCTTTTCAAGAGCTTGCTTTGCTTTGATGAACTATGCCATGTGTGCTGTTTCAGAGACATCACAAAGAATCAGCAGATGCAGAAGGAGCACAACAGTGTCAAACTGGAGCAACAGGAATTGGTGTATGTGTGTTTTGTTTCAGTGCAGTGACCCTCCAGGAAAAGTCAGATATTCAAAGAAAGCTCTGTGTGTGACCAGTTTTGTGTATATATATTTTAAAAAGCTTGCTGCTGATATGTGGGGGAGATAAGAGCAACCATATGAGAAGGATTTGCAGTGCCCAGGCTGGAGATGTTGCAAGTTTTTTACATGATGCCCAGGAGAAAAAGACATTATTATCACCACAATCAGCCTTCTAACATACGTGATCCTACTTTTTCTGTTAGGGAATTCAATTCTTTCAGTTTTTAAGGAGATTTGCAAAGGATTTTCCTGATTTATAGGCTCATTCTCTTACTCAGAAAGTCACTGGAGACTTCCCCTCAAGCCCACAAAACATGGGAACCTACCAGCCAAAGCCATGCCACGGGCTATTCCTGCCACAGCCAAACAGTACTTTTCTACAGGTCAGCAGATGAATCTCTCACTTTTCAGCAAACTAACTGGAAGCTGATGGAAGCAACAGAAAACCTGTCTCCTCTTCAGTGCCGCTGGCAGGATGAGCAGCTCAGGGATGTGTTTGCCAGGGAGATCATCATGCTGTCAGAAGGCATTAAGAGCCTAAGCAACTTCAGAGCCCAGTATGCAGGACAGAATGTGCACACAAAGTCATCACTTGTTTCTTGATGAGTTCACAGTTTAAAAGGCACATTTTAGATGGAGCTGCTTGCAAAAAATCTTCTTGGTCTGTTAAAATCTCTTCCTCTTGAACTTGGCACATGGAGGGTGCTGTAGAGTCTGAATATGTATTTTTAAATTATTCATTACAGACATTGTAGAGTGCCATGTAACATCAGAATGTGTCTGGGGTTTTTTTGAAGGTATTTTTCTGTGTTTATGGACTGCATTGCTCAAGCGACCATAAGTAATGAGTTACGACTTCTACTTTCACAGCCTATTCTAGGGCTACTTTGATGAAAATTGTAAACAATAGTAAACAATGGTTTTAGTATTTTTTGGAATAAGTATGTCTATGTTTGTTTAATTGCAATAGAGGGACCTTAGATACAAGACCCTCTAAAATGTTCACCAAGCTTCTTAGCAGGATTAATCCTGTTCTTCATACTGATGCCTAAGGTTTGGGGTGAATTTTGTGGATTTTTGGGATTTTAGAGGTATAGGTTTCTTGCTCACATATTAAGGGATGTTTGGAGCTGCTGAGAGGATTTTCTCAGCATTCCTGGGCTCTTTGAAGGCCATGGTGTTTTTCAGAGACACCTGCAAGATAACTTGAAGTCAAAACAACAGGAGAGCCCAGAAACCGTTGGAGGGGGTCCAGGGGGGCATGGCCCGGGACCCTGAGGGGTGGACCACCGGGGAAATTAGAAATAGTGATTGGTTATGGATATTTCATATGTTAATTGGGTAAAAGGGTATAAAAAGGTTAACCCTACTGAGGGCTGGGTCTTCGTCGTCGTCTCGGTTCTGGGGACCCTCAGCGTTGATCCACGCGTGTTTGGTGGGGCCAGCGGAGGCACGGAGTCTCCAATCTCCCGAATAAAGGTATTGTCTATCTTTCTCCAATTGATGTTTGTCTGAGTGCCTATTTTCCAGGATTTTAGGCATCAATAGTATGGAAAAATCCTATAAATTTTGACAGAATAAAAAATATAGTGTGTTTCTGCAAAAATCTTCGAAGATACAAAGGCCTCTAAATTGTATTTACTGTGGTTACAGTAATTTTTTGCTTACATTTCGTTTAATCAACCATTTAAGGTATTTAGAAATGTTTTAGTTTCCTCCTTATTCATTCTCTAAAATGGTCAAGGCACTTTTCTCTTAGCTGGTTCCAACAAACAGGCCTGTTCAGTCAGATTTGAAAGGCTTTCTGCCCATCTGTTTTCTTTTTTTGGTCTTTGGCATTTTACCCACTGAGATTAAGTGATAGAAGGGGTAACATCTGTACTCTTTCCAGACCTGGATTACACTCTATAGGAAATAAACATAGGAAATTTGGTGGAATTAAACTTTTATAATAGGTCTGTAGCAGAGGAAACTCTGTATGTATGTGTACACAGCAAATACAGGGAAATCATTGCTTGTCCTTGGGGTTTCATGCTGACATACAGTGAAAGGCTCAACAGAAAAAAAGAGAGAGTGTGTTCTTGTTTATTCAAGATTATGCTAACAAAGAGCTGTTTCAGATAACCTATAATGCTGTTTTTTCTACTTTGTGGGCTAAAAACAAAAAAAGGAAATTAGAGACAGTAAGGGAAATTCCAATTTATAAAGTAATAACTGGAAGGAGTGTCACCACTTTTCTTTCTGTAGCAACAAAGGTGGCAGCCTTAAATGGCAAACTCGTAAAGCAGAGCTTGTACACACAGGGCTTCATTTATAGTGTTCCAGCTTCTGCTAAAATTAGGGGACTCAGAAATAAGGCATGTAGTCTTGCTTTGAAACAAATTCCTATTGCATGAATATTTAATGAAGCTTTCTAGACAGATGGAGGTAGAAAACAAAAACTTGCCTTAGCTACATAAAATGTACCTCAGAATGGGAGTCACTGGCCTGTTTTCTAGAAATATGACAAAGAGGGTCCTGTCCCTGTTTCTGAAAAAAAAAAAAAAAAGACAAAAAACCCAAGCATCAAGCAGACTGCTTCAGTGACTAAAAGGAAAGTGTCAATACTTAATAGTAAGAATTATTGCTAGGGACAACCCAAAAACAGGAGTTTTATCTTGCAAAAAACTCAAAGGTCCCTACTATGGGCTTTATTGCTTGATTCTGTTTCAGAATAGCATGAAACTTTCCTTGTTTTTTCGGGTGGAAAGAAGAAAGTCGCCCAGTGTCTAGAACAGTTAATGGCAAAATAATCTGAGCAACCTGAATAATAATCTTAACTGTGAAAAATTTACATCTGTGCTCTGCTACTTCAGAGGGAAAAAAAGTCAAATTCATGAGTAATCCAGACCTGCTAAGCCATCTTTTGTCACTAGAAAATTTTTGCTCCCTTTGAGAGCACTCCCTACATAGTCTCGGACAAATCTGGTATATTTCTCTTGAAACTTTTGTCTAGGTAATTTTGCCATTTTCTACCAGCTGAAGAAATTCTGATTCAAAAAATTCCCAGAAAATTATATGTATCTCCAGGAATTATCTCTAGTCCAATATAGGGGAAAAAAGAAGCATGTGGTGGCACAAATTATACGTAAGTAGCTCATGTGCTGCACTGATGAGATACGTGTTTTGTCCTGTAATATTTGTAGCTACTGAAAGAGGAGAAACAGTTGTATAAAAAAAGTTAAATATTTTAGGGGAAGCAGATGCAAAAGAGAAGTTTTTTAATAGATTGAATTGTTGAAATGATTTAAATGTTGGAATAGTTCTCTCAGCGTCATGAAAGATCTAGAAATTTTCTGTTTAAGATTAATTAAGCACATCAAACTCTGCTTTGTGCTCACCCTCATCCAACTGGGAAACATCTGGCTTTGAGTTTGCAGAGATCATAACTGTGCTAATAGAAGATCTTGAGAGCAGTGAAAATTATTTAACATTTGTCTTTATGAAGTACTTAGACTGTCTTTTCTTAATAATGTTTCAGCTTCAAAACTTTGCAAAAAAAAAAAAAGACAGTTCAAATACATAAGAGGCAAGAAAGTTCAGCACACACATAGAAGGATATTCTTTGAAGTTCTTCAGCTACCAAGGACAATTTTTGCCATTAAACCATGAGCAAAGAGAAACTTTTTACAGTTAAAGAATAAAAAGCTTCTAAATGTTGTAAACTGCTGAGGCCATCTCAGAGCAATAGCAAAGATTTTGCATCATGTAAGTCCGAGCTAGGAAATAGTGAAATTGATCTCTGGAAGTCTGCACACCCTTCAAGGTTTCAGAAATCATTTTCTACTAACACTTTACCTGTGGTCTTTATAGACATTTTTTAGTCATGCTTCAGCACAGTTGATCTGTTATGACCTATCTTAGGACTAATACAAACTTAGCTTTTGGTGGAAATGTTCTTTATATAAATTATGGAATGAAGAGCGGAGGTGTTTTATATCATTTTATTGCTTAATTCTTCATAATATGGAACAAAGATTTTATATTACATTTTGGAGATGCTGATGTAAGGAAGAGGAGAGGAAGGCAAAGAAATGCAGCTTTAATAGTATGTTAATTTACAAAAGGACAAAGAAAATCAGTGTTTGTTTCATTGGCAAGTCTTTGTGAAATTATTTAACAAGTTTTCTGTTAAGCATACTCTCATACTCTTTTCTTCCATATTGATGTTGCATATTCTGTGTAAGCAGTGTCACTTCCACTACCCCTTAAGTGTTTGGCGTTATAACCATTCTTTCAGTAAAAATTCAATATTTTGTCTTAATTCCAAAATACTCCATAATCTACTGTAATTTCAAATGCTTCTGCAGGCATTTTCTGAGTTTTCATCCTTGTTATCCTCAAACAACAGTAATCCTACAATCATTCTATGATTATAGAATAAGACAAGGAATATTTGTGACATTTCTCCGAGATGGCCTGAGTAATATGCTTTCACATACTCCCAGTACTTTTTACAACAGTTGTAGCAAAGTTACATTATTGGCATTTAGTTTTTAGGAGTTTTAAAAATTAATACCTGGAAGAAGAGAGGTTACATTTGCAAACCTGTCTGAATTGGTTTTGTCTGTTTCAATGATAAAATATGATGATAATTGTATGGTATGATTAAAATGCAATGTACTGACAAATTGGCAAATACACACAGACAGTACTATTTAAGTAATTCCACACAGTTATTGCTAATAGTCACTCAGGAGTGTACACCATTTAAAGAAAAGATATTTTGCATATCCTGGTTTTGCTATCCTGGTTTTGCATGTTTTCTGCTAAGATTGAGAGAAGCACTTCCAGACAGAAATTTTACCACTTTATTGTATGGAAATGATTTGCTGGTACACCTGATTTGGAACTACGCCTCAAGTCATTACATCTAGCCATGAGACAAAAGAAATTGGCATCACTTTTTTGGCAAAAATTCAAATGTTTCAATGTAGAGGTGCAGAATCTGTTTACATTTTAGAATGTGGAAATCTGGGAGATGCAGGATGACATGTCTTCTCAGGAAGGGCAATTGCTGATTGCAACAATGGTGAGAACTTGAAGAGTTAGAATCTAAAATTAGAATAAAATTTGACGATGCTTATAAGCAAACCTTCTGGCAAAATAAGCAAAAGGTCTTTATGTTAGAATCCCAGTTTTGAAGCAGGAAAGGTGACCTGAAGTGGAAGACAATCAGAGATTGGAAAAGGGTGTGGGAAGCCAAGCAGGAATGCTGAAAATAGAAGAAACATTACAAGGAAAAAAAGTTTCCTTCCTCTGCTTGTTTCTGTAACTGAATGCATTGATTCTTGCATTCAACATCCTCAGCAGTGTCCAAACTGCTGATTAGGTCTGCAGTGTTTCTTCTTTCTGCTTCATCTTTTACTCTTTCCAAAATAGCTGGAGCTGTGGAATCAGTACCTGACAGGATTTAGCTGCACACAAGGCTGAATGTTGCACCATATGGAAACCATTTGTTTGCTTCTTGTGACATGAAGTCTAGGGCTAATGGAACATGAGTGTTTCAGGACTGAGGGGCTTCACTCAATGAATGGAACTTGTATTTGATAGTGTCTTCTCAGGGTCAATGGTGGGACTGAGACTGGAAGTGAGGAAATGGTGTTTAGCACAAAGGAGGATGAAGACAAAAGGGTGACTGCAAGCTGTGTCAGATGGGACTGCTGTTGTAACTGAAGGGTGCTTTTGGAAGCTACTCTCTGCTAACCTGATATTTAGTATACTGAGAGAAATTAGTCTTGATATAGGCCAGTATTTCTCTGCTTTAGGAGTGGCTTCAGAAAGAAACTGAATCAAGCATGTAGCACACAGGGAGTCTGTAGAGAACAGCGTAGAATATGCATAGGCAAGAGTCTAAGAAGGACATTAAAGGATGATGGTATGGTGTGCTTTGTCTTTTATATTTCTAACCATATGCACATCAGTCCTGAATTAACATATCTACACTGACTTTTTTTTTTTATTATTATTGCTCCTAAACAGTCAGTTACAATATCTCTGATTATTGTTAGTACTCTCTAGGCATATGTAGGCATATTGTTAGCAAGGTAGGGAGTCAAACCACTCATCCTTCTTCCCTTGAAGTATATGGTACCAAAAAATCCTCTAAAAATTGAGGTTTATTTTATCCATTTGATGCTTCCACCCAAGGGAATTTTCTATCAGACATCTCAAAGAAGTTCTGTTTGTTCTGCCTACTTTAGCTGCTTTTCTACTTTGTGGATAAAATGAAAGACATTTCCTTTAAAAGCAATTTTCTCAAATCCTCTACAAAAGTGAAAATCAGTGGGTTTAATGATTCCCTTGGCAACTGGCTCCTTAGGCAACAATGCCGCAATTATAAATAATATTAATAAGTTCATCTGATTGCTCCTGATAACAAGTAATTTCAGAATCCCCCTTTTTTCTTCTTTTTCTTTTTTTTTTTTTTTTTAATACAGTGTGGGGCACCGGTTGTTGAAAAAGAGGCAGAAATATTCATGTGAGTGTGTGTGTGTGAGAGAGAGAAGCAGAATTGATTTGCATACTACAATACATAACTGGAAAGACAGGATCAGGAATTCATTTTTAGAGATTTACTTAGAGCAGTATCATGACCATACATTCCAAAATAGAGCAAAAGCAAGGACCTAAAGCTAATTAAATTTTTTTGTTATTCAGTAAACAACCCATATGAAAAATTTGTCTTACCATGATGTAAAACTGACAAGTGTCATAACCAAGGTTTTTAAGAAGTAATTTGAATACTCCCCGTTCTGTGGCAGCCAGCTTTGAGTATCTTAAAAGGTCTTGATCATTCATTAAGGGGGACAGACAGAGATTCCTGGTTGCTGCACCCAAAAATTAAATAAAAAGGAAAAAAAAAAAGGAAGGAAGAAAAAGGATGCAGAGGAAGAAATCTTGATATTCATGTTAAACATGAAAATGTATCATGTTTGCTGTTAAAGAAAAAAGTTGTAGATGGGCAAACGGAACTTGCACAAAATATTTCTCTATGTAACACCTGTACATTTAAGAGCCCATACCCAAAGTACAACTAACCTGCTTTCATTCTTGCAGTGTAGTTCAGTGTTTTTTCTGGAATTACAGAACTTAAAAGACATCTCATTTCAAATACTGTTTCAATAATTACAGGTCACAGAATAAATATATTTCTGTAGAACAAATTTAATTTGTACTTCACAAACAGTGCTTCTACTAGTAGAGATTGATGTACATTATGTAAAAAAAAAATGTTGATAATTAAATGTTTGCCCACATATCTCTTGAAGCTGTGTAAACATAAACACTTTCTTACAGAAATATTCCTGTGTAGATTGGTGGGAACAATTTTTTGTCATAAAAATAAATGCTATTTAATTTTATTGGATGCAAAGGTCATATGAATTTCATCTGTTTCCTAGAATTCTCATGGACTCAAACAGCAGATGATTGACTGGATTTGATATATCAGTAATAGTTGTTCATCGAAATGAACTTCACTAGTGTTTCCCATGTTTTTTTGCTCATCTTTGACCTCAATAAACAATGATTTCATGTATTTTACAGTTAACTGCCCGAAGTTATTTAGTACTTTCTAGGCAAGAATGGGATGCAACTGTATAATTCTTTCCAATTAGCAGTAAATTTATTATTACAGTAAAAATTAGCTGTACTTCTCACTTTGTGTTTTTCATCATTTATTTTATAATTTGCAATATCAGGAAGTACCAAATCAGGTACCTAACAAAAGACCAAGAAAACCTTAAACTGTGTAAGTCAGTTTTCATAAAGAACTATTGAATAACACCCCCAAGACTAAAACATGCCTGATGCTCTGGATTTATTTCTGTTAAAACACAGATGTTGTTCTGCAAAGTACTGTAAACATTCCAAACCTCTCCTGAGCAGAAGATACTAATTTAAAAGAAAATAAATCTACAATTTTTTTCTAGGCATTACAGTGTTATCCAGCCATTGGAAAGCAAGTGTAAAACTTTCATGAAGATAGGACTTCCAGATCTCTCTGAAGACAGTGTTTTCAGTGCAGAAGAACAAAAAGCACTAAGAATCTGCTAAGTTAAATGAAAACCGTGCCACAGCTTTGAGATTCACTTCACAGAAGTACTTCTCACAGCATTATTCCACAACCACTGGACATACAGGTCACAGAGTTGCATCTCTTTGTCAGCCCTGTGTCTCAAACATGAATCGCAATGATTGCCTTCATCTTAAGCACAGATGCATGTGCATAGGTTTAATGTAATTTGCTAAAAATAGCTTAACTGTGATTATCCAAAATGATTAAGGAGTGTCAGAAACGTAAAATTTACATTTTTTAATGTCAGAGAACAAAACAACACAGATAAATGATTGTTTGGGCTGAAATAACACAGGAAAGCTCAGATTCAAAACTTCCCATTATAAATGAGAACTGTTTTGCCAATGATTTTTATTGCATCTGATTTGAAAAAGCAAAGGATTAAAAAAAACCCTAACAACCCCAACAACATCTCTGTTGCTGAATTTTCCTTTCTGTTGCTCGTGTATATAGTGAAAATCAGCGATCATGGCATTTGTTTTGATGTTTGGATTTCAAGTATTGGATGGGAGTATTTATTTACTTAAAATCCATCATATCTTTTCATTGCTCAACTTGTTGGGGAAGGAAGAGGAGTGATTTTTGTTGATCTTGATGCCTGTGATAGGAGCTGCAATTTCCCTGGGGAAATTACTAACTAGGTTCTGCAAAAGCTTTGATGGTTCTTTTAGTGCCAGTCCAAGGAAGATTTGAGACTTTCAAAAGTGTATGAGATCAGAAACTGAGAAGTAATGTGTTCAGATCTTTATTTTATTTTATTTAGCTGATTAATTACTATGCGTTTTCACCAGTAGTTCACAGAAAATCTTGTCCCCCCTCTCCACCTTCTCTGTCTCCATATGCAAATGCTCATTAAACGTTGTAAGTAGCACTCACAGGTAGGTCTGCAGAGGCTTTTGCTGTAGTGCAGGACTGTGCTACAAAGGGCAGGTTTCAGGAGGAAAGCCTAAGCAACAAAGAATATGAACATTTCAGAGAAGAGTTTTCCTCAGTTGAAGAAGGAAAAAAGGATATGTGCAGAAGTTGGAGGATTCATAAGCTATAAATAAAGGAAAATTAATCCATTAAGCTTGGAAAAGTAAACATCAGTGTGGAAAATGTGAAGATTCAGGGACAAGCGTCCTTTCTCTAAGCATTTTGGTAAGTAAAATCTGTGTTAAAGTGCGTTTCCACGTGGCCATGGTATCTTGGAGTTACATGTGTGTGGAAAAGACAAAGGAACTACTGAAGAAGCAGAGGGAGACAGAGGTTTTGGATGAAGAGTGCAATCTGGCAGGATTTTGCTAAAAAACAGTATTTGGTAGTTTGTTAATGTGTCAGCAAAGAACATGAGAATTTGTATGTTCAAAAACAAGTGGAATTACAGAGAAGATAACCGATGGAATTGCCAATTTCAGGCTAAAATCATTCTCAGAGTGATTACATCTAGCCAGATTTTGAAAATGCATAAATTATTTTTCAATGCAAAGTTAATTTAATTCTAATTTAAGGAGGAAGACAACAATCTGGAATATCTGCAACTTAGCAAGCCCATCATCTACTTGAGAAAGCACGATTATTCACTTATAGCTAGTGGCATTAGTTACCTGCTAGGCACAGACTGCTGCTGGAGTCCAAATTTAAAAAGTACAGAAAATATGTTTGATAACTGTAGGTCTGTCACAATTCATTCATAGTTCTACTGCAGACAGATACAGGTAATGTGGGTATCACAAATATATTGTGTCTGAACAGTGCAGCAAAAATCCCCTAAGTGCATTACTCACACTCTTTTAGTTAGGGTTGCTTTACTCAAAAGAATCAATCAGCTTCTGACACAATTTCCTCATCTTCTGAAAAGGTTAAGGAAAACCCAGATCTGCACCAAGTACCGTTTTATAAGACACACGTTTAAAGGAGTTATAAAGTCTTATTTGCACATAACAGGCCATGTATAGAGGCTACTAATAAGAGCTGCACTTTGCTAGTAAATACCTGAATTAAATTTGACTGCTTCAGTGAAGCCTGTAACAGTGCCTGTAGTAGTAGATGCTGAGCACTCTGGAGCACCTTTACAAATTGCATCATACCCTCAGCCCCAGAAGGCTGACAAATCCCCATAGAAAAAGTGTTTCTCAGTTTGCTAATATAAAGACTTTGTGTTTGCTTTGTTTTCCTTTTTAAGCGTGTTCCACCATGATTAGTACATTTGAACACCACCGTTTTCCAGACAACCCCCTGATTGAACTGGGGACCATGCTTGTTCTCCCCATGACCCGTCAGAGATAAAGAATTTGTTTACTGTAAATTGCTCACCACTTACTCCTATGCACCATCTGCCACATTTACGCACAAAGAGCTGCATTTCTAATAATAGCTCTTTTAACTTAAGAAAAGTAATACAAAATATTTCATGTAAAAGCATGGGAAATAATTGTAATTTTAAATCTCCCTGCTTGCTTTACCCTTACATATAAAGCTTTAGTGCCAATATATAAACATATTTCAGATTTCAAACTTTTTGTGTAATAGTCAAGTTTTGCATCATCAAGGAAAGTAATGAGGAGGGTACTAATTTGTCCATAAACTTGCTTCAGCTGAACCTATCTGTGTGTTTTGACTCCATCAGAAAATTAATGTCTTTTAACCAGTAGTAGTCTTTTCTCATCACATATCTGTGAGGTCCTGTTTTAAGAATAGGATAAAAAGGACCTTGCTAGCACACTGTCCCTTGAACACTTGCATGCTGCCCCCAGGCTTATCTCTAGTGAGCCTTGGTTTATCCCCTTCTTCCTTCAAATCTAGTTTAAAGCTCTTTTAGTGAGCTATTCTAACTCCTGAGCAAAGATTCTTTTCTCCCTTTGAGCCAAGTTTTCATATAATTTTATTTGAATTCTGGACTTCCACCGTCTTTCTTTGCATTCTTCTGTAAGTGTCTCTAGCAGTGTCTTTCTGTTTTTCTTTTAATCTTTAGGATGCTCTTGTTCACCAAGTACCTTTTCTTCATTTATTTCATGAGTCTTTTTATTCAACATTGTCCAGGACTGTATATTGTGTAAGTGTATTACTCTTTTACTGGAAGTAATTTAGTTCATTCAGGGTATGTTTCATGAAGGAAATTTTTTTCTTCTTTCCTGTGTAGTGGAACATTATTCAGCAAATCTTTCTGTATTTTAGTATTTTCACAGACTCAGCGCTTTCATCCTTTTTACATAATTTGTCTCTGCAGAACTACAAATAGAGTTTCTCACACAGATTATATGAACACTTCTTTGCAGAATTCTGTTTTCTAATTTCAGGTAATCAGTATGAGTTAAATAAAAGACTAGTATTAAAACAAGTTGTTATTCCATGTATATGGTGTTTAATTACTTTTTTTGCTTTCAGAACAACATGTTACAACAGGTGTAGAGACCAAAAAACGTGTCAGCCTTCACATAAAATGCAACTCAATGTCTATCACACCACCTGTTTTCAAGAACCTAGGAGCCATAAATGGAGGTAAACAAAATATGCCTCTTGTTTTATTGTTATCCTCTAAGTTTTTTTCTATATATTTTTTCAAAGGATGTCTGACAGTGCTCTCTGGGCTCATTACATGCTTGCAGCTTCTATTCCTAATTTCATCTTGTAATGATTGAGGACTGGTCAAGGTCCCTCATTGAGACACTTATTTCTATATCTTACTTACAAAATAGCCACTATGTTCTTTTGAAAAAAAAAAATTGCATTGTTTATAAGAGTCCTTCAGAAGTGGTCAGATACCACCTTACAGGTAGTTTTATCTTGTAAGGAGTGGAAAGGTATATTCTTCAATAACATTGTTCCTGTAAATACAAGTAATGTTGAAAACACTGGTGAAAATTCTGAGGCACAATCCTCTTATTCCCTCTTCAGTCTCCTATACTTGATATATGACAGCTCTTCATTAATTCAAAGTTACCTATTTTCATTTTTAACAAAAAAAAAGCAATAATAAAAAATTCTGAGATTATTTACATAACCAAAGTTTATTTGATCAAACTATTCAAGTGTGGCTACTGACTACTAAATTCAAACTACTTCTTAAGAGGATTTTAAATATAGATTAAGAAGCTTGACAGTTTTGGCTTTGTATTAACTTTTCTTCTGCATTATTAAGAAATTCATCTTCCATACCAGAAGTCTCATCTTTTTAAAGTGTTACTATTGAAAATTAAAGTACTGGTGTTTTGGGTTTTTTTGCTCTATGATTGTCAATTTATGTTATTTCCTGATTCTGTTGCCAAGTTTGTTATTTGAAGGGAGTATGACTGATATGTGAAGGCTTATCATTTTATTTTATCTTTTAATTAGTTGTATTGATGAGAGGCAAACTAGAGAACATACTTTTTAGGCATTTGTTTTTGCATGACTGTGGCCTTAGTTTGAAGGCACATGGAAGAAAAAAAAATAATCTATTTAATAGCAGTCAGTGAAGTTTTTCATGAAACTAAAAATTCATATATGTTGAAAAGGGTAATTCAACAGCAAAAAATCTAATAAAGCAATTCAATAACAGGATGATTCATATATACATAATTCTAATTAAAACTGTCATATTGCATCCCTATGACAAATTTTGAGGGAACAAATCCTGAGATATGTTTCTTCAGCGTTTTGACAGTATATCACTTCCTTCAGTGAGAAAAAGTTCTGAAATACCAGCCTTATACTATATCCAACATTGATGGAGATAGCAAGAAACCTGAGAAGGAATTGACAAATCAGATGGTACAGATTATTCAGAGGAAAGAGGATAAGCTGCCCTCCCTAAACATGTGACCATAACTCATACCTGAAAAAATAGATGAAACCATGAAGCTGGATACTGCATAACTTTTCCATTTTTCTTTTCTGAACATTGTCTTATAGTTGTGGCTATGATTACTCAAAGTCTATCTTTTCCATCTTTAATGCCAAAAATCAGTGATGTGAGTTTGCCGGAACTACAAGTCTGCCTAGCAACACACTGTGAAAAAAACCAAAATCTTTTTCAGATTTGTATTTTGTAATTTTTTTTCCTTTTGTTGACTATTTCCCCACTCTTCTGTTAATAAGGAGCTGCCACTCTCCTTTCTCTGCACCACTCATTATCGTCGTGGCTGCCCCTGTTGCTGTGATGGCTCAAGATTTCCTAAGAGCAATGGGATTTGTCTCAGCATTCTGATCATGGCAGGGGGAGGAGTTGGTTTATACTTACTGGAGTGCACTTGTTCCTAATCATCATGCCAGGTCCCTAAGCTGTTTCTTCGCAATTAGGAAGGAAACATTCTGCAGTGTCCAATGTCCTTCCCAGGTGGCTTCAAACACTTCATCTGTATTAAACATTTACCCCCACTGCCTCCAACCCCAGGCAGGCTTAATTGCAAAGCAAAAATTAGCTTTGTAGGTCTACAGGTATAAGTCTGGAAATTGTGTTTGGGAAGAGAAGGTTACAAAAAGGGAAACAGAAAACACAATTCCAGCTGTCCAGTTGCTTAACTTCTCATGGTCTCCAGGGCTTGTTCCCCTGTACACTTTCTCTGCCTCCTACCAACCTGGATTCCTGTTTCTTGTCCAAAGAAACATGCAGAATTGATGAATTACATTTCACATCTACACTGTCTTTCCAAGAAATGAATGTGTTTGGTGGCTCAGCCAGATCCACTGGGTATTTATAGGTGACTACCCAGCTGTGTCACGCAGCTAGTCAGGCAGGTGGCTGACTGGTTTTGCCAGAGTTTGGATATTCACCCTTTTTATAGGGCTGCTTACACCCTCATTTTGAATATGATATAGAACATCATTTAAAAATAAGTTCTGTGACATTTTTTTTTTCTTTCAAGGTTTTCAGTTGCATTTTGGTGAGCTTTTTCCTCTGAAGAAATTATAGCATACAAGTTCTTCCAAAGGATGGCTCCTTTATATTATTCTATTTGCTTGATTTATTATTCACAAAGAACCTTTGAACAGGAACTGACCAGTGTATGAGCCAAAATACTGACTTTAGAGAGGCCCTTTGGCTGTAGTTTTACTGCCATCTAAATCAGCAGGGAATATTGCAAGAATATTAAACTTCCTGTTTGAAAGTTAAATCTGACAAGATATACTTATCAAAGCATACATTGCAAATAAAATGAAGTGTTTCTTTGATATTTTATGTTCTTTCTCTTCTGAGGTATAAAGAAATTCAAGAGGCTTATCCCGTCCTGTATTTTCACTTTTTATATCTTACCAATTTCATTTTTAGGTTTGAAAAATAAGTAGGAAAAATATTAGGTCCTGTGTAATTTCATGTTGATTTGGCTCAATATAATGCTTGCCAAAGACTTCCTAAAAGAGAGTGTAACATGAAGAGGGGAAAATGGCCTTTTGAAAAAAAAAAAAAATCTCTGAGACAATAGGAAAGGTGGAGACTTAGTCCTTATGGTCAATCTTCTGCCTCCCAAGGCAAGACATTTAGTCTCTGTTACCCCAGTCTTCTACCCATAAGAAGAAGAATGGTGCTGTATTTGGGGGCTTGTGAAATAAGTGCCTATGAACTCATAGAGACTGTTGAAATAAAACAGTATTTTTTTTTGCTGTTGACAGATGATAATTATACTATCTGAAAGAGACTGATGGACTATTTACTAAGTTTTCATTTGTATTATTTATAAGAATTTATTTTTACAATGTGCTTATTAAAAAAAAAATTCTGATATCCAGACTTTTTTTCAAGATGCTTTTTTATTTTTTTATTATTATTTTTAATTTATTTTTTTTTGCTTTTACCCATAAATATCTCACTATGCAATTAGTAAAGTGGAAACAAAGGGTCTTCCCCTTGCTTCTTCTGGGCATGCCTGCTATTCTTCTCAAGAACTTGTCTCTCACCATTGGTACCTCTGGAGAGTACCAATATTTGCCCACATATTGTACCCGTGGTGTGCAAATCAGCATTGAGGAGGTGCAGCCTCAGAGCTAGCATGACTTGAGGATCAGCCAGGAATGCAGGCTTTTGAAGTCAGATCTTGCTTCAAGCCTGTCCTTTTATAAGGTGAGAATAGAATTGTGTTCCTCATTATGCTTTTTTCTATACCTACTTCTCGCAGTGGGAGGTTTTAAATTGCCAAAGTTAAGCAGTTTAATAATTACTTTTGAAAAGTGAAAGTGCACATGTCTAGGCAATTTCATTTCCATTTTGAAAATAAGTTTTTCCTCTAGTTTCTGAAAAAAGGAGGTGGAAATTATGATTGCTTATGAAATTAGTTTGTGTAACTGGTTAGGTATTTGATTATTTGAGCATCTGTCTTTAACAGCTGATGTAGTTCTGTTGCCTTAAGCAGAACTCAGTGTGGTGAGAGCAGATAGTGGGAAAGAGAGAGAAATTACTCTCAGGCTACTTGCCACACAAGAAGTCTAGTTACAGAGTGCAGGAGTTATACTAAAAAGGCAGATGTAATGAGAAAATCAGTGAGATCCAGTTTAAAAATGCATATTTTTTGCAAGTAGAAATAATTCCAGCTGCAAGTCATTTGGTGTGAAATTCTTTTCCTTCCCTTAGGTATAACACCATGATGGTAAAGAAAACCCCTGATAAAAGAACTAGTTGGAACTTCAAAGAGTCTTGTTTTTCCCTGTCTTGCAGTAGTCCCCTGCCCCCAGCATGCTAACAGACATGTAAGATTGAATAAAAGATTTAAAATTTTAACCAGCAGAGGAAGAAAGTGATTTTCTAATATTTTTAAAATATTTCAAAATCAGTCACTTCATATAATTTTTCTATTTGGGTAACACCATTCCTTTTTTGTTATCTCATCCCTTCCAATGCTCCCACTGTGGGTCATGTTTGCTCTTGTTCTCATGTCCCACACCTGGAAAACTAAATAGGGCAGGGAAACTGGGAAGATCAGTTAGGCAGCATCTCCTCATAAAGTAAGCTCAGAGCTCTGTTGCTAATCCAGTTTCTGACAGTTACCATTGTTTGCCCTTGGCTAGGATTAGAAGTTAGACGTATGGATCAGGACTGTGGCATGGGAGGTAAGGAAACACATAAACTAGTAGTGTATTAGATCAAATAGGAGAATACTTTGCTCTGTCAAAGGGATGAAGTCAGAATATAGCCTAATTCTGTTTCTATTCCTCATAAAGAAGAAAAACAAAAGTTAAAGTGGATGACGGTCATAAGATCATGAACAGCCTTGTGGAGGGTGGAGTGGGAATGGATTCCAAATGAACTGTTGGCCTCTTACAGGATTATTACCTTGTTCATAGAAAAAGGAAAGTTAAAAGAGTTTGTTTTACAGCTATTCAAAAGATGTTTCTTTCAGAAGAAGTGAAGGACAACATCCCCATGACTGAAAGGACATGCTGTCTGCCAGCCCAGCATTTGCCTTCTGGCAGAATCCCCAGGACCTTAACCTTCAGAAGCCAAAATATCTGAGGCAGAGATAAGGTCCTAACTTAATACAGCAAATGTATTTCAAGTTTCTTTTTACAGTTCATATAATGTAGCTATGCTGTACCAAGGGAAAGGACCAAGTTTCTCAAAATAAAATGATTGATGCATGTACAATATGTAAAATATGCCATGTCATTTCTGTCCAAACCTGGGAATGTACCATGTGCTTTGTTACACAATGTGGCACGTTTCTTTCACCTCACCTGAAAAGAAAATGTTTACTAAGATGTGTAAAATACAGAAGGAACAAAATTAGATTCCTTAAGTCCTTATTGTTCATACGTGCCACAAAAATAAATAGTTCAGCTGAGACTCACTTAGTAAATTTCGATCTTTGTGTTCTAGAAAGTAGTGATATTCCTATTACTTGAATCCTATGCTAAGTTGAAACTATATAATATGCAGTCATAAAAACTTCTGCTTGTGAGTCCTAGAATCTCTATGGAATCGTTAAAGAATATGCTGAATTGGAAGGAACCCACAAGGATCAAGTTCAACTTCTGGCCCTGCACAGGACAGCCCCAAGAGTCACACCATGTGCCTGAGAGTACTGTCTCAATACTTTTTGAACTTCAATAAGATTGGTGCTGTGACTGCTTCCCTGAGGAGCCTGTTCTAATGCCCAACCACCCTCTGGGTGAAGAATCTTTTTCTAATATCCAACCTAAACCTACCCTTTAGGCCATTCCCTCAGGTCCTGTCACTGGTCACCACAGAGAAGAGATCAGTGCCTGCCCCTCCTCTTCCCTTTATGAGGAAGTCACTGACTGCAATGAGGTCTCCTCTCAGTCTCCTCTTCTTCAGGCTGAACAGACCAAGTGACCCCAGCTGCTCATCATATGGCATCCCCTCTGGATAATTAATATAATCAACTCTGGTGCTTATTTTTTCCCCATATAGTATCACAATGATTTCTTTAATACAGTATGCTAGCAATCTGTGAGTAGTGGATATTTTTTTAATAGAAAAAATGAATTTGATCACAGGCATGGCTAAATTATGGCTACTATTATGTCTTCAGCCTATTATGTGCAACAAAGGAAAAAAGAAGCTGTCATTAATCAGAAAGGTATGTGTTAAATAGAAACAAGCTTTTTTACTGTCCTGGGAAGCAGGTTGGAATTGATTACAAAATAGATATTAGGCAGGTGGGAAGTGTATCATTACCTAAAGTGCAATTTCATAAGTGTCAAACAGACACAGCTATCCTACAATACTCTGGTTAGTTCATAGATTGTCCTGAAATGTGTGTTGACCTACCAGCTTAATATATCTTGCAAGTAACAAAGTTCTTTTGTGCTTTCGTCTTTTGCAAATGCTTGCAGCCTGTGGCAAATAGTAGAAAAGTGAGATAAACTACTAATGATTGCAAAACCATGATAACCCATAATATAAAATTCCTTAGAATTTGTAATGGAACTATTTTTTTTTCCAGTAAAAAGAAGGATTATGAAGAACAAAAACCCTCACCAACACAAGATCTCTAAGAGCAGTATCAGGTAAATAATTCTACATTTGCATTTGCAGGTAAATAATTCTGGCACAAAGGGACAGCTAAATGATGCTGATAAAACAGGGGACTTCTTTAAGGTATGAAGAAAACTACATTTACAAAGAGTAACTGAAGAGAAAAAAAATCTCTGGGACTGTCCTGGTTATAGTGGCCGGGACCAGTTTGTCACTGTGTGAATGTGTACAGGGCTTTGTATTCTACACCCTCTTATGTCATTTTTCTCAGAGACTGCTAACAATTGATCATTTGCAGCAGCTGCCCAGGGCACACCTGGCCCCTCAGGCTACAAGCTGGGCATTTAGGAACTCTGTAAGATAAGGAAGTTTTCCTGTCTTCACACCAATGATTCAGGTGTGATGACCCCCCTCCAGGGAGGGAAGTCCTTAGCACCTTCACACACAGCCTGAAGGATCATGTCTGCCAATGGGCCATCAAGGAGTATCCCATGACTTACACAGTAAATCACCTATTGTGAAACTCCCGGCCCTGGCGGAGGTACTGGGCACTCCCATCTGAGCCCAAGCATATATAACCTTGGGGGTTTGGCACTTCTGGGACCACTTGTGGGATCCAGAGGAGGACCAGGACCTCAACAGGACTGCAACTGGCACTCTTGACCAGACTGTGGCCATCATCCTCAGCAACAGGTTTTCTCTTTCCTTTTACTTTTTACTAAAGGGTGGGCTATGTGGTGCTCAGCACAGGGGCTGGCAAGCTCCGTTTTGTTCATGTCCCAGGGTGCTGGATGGTACATCTGTTTTTTGTGGGTCAAACATTTTTCCTCTGCATAATTGTACTTGTTGTGATCTTTTTATTAAATTGTAATTCTGACTTGCAATCTCTTTCAGAGTTGATTTCATTTCTCCTGCTGGTTCACCTTTAAACCAGTACAGGGACCGTATTGTTTTGCACATGAAAAACACCTGAATTTTTCATCTTTAAGTTGATTTAAGGAATGGGGACAGGAAGTGCATGAATTATTGCTATATTCTTATCATTGTTTAAAATAGCTTGTCATTATAAGGGGGGAGGGGAAAATATCTCAGTTTCTGATGTCATTGTAGTCGCCATTGGTAATTCTTTTTCCTGCCATTTATCTTCTGTAGGCGTGCATGGCCTAATCACCCCAGAGCTGAGGACTGACATGACTCCTCTGGGTCACATTAATGATCCTGGACTGATGCAGTGTGGGCTTTTAGTGTTGTGTGATGTCCAAAATATTTAGCATATAGTAAGAAAACAATATAATACATAAGATTATTTATTTGTTCATTTATAAGGCTGCTCCGGCACAGTTAAATGCCATCTTTAAACTGGAAGATGCAAATTGAAGTTGTTTGCATGATTGGTTTCTTTAAAAAGATTATACGTGACAGGCTTTCTGCTCGAGTATCAATCTTGCCACAAATTTCTTTGATGGGGATGTCTCTGAGGCTCTGAGACTTAGCCTCAGAAAGACAAAAAGCTAGTCAAACAGCTAGAGCTGTCCAGATGGCTTCTTCTTTATTGATGACCCATCTCTTGTTGCACAGTTTCTCTGCTGCTTTTAGGGGGGCAAAAATCAGAAACCCCTGTTTTGTTTCCTGTATGATTGCCCCTTAGTAATTTTTTTCATTATTCTGTAAATTAATATCAAAGAGAGAATCTAAAAGTCATATGTAACAGAAGACTTGTCTCCACAGATGCAGGGGCAGGAGGGAGGGGAGTTCAATCATCATGCCCAAATAATGATAAATACTATGATTTCCAAAAGCACTGAAGTGAAGGAAGAGCCCTAACCCTCTACAGATCTTTTACAACTGATTTTTATGTTAATTGGCATCTATGATAGCTGTTTTCTAAATCACTTTCAAAATTATGCAAATTTCCTTACTACCCCAAGCACTGCTAGTATTTAAATATTTGCCTGATGCTTTTTGTGTTCTCTTGGCCTCCCAGCATTTCCTACATTCTCTGTTGAATGGGGCCTCTCCTTCACGGAGTATGATAGTGTTGAAAACCAGCTTTCAGCACAGCAGTTCACTAGGAGATGTTAATGGGAGTGGTCAGACATTTTGATTTCTTTAGTATAAATCACATGAATTTCAGCCTAGTGCTGGCCATGGCCCCTTCAACAGGATCAGCCAAAGTGTCTGTATTAGACACAAACTTCACGTCTCAGTGAGTGAGATTTAATCAGGGTTTTTAACCTAAACAGAGACTTCTCCTCCAAAACATTTTTTTCTTTGTTCCTCAATGCTACTGCAAGTATTTCTGCTTTATCATGGACAATTCTGCTCCCTCTTTTTCCAGAGTGGCAGCTGAATTTCTGTAATTCTGTTTTGGCATTGGAAATGTTATGGTTGTTTCTGTACAGACCACTAATGTTCTCACCTGAACTACAGGAATTATGGAAGAGTGGAAAGCATGCAGCTAAAGACATCGATAAAAGTGGGGGGTTTTCCCACTGGAATTTTCAGAAAAAACCCTCAGATATCCAAGAGATTTAAAATATTTTTTTTGTTAGGAATACAAGCCTCATGATCATATTTTTGTATGCTACTAATGCAAAACTCATAGCATAGTAAAATGCAAAAACTGTCTTTTTGTATGAACTGAGGATAAAAAAAAATGCTTTTCCTACTCAGGTTTAATTTTTCCAATGCTCTTGAAACAATTAATGAATTATCCCACCTCTAAATATTTTCACATATATCCCTAACCAAGGATTTAAGTGTTCCATATTTTATCTGTGATTCATTAATAAAAATACATCCCTTTTCTATAAGGGAATATATCTTTAAGAAGCTTCATAGTGAAACATATTTTATAATTTTTAATATATCCTTTCCTAAAAGTTATCATGTGTTTCATGGGACCCCTTTCTACTTTGTCAGCTTGACAAAGAACTGAGAGAGCAGTTCCCCTGACACTCAGAAACTGCTGTCATACCAACAACCGGGGCGCCTTTGCATTTATTATCTTTTTGCAGTGGAATAAAAATAACGGAGGAAGTGAAAGGATGGGAAAAGAGCGGGTCCGTCATTTCTATCTCAAATTCAAGTATATGCTGCCCTCTTGTGGAACTTCTGTGGTAGTTACAAGCACTAGATAAAGGTGTCCTTGCCTTTCTCTGTTTCATTTTGTTCCACTGAACATTGCTAAGACAGATTTAGTGCATATGATGCAGCAGGGTTTTTTTGAAGTAGTCTATATAAATACTAATCTTGTCTATTGATGTACTGTTGTTTGGTTTGGATTTTTTCATGGTCAGCATCCATTTTTAACATAGTTGTGCTTGCTGCTTTTTCAAATTAGGTTTGTGCTGTTTTGTAAAAAGACACATTTGTTAATATTAGAAGCTCTTCTACTCTTTAGGTAACATTGAAATACATTTGTAGTTTTCTCTGGTTCACTCTTTTAATTAGCTTCAGAAAGAAAAGAAGCAGTTTAAAAAAGGGAACAAAAACTTGGGTATCTGTCTGCATGATGTTTGTGTACATGGGGTGTGTCATCTAAATCGAGGATTCTAAAATATTTTCTCATGTGTTATGAAACTGAGTGCTGAGTGAAATTTTTAGAATAATATTTCAAAATATATCACTGTCTAGCAAAAGAATGGAGGTGATACAGGCACAGATCCATCCTCAATGAGGTCCTGAGAAGCAAAGAGCTCCACAAGAGGACAACTCTGGGTGTTTGGTGTCCTGAGGATGTCTTCAGGGTGAGATTCTCTGCTTTCCAAGGAATATGTGTGAATTTACATGGCAGTTGCTCAGTCATCAAGAGCACCTCTCTACCCTGACATCCATTTTCATTATAAAACAGAAGTATTTGAGGCTGTTGCCTTTCTGCCAGATGTGGTCAAAAATGTTATTTATTATTAGGAATAGAGTAGCGAAGCAATTTTATTACCTTATTACCTTATTTACCTGGAAAATATAATTTAATAATAATAGCAATAAGCTGTATTCGTGCTGAACGTGCCCTACATTCTTACATGTTCTGCAGCATATTTTATCCAGTGGAATCCTAAAGGAATATGCAGGCTAAGCCTCCCCCTTCTAGCTCACCCTTAAAATTTCTACTGCAAACCTGATCTCTGTTCTGGAAAGTCTGGTTGAGTTCACTGATATAACACACACCCAGGAAAATGCTCAACTACAAAGAAATGTTTCACTCCCTGATATAAATAACTAGCTGCCACCTCTGCTGAGAAAAAAAAAAATTCTCCTTAGTGAAAGTACTTATCCCTGTAAGCAATGATTTTTGAAGATATGTTAGAGTACCACTATCATTAAAATCACATAGGCAATTTCAAGAACACTGAATTTACTCTTACTAAGTAAGTCCTGTTCAGAAAGTTGAGGGAGGATTTAGACATTTGGTCCACTTTAACCCTTGGAGGAGCACAGCCTATTTTCAAAGGGGAGCAAGTCAGGTCCTGGAGGTATCTTTAATGCAAACTGGGCTTCCAGGAGGCAATGGCTAATGTAGTATAAATGCAGCCTCTGGCTCCCTGCATGCCAGCTCCTCTGTATAGCCAAGCCTTGTATTCTCTTGCTTGCAGACAGGATATTCTCCATTGAAAAGAGGGAGTCCAAAGAATTAAGTTGTAATCAGTGTGCTTTTGTGAGTCCTGTGAAACAGAATGAGAGTTACAAAGGAAGAGCAAGTTGATTTTGAGTGTACAATATTTCAGGAGAGATTGGGAGAGGATGTTTTTACGATATTCTATTATGTCTCCTCTTTAGAGAGAGGCTAAGCCAGTGCCAAAGGAATAGTGCTTCCCAATGTGCTATTTGTTCACAGGATGGATAGGGGCTGACAAGCTGACCATCAGAATGGTTTCTTTGTCCTTGGAGCTCCAGGTGGTTTAACTGTGCACAGAAGCTACATGTTTTTACCAGAATGACTGTTCATTCCTTTTTAGATGACTTTTCAGCACTTTCCAGCTTATTTTCAAGGACTTTTAAAGGAAAAAAAAAAAAAGGAAGGAAGCAGTGTATAACAGGAGGGTGGTAGGGAGGTAAGGGTAAGGTAATACTGGGTGTACACATTATGTGGAGTGTCTCTCGCCTTGTCTAGAAGTACATTCACCCAGAGAAGGCTCAGAGGTAGAAATATCAGTATTCATGTTACATAAATAAGAACCATGGCATAATCATGGGTATAATCAGATTTATTAGCAGCAAGAGTGACATGACTGTATTACATCCCATGCATTTTTCTCAAAGTATACTTAAGGATGTAAAGTGCAGTATTAAAATTATTCTCAAGAGTCTGAGATTTTTTAAAATATAGTCTCTGTTTATTGGTTTTAATACAATATTTGAAAACACAGCCTTTTCTGACAGGTAAAGATAATATGAAAATTACCTAATGTAGACAGAAAATGGCATTGTTGGCATTCATGATTATAATCTGGTTTAGTCCATGTAGATTAGAATCAAATAGAGTAGATTGATTTATTACTAATAAAGAATAAAGAGTTATTCTTGCTTACTACTTTAGGTTCTGATTTTGACCAGGTTGTAGAGGTTGATATAAACTCAGGGTGGAGTAGAGAGCGCTAATGACCTCCTCCAAGCTCTTCCTAATGCAGCTGGCTCCTCCCTGCCAGGTTCTGCAGCTGAGTCACCATCAGCATGCTGACCCCCAGGATCCACCTCCAGACCTGCGAGGTATCTTAGCACTTCTGTAATCTCTCTGCAATATTTGCAAGGATAGATTTCTTTTTTGTAATGTGCCTTTTCCTAATTATCAATAAATTGTTGACATCTTATGAAATAATCAGTCAAAGAATTTAAATAGTGGGTTTAACATTTAGTATTTGGCAAGCAGAGACACTTAATTTTGCCCAGGAAGGGATAAGAATAAGGAAAAGTGATATGTTCTGAATATACATATATTCTCTGTTACCTCCTTGGGGGTGGAAAAAGTGCTGACTTCTATATGCAGTAGCTACTCTGTTAACTTTTCAGATAAAAACTGGGGAAGAGAGTTGCCTCATGTTGCAGAAATTAGGCTAGACACCTCCAATCCATTAACTCTCAGAATGGTGTTGATTCAGCTGAGGTCTGAGGACCGTTGGGATAAATGGTACTGGCACTCTGAATTTCTGATAAAACTACATTGGCAGCTCATCCAAAGAAGGCAAAGTATCCACAAGCGGTACATAATGGGGTGATTATATTTGCATCATTCCTAGCACCCAAAAGACGAATGTGGTATTTGATGGATACTAAGACTCTCATTTTGAAAGGTTTCACTGTTATGTGTGTAGCAAATGGTTGTGTTAAGCTTGTTTTCTGCACAGCTTGTCCTCTTTCCTGAGTTTCTGCAGGGAATAAGAGAAACAAAATATCTCTGCAGATTTTAGTTTCTGCAAGAATGCTGCTTCCTTCATAGAACTGGTCTTTTTAACCAGGATTCATTTTTTCCTTTAAAAGTTTGTTTCCATAAAATGTTTACAAAACTTGTTAAAGTTCTGGTCCTTACTACTTTTTTCCATTTACTTGCAGAAACTGCTTGTTGTTGCACGTGATTGCACCTGTTCTTCATCAGCAGCGTGAACTGTGCTTTTTACCATCTTGTCAGAAAATTGCATTGTATTATTTCCTTCTATCTTATTTTTAAAGCTTATTCATAGCACTGAAGCCTTTTCCTGAAGTTGTGTGTTAACTAAGCTTTTATCACGTGTTGTGATTCAGCTGCAGATGCTGCAATACGGGGCTGCATGAGTAACAGCTGGAAGGAGGTCATTAGTCCTCCCTCTGCTCAGCCCTGAATTTATATCTATATCTGATAACAGAGGTGAGCTCTGTATCCTGTGAATTTCCATGTCCGTATTTCTAGGGGTGCTAAATCAACAAAAAGAAGCACAAAAGGGCCAGTGCAGTGGCAACGCTGATAGATAGCCAGGGAAAACATTGGCAGAGCAGGGATTTGCCCGCTGTACTACAGTGGATAGTGCAATGCTATATTCAAAAGATGCAAATGAGAAAAGGAATAGAAAAAATATTTTGGTCTCTAATGGGACCTCCCCAGTGCAGTAACCCGTGTCTCTAAATATCCACATTGCCTAGATTTTGTTTCTGTATCTGCTCCAAAGACAGCACGCTGGGAGAATTCACAGGCCGTGCATCTCCAAAATGTAACTGCGCCTGGATTTGGGGCAGAAATGCTGGTCTGTTACCGGCGGAGCCGAAGGGTTTTGGGCAGAAATGCCGGTGCTGGTGGCCGAGCGGCGGTGCCGCAGCGCCGCCCAGTGGCCGCGTCCCGCAGTGCGCCGGGCGGGGGGCGCTGGAGAGCGCCGCGGGATGGGCCGGGCGGCACCCGCACATCCCGCAGGCACTGGCAGCATTTTGAAACGTGCAGGATTTGACGAGTGTCGCGTTCTGTTCGACTTTGCAAAAGGCAGCTCCCTCACCGTGAAGTAGCTGATGCCCCTTCCCTTCTTGTCCCCCCAAACTTTTTTTTCTTTTCTCCTTCTGCATCTTGCCTTCCACAGTTACCACTGTAGGATTATCATCTTACCACAGCAGAGAGAATTCCCGTGTCAGTAAGGGGGTTCCAGACAAAGGGACTATTCTGCTCTTGCCAGACCCACAGCTTGCCATTGATGCTGAAGTTCACAGCTGTAAGAACTCTGGTACTGTGGTTAGTTGGGGAGGATAGGTCTGACTAGAGCTGTCCTTTGGCTGGGAAACAACTAATATATCATTTCATGCTGTCCAAAATACTCATCACCTAGAGCTGGCAATGGATACAGTGATAGGATTTTTCAGATACAGCCAAAGCGTTTTCATTACAAAAGACTCCACATTTTTTCAGGTAATGAGGCCCTCCAATAACCAAATATGAAATATTAACATTACTCTTATGTTTATTTTCATTTTCTACCTTTTTTCATTCTCAAAACATATAAGCTTACACTGGCTGGAGTGTCATGAGCTTTGTCTCTTTATTTTATTGCCTACTGCCAAGTACGCTTCTATTTAAGTCCACTGCATATTTTAGTGTCAGTGCTGCTAGGCATAACAAGCTTGTCAAAGTTTATTTTAGAAGCTATTTACTGTAATTTGTGAGGGAGGTGGCAACACTTTGGTTGCTTGACAGCTGCTTTGTAGTCAATCATAAGTAGAGAAGTAATTTAATTCCAGTGTCCTCTCCAGAGAAAATCTTTGAAAGGACAATAATAAAGTAGGAACATGATGGACACAGAGAAAAGCAGAACAGAGAAGAGGTGCCTCAGTTGTGTAGTTCCCATCCAAAAAGTGTGCCTTGCTCATTATTCATGTGTTCAGTGCATGGTGCTCTCATACCCATCTGTTACTGAGGAATGAGTTGGAAATTGTTGTGTTGTTGTAGGAACACTGGCATAAACCTCTGGCAATAGTGTCAATAATTGCAGAATACAAATGTAAAAAATAGGGCAGGATGTGGTTTTATAAACAAGGTATCAAAGTTATTTTCCTGTATGAGTTTCTCTGTTGCAGGCCCACTATTAACTTTCCTAGGTTTAACCCTGGTAAAGGGCAGGTTTAACCTGCCTAGGCTTAGAAAATACCAGTCCCAGGACAGCACACTGATCATCTCACATCTCACCGTTTGTTCCAAGGGCAGTCTCTCCTAGTTCTTCACTTTACCTTGGTATGTATGAGGCTTTTGAGTATCTCCCCCTTAGCTGTTGTGAGGTTTCATTCTGAGTTGTTTTGTGCTTAGCACTGAGACTACAAAGAGATGTCCCTTTCTTGGTAGTAATTGCATTTCTATTTCTGAGAAATGTTATTGGATTTGTAAGATAAGAGAAAGATGACTATAAATACAGGCAGAGCTCTTCACTGATAATATCAAACTTAAAAATTAATAATCATCTTTCACTTCAACAAATAACAGGAAGGTGTAGCTACATTTTTCAGTCTGCACAAAAATGCAAGGCAGAGCACTAGACACCTGGCTATCTCCTGGGGACTCCTTGCTTTCTGTTTTTCTGCAAGAGTGAAAATGTGGCTATTACAGTCGGGTCTTCAAAGGCGCAGCCTTTGAGAATGTATTGTCATCCACACATCCTAGTTCAGGCCTTACCTACTCAAAATTTTTTTAATGTCTTGGGCTTAAAAGTGTGTCCTGGCTCTCTGGTACCTAGCTCAGATATCTGATACCCTGTCTGCAGTTGCTCATATGTTCATTTGTCATTTATTAATGGCATTATTATGGTTTTCAGAGGTAGTCCCCTAGCAATGGATGTTGGACATACACAGACTGAAACAGCTTATATATGTATTAAGGTTTCTGATACAATATTTTGTTCTTCCTCCCTGGTCTTGTACCAAGACATTGTAACACACTCGTAGTTCCAGTGTTTTAGTGCACTCCTGTATATATACATGCATGCATATATATATATATATTTAAGCAAGCAGATCAGTTTTAAAGTATTAGTAAATTTTTCAGGATCCCAAGTTTGTAATAATTAGCACTTAGAAAATTTTGTGACGATTTTCATCAACACCATTCATGTTTTGACATGCAAACACTAATATTTATTCCAAAAGTCTGCTGAAGAATTGTTGCTTTCCTTTGCACCTCTGTTTGATTACTCTTTTTTCTTGATCCATCACTTTTTTTTTATCAGTTATGGTTCTTTGCTGTTAATCTAATATCTTTGAAGTCCCTCTTTGATTCAAGAAAATGAGAGTTGGATGGTATAGTTTGAAAAGGTGCTATTCCTGCTAAATAATGAAGTCATTCTGGTTCAGTTTGTTCTCTGATAGGTTTCCATTTGGCTAATTGGTCTGATAACATGTAAAAGTGTTTAAAAGCCATCACAAAAGTGACAGAAAAAACATGCCCCCAATTTGTTTTAGTGTTCTGGTAAACTTTCTGAAGTTTTCTCCTTTCTTCTTTTTAGAGCTGTAAACATCAGAAGGGGACTTTATTAAATTGCTTTTACCTCAGACTACAGGGGACTTTAATGGAAAAGGGGAAAATGTTTGAAACTGTTGAGTCTTTGTTCTTTTTCTAAGGCAAGAACATTGAGAGTCCACACAGTGGGATTTTAATAACTGGTCTTATTACCTTCACAGTAGTAGAAAAAATGAGGGCACCTGGTTGAAAGGAAACTAATCAATTCTATATAATATGTCCTTGAAAAAGCACGCAGAAATAAAAATATGTTCTTTTCAAATGCCATACAGTTTTGTAGAACATTTATATTAAGTCTAAGAAGATATTTACAGACTGTCTATTTTGCAGAATATCAACTACTAGTGACACCTGGAAACATAGATGCATTTCCCTGAGTAATTAAACCAATAACAGCGTCCTTGGGAGCTCTGTGGACCCATCTGTGCTAATGATGACCCATAACTAGTCTGTCTTCTTCAGAACTGAGAACAAGCAGCATGGCACATCTTGCATCTATAGAGCTGCATTTCTCCTTTACCTATCCATGAACCGTCACCAAAACACTGCATGCCCAGAGAGGCTCTGTGTGTGGTGCCTTGTGATGGCTGTGCTGTGCCTCCATGCACACATTGTCTGGGAAATTCCCGACTGCCACAGGGTGAGCCACGCTTGACATTCAGCCCATGGCCACTTCCCTTATGAGGTGGTGTGTGACTGTCTGTTGTACATTGCTAGGGTAACTTTTACATAAAAGTGAGCAGGAGAACAAAGATATTCACAGTGGATGTTACCATATGTATATTCCAAGGATGGCTTGTTTCACTTATTTTTAAAACTTTAAATCTTTTAAGAATTGCAATCAATGGTGTTATGAAATCAGACCTATCAGATCCTCTGACCCTGATTATTTTTTCTGTTTCTTTCTTTGTAGTTGAAATAAATACTTCATGTATTGCCTTCTAAATAAAACAGTTTCCAAGATACTCTGTGGCCTCTGTTGTAATCACAACTGATGAATCTGAAATTCTCTGGTGTTGTCTCTGGGAGGAGATGGTTGTGGTTTTTCACACCAGTTTGCCCATGTTCTGTGAGTACTCTCATGTCTTCCAGTTTTTTATTGTTTCTCAAACAATTGTTAATGTTGGACAAGAAAAACACACATGCTTGAGAGCTCTCTGAGCCTGGCTGTCTGTCCTTGCCGCTGCTGCATGGTCTCACAATGCTGTTGCAGCATTCTGTTCTTCATAGTACAGTACTTGCTGGAACTGCAATTTCTGGTGCGAGATGTAAGATCAAAGCAGATACTGTGAACATGTTGCTCTTGTGTTGCTTCATTTCACATGTCATCTATCAATTGATCTCCTGAATCATTTAAGGTCCTCCAGCCTAGCGTTTCTTTTGTAATTTCTGTTGTTTTGTCATGTAGTCAGACTTTTTTTTTAACTTTTATTTATGAAACAGAAGATTTCTGCAATAATTAGGGAGTTTGGTGCTAGAAAGTTTTGCAGTTTTTTTGTTTATCTAAGTGACGTGTCTGCTAGTTTGGTGAGCCAGGCTGAACAGTGAGTTGTTTTCATCCTCAGTTCAGTGAATCTGGTGTCTTTTCCATCTTTTCAATCATTTGCTATTGGATGCTTCCAGAAGAACTGTATTGCTGCTCTGGCCCTCTGCTGTGCAAATAAGCAAAGCAACTTTCCCCTAATTTTTCACCCTTTTCCTATCAATATGATTGCTCATAAATTAATTGTTCCACTGCTGTGGCTGTGGTTTCTTTTCCATAGACTCACACATATACAGTAATATGAAGTGTAAATGTGACAGAGCTTGGTGCTCTAGTGTTGTTTTGGCCCTGTTCTCACCAGACCATAGGGAAATGTTTGAGAATTAAAACTGAGTGAACTCATGTTATAGCTACAGACTTTATCTTACCTGAAGGTACTTTTCCTGAGAGTCCAGTGTGTGGGAATCTTGAGCATTAAAGAGGGTTTTGGGATGTTATGCAGGCCCTGGTTATAGGTGGTACACAGGTGAAACCAAACCTGGAAACTGAACTACTTTTCTTGGAACCCTATAGTGATTTTCTGTGAAGAAGAATCAGAAACAAGACTGAGTGTTTGTTGTTTAAAGATCATGAAATAGATACTTGTTTTGCCAGAGAATTCATCCAGGTGTAGCTACATCAGCAGTGTCTACAGAAAATTTGCATCACCCTCATAGATGAAGATAAGGGCCTATAACTGAAAAATTATTATGTTGGCTGAATTTGTTAGCATACTTATTTGTTAGCATCAGCTTTCACATCCCAGAAGTCTCACATATGTTTGCTATAAAACCAGTGTACAGTGTGTGAAATAGCCTGCTCTAATTATAATCTAAACAATGCCAGGAAAGCAAAGCTAATGCAAATAACCTTTATTAAGTCATCCAACATGGCATTACATGCCATGAAATCAAATTACTTGGATGCAGACTGGTGACAAGGGAAATACTATGTGCTGAGATCATGCCTTTTTTTTCCTTCTTTCAGCCAACAATTAGCAGCTCATTTGAAAAGTCAGCTTAATTCCATATACTGATGTGGTGATGACAACTTGGACAGCATTTAGCTCTCAGGAAACAAACCATTAAAAAACAAAGCCCAAAATCTTCAGTGACGGCACATAGTACTCTCCCAGTCTTATAAATTTTAGTCCCCTGGTTATATGTGTGATATACCCTATGCAGATAAGCTGAGAGAGAGAAAGCTTTTACTGAGATGCTTGTTGGCTTTTAAAATATTGGAAAGTTTTGGACAAATTTATTTTATTTTTTCCCTTTTCACTTTAATATTTTTTCCCTCAGAGATTACTAGCTGTAGTTAAAGGGGGCTTAATTCACTTGTCTGTGACTAATTAGTAAGCTTTATATGATAATTTTTAGTATTTTGAAGTCCCTGGGGCCCTAGCCTGGCCTGCTTGTAGGTGTGAGAAATAATGGTATTGTCCATTTTTGTGCCTGCCAGAACCTATGAAACAAAACACCTTTCCATTATTTGTTAATTCCATCAAGATTTATATGAGTCCTAAGACATTACCTGCCTCTGTGTCCAAAGAAAACAGTCATGCATAGAAGCAAAAGTGTATGTTTTATAATACAGTCAGTTATATGATCATGTAATATTTTTTTTCTCACAGTGTCTACTCTTCAGATAGCTCTTACATTTCACTTCTCTGCGTCTGCTTCTAAATTTTCATCCCCATCCTCCTCCCAAATTCATCTTTCCTCTTGTCCATAATGCCTTAATCTTCTGCTGACTGTGCCATACAGGAATGGGAGAATTCAGTTTCAAATCTTCTAAAACGTTTCTATGAGACAACAGGGAAATTAAGGTTTTCGAAAGATTTGTAATTTTTCCTGATTTCAGTAGTTTGAAAGAAAGGCTGGTTTTGACTTTACAGCCAGCTCCTCCTTGCTGTTCCTCTCCAAACTGAAGACAAAGTAAGGCTTCTAACCAAAGGATTGTCGGATGGTTTTTTGGGCTTTTTTTAAGAAGAAAGTCAACATATGGTATCCGATTTTAGCTGAAGCTTTAAAACAACATTAAATTACATAAAGAGCAATAAAAGTCTAAGTAATTGAAACAAGTCATGATAACGGTAAATATCACAAAACTGTCACCCTAGATCACCTGGCCTATCAGCAGCAAAGGCATCTGGATGCTCTCCCTGGCCAGCAGGTTTGTTTGGCTCAGCAAATGCTCCACTGTTTTAGGCAGTTTATTTTGAATGTTTTCCCAGATGTGACTTCTACCTTTTTCCTGGAGAGGGAGTATGCTTTAGTCTTAGGAATCATTAATATCAAAGCTGAAATTTGCCCAGATACTTCTTTGAGGCCTTATATCAGCACCATATATCGAAGTCTTACTTTGTCTACATGCACTTGAATTACACAGTCTTCTTGCCTTATTCTCAAGGTACACTCAATATTTGAACATGCTGGAATTTTATACTGTTCTTCCTTCACTTCGTTATGACATTCACATTCCTTCAAATTCTCCTTTCAAAAGAATCTCATTCATCTGTCTTCAGCTCAAGACTCTTTCCACCATGCTATGGGTGGGCAAGCATGTTTCAGGCGCTTATGTGTGCACTGTGACCCTTGATGCTCAAGGAAGAATCACACTGAGGAAAATGGCTGACAGGCTCTCCTGCTTCTCATCCTTTATGAATTCATGGCAATGGTACCAGCTGCAGACCATACCCCAGATCTGTTTCTTACCTGATCGCTCTGGAACCATTTTCCACTCATTAATATCTTTTGCTAATAAGTTTTTTGTGAGATGTTGTACAACTGCTAAGTCATTCTTTGCTTATTCAGTCCATCTTCACCAATCCCTTGCTGAGCAGTAGTTAAAAGCACTATTTGTCTATTTGCTATCACAAATGTAAGTCATTTTGAAATAATTCTACTCTTCTTGCAGGAAAGAATCCTCACAGCACATGCTTTGTCATGTCTTTGATCATATCAGTTTTTGATGTGGCTCATTGCTTTATGACATATTTTCCCTTGCTCTTCTTTGTCCCCCACTGTTGTCTTGCAGTGTTTTGCAGTGAATCCTAGCTACTCTTTAGTTCACTTCAGGCACTTTTTTGTTCCAGTTGCTCATAATTTTGATACTTTCAGTAACTAGCCCATAGGTTTCTTTACTATGTCTCCTCAGTCAGTATTATTTTTTTAGTATTAACAAGTTCTTTGTCCATATTGAACAATTTTCTAGCTCATTGGTATATTAGGCAGACAAAATTAGTTCAGCTGGTTATCCTTGTGACAAAAAAATCACAGTTCAGAAAAAAAACCTTGCTTATGATAATAAATAGTTACATATTTCCTACAAAAATTGACACTGTTGATTTTTATTTTCTGTCATCACATTGTTTTGCACAGTGCAGTTTCAGAGAATTTAGGATTTTGGTTCAGTTCTAAATTAAAAATACTACTAAATTAATTTGAATTTCTCCATTAAAAATAGCAAGATGTGCCCTTAAGGTAAGGCAATATTTTCTTATATTTTTACAGATTTCTCTAATGATTTGAAGCCAGACTGTGTCTAGATTTCAAGGTTTTCTGTTTCTTTTTAAAATCTTATGTACCAAGAGAAGATTAGTGTATCTATACTCATGTAACCCAAAAATTCGTCTTTAGTTTTTTCTTGTCCATATATCCCAGAATTTTCTCTGCTGCTGCAGAGTTGTTATGCTCAAAATTTTGCTTATGGGCATAGAGTAAGAACACTTTTTATGTAAAGAGAGCTAAAAATTTATTAGTATTACTGAAAATGCAGTGCACTAACCAGTATTAGTCCAGATCTCATTGTTTAAAAAAGAATGATAATGTGGTTAAGATATATATAAACATACCTCCTAGTGCCTACCCCTTCCTCTCAGTGTTAGACTGACATCTCCACTGCTCCTCTGGGTGCTGAGCTGGGTGCGGTTTCACACTGGTGCCAGCAGTAGGGTATCAGTGAATTGTCAGCCTCTGCAGTCCTTCCGTGTGAGGAATGGCATATTTGTAGTGATCTTCACTCAAGGATCAATTTGGGATAATTTTTTTGTGTCTGCCAACACCCTTCTGTACCTTTGCTCTGTCTTCATTGTTCTGTACTTCCATATTACACCCAATTTACTATATATGGTGTCTTTTATTTTCTTTGTTAATCTCTATTTCTTTGTTATCTCTAAAACCAATTCTGTTCAGCTCCCGGTCTGCAATCATCATTAGTTAGTCATAAACACTATTCTGCATAGAATAAGTGCTTGTTACAGCTCTCTACGTAAAACTGTGGTTCTACTATCCAAAGACAAACAAAATAATATAAATGTAGACACCTGGTACCCTTCCTGCTATTCCAACTTGTTCTTCTCCTCTTGATCCTCCTAACAACTAGTTCAGCTGGGTTAAAAGCCTTCCAGAACATGAGAGAATGAAACATGTCTGACAGTCAAAGATGTACAGTTTTGACAGGAAGGAAAAAGGGAAAAGATTCTTCTCCATGCCCCACTCCTTACAAAAAAAATTTAAAAAAAATAAAATATGAAGGCACGCACAGACAATGGATTGTGCAAGCCTTCCACAGAGAAACTGGCAGCACAACTTCCTCGTCCTTAGGGGTCATATGCTAAATGGAAGATCTGGGAGGTTTTTTTTGAAAAGCAATTTGCATATTGTGATTTGGAGAATTCTTTAAAATAATATTTTTTTCCTCTTTAAAAGCAATTTAATGTACTTTACTTTCATTTAATTTTCCTGTGATTTTACTGTAAAAAAAAAAAAATCAAGAACCCTCTCAATCCTATTGCATATGTGATTCCTTCTTATATACATAGTTCAATACTAATACACAGAGGCTGCCCAGAATGTTTTGCATGCTAATTGGCAACTGCTGAATTAGAAATTAAAAGTTTTAAACAATTTAAATAAAGCAATAATAAATATTATTATAGCATATTATTTTCTTATAATCTCTGTAGTTTAATTAGAGGTATATAAAGCCTTAAATAATAGCAGAAAGCTTTAGAGCTTATAAGAATTTGTTAAAGACAGTTTTTAATATGTCGTGGTAAGGCATTTTGAAAAGGCCCAAGAAGTATTCTGGAGAAACATACTGTACTGTACTGCTATTTCATTGATCTAAGGTGGCAGATGGAAGACTTGTCATCTGCGGTACCAATTCATTTCAAAGAGAATATATTGACAGAGTTATAGTTTGGCAATTTTTAATGTAAATGTTTTCCCTTTCTGAAAGAGCCCGTTTACGGTTTTGAGGCCATTAAACTTTTGTCCTGGCTTCTTCAGCACTGCAATTCTGCAATAGGATTGGAGAGTCAGTTTGAGACTGACAATTAACTTCTTGCTTGTGTTGCAAAGCTTCTTTTTATATTTCTGTAAAACTGAACAAATGACTGCTACTAACGTTTTGCTCATCAGCCAGTAAGTGGAGGCCATTTAAGGCAGAAATGTAGGGTTTATATCCAGCTGTTGTTCTAATGTTGCAGAAAGCTTTTGATGTAGTTCATTAAATTCAACTTCAGGCAGTCACAAAACTGCAGCTAATTATTTTTTTCTTTCCTCAGCTAAGTGAAACCTGGTGTTACCAATTTCTACTCACAAAATGGAGCTACAGAATTCTTAATTCTGAAGACTGAAGAAACAATGCAATGAGAAAGCAACAAACATAATTTTTATGAAAACAGGTAAGACTGCACCAGTGAAACTTTATTTCATATCAGTTTGTCAGACTGTCTTGGGAGTCAGACTCAGTATGGGACATTGCTTCTATACTGGAAGGTCATAGGGCCTTTTTTTATAACACTTAGTTTATGTTTTGGGGACTAATAACCAGGTTGGAGATGCAGGTTATGTGGGTTCAGCCCTCTGGTGGAAAAGGAGCAGAGCTGTGGATGAGAGGTAATTTTCTTCAGTACTGAGTACATGGAGTGATTTAGTCTCTACTGTGTCAGTACAAATCAAATTATACAATGACAATTTCTTTCATTTTCTGCAATACCAAAACTGAGATCCAAAGTTGCAAGATACATGTATGGAGATGCCCTTCTTGACTTTAAGTTCAGAATATCTGAATACCTGAATACAGCTCTGTGTTAACACATGTATGATGCTACACACCTCTGAAAACATGTTTTAACATGCCTTAAGATCATCTGTACTACCCACGATGTTAAGTTGTTGGTAGAGCTTAAAGTAACCAGAACATCCATGTGTGTTTAGAATAACATTCAGAAACAGGAAATGTGAATAACCTCCTGCCATGGAGCTGCTCATGGGAGTAGAGGTTTTGGTTGACTGCTGTGGTGGTTTACTCTTTGGGGACTTCCTAATCAGAGAACATTTCCAAGCCAGTCGACCAAGCTTGGACCAAGCTATTTCATCCCAGCGTTCTTGGAAAAATAATAGATACTGAGAATTTGAGCTTCTCTTAATCATTGTTTATTGTCACATCATAGTCAGGACTTCAAAGAGGCAGTTCTCCCTTCTGCTAAAATTCTGTGTACACACAGAGGAGAGAGCCCTTACTATGCTTTTACAATTAAAATTAACAAATATACAAAATGCGTATAACAAGGGAAGAAAAGTGTGAAGTAACAGCAATAGAATGGTATAGTTAAAATATGTAGAATTGGGTATCTTCAAGGTTTTTATTTATATAGCTGCAGCTTTGGTTGCAAGATGAGAGGAAAAATGATTTCAGCCTCAAATTTTCCATTTTATATATGCATATTTTTGCTTTTGACAGAATGTCTTCAAATACTTGTAAGTTGTCAGCTGGTAACTATTGTTGTCTAACTGTGATCTTAAGAGTGAGAAGACACATCAAAAGAGAATTAAAGCAATGATAGCAACCAGTGCAAATCAGAAAAGTTTCACATAAGGATGAAATCTGGCATTTGTGTCAAGCACCAAGACACAATGGGGGCACAGGAAGAAGCAGTTAAGGTAGTTGGGTTTAGAGTATGAAAGTAAGGCACAATATGTCACCTTTGTCTTTCTATGAGAGTGTTTTACGTGGCAAAATTATTTTACTAAGTTTGGGTTCAGTCTGAGAGATGTTTTCATAGGACTTCATTATGCAGCATTTTAAAAATAATCTGTTGGTACTGAACAGTCAACAAACTGAAAGACCCTTCACAGAACTATTAACTAAGTTGCAATCATGGGCTCAAGTCATATTGCTGTTTCCATATGTGCATCTCAATGAGCAACACTTGGAAGAATTAAAAAGCTGAGAATTAAGTCACAGTGTGACATGTATAGGTAATAAAGAGGGTTTGGTTTATAGTTATTAAGGGAAGGAAAAATTAGACTTGCTTTTAAATGCAATATTGAAATTATGATGAAATTTTTTTTTATTTGTTAGCTAAAAAAATCTGACTGAGAAACAAACAATTTTCTGCCATTTTAAAGAACTATGACACTCTAAAGGGTATTTTTCAAAATAAAAAGCCAAAAATTTTGTAATTTCAATTGCAGAATATAATTGTAACAAATTTAAGGACTAGGTTTTGAATACAACTCACAAAATACTAAAACATATATGGGATCCACTAACCCCTCATCTATAAATGGGCAGTTTATTTTCTGTAAAAGACAAAGGATTTGTTAATACATAAATGCATAGTGATAATTTAATAGGTTCAAACTTGAACTATTTAAAATGTGATTTCTTTGAATATGGAAAACAACAACAGGTATGATCATGGATTATGATCTTGTGGCTGTTTTACCTTCACCAGAGTGACAACTTGAAGGACTTTTTCCCTCACCCAAAGGGGGTGTCCTAGTTCAGCAGGAGGGACCAGTTATCACTGTGTGGGGGTGATTAAAGCTGTGTATTCTACACCCTCTATTCATTCCCCAAGAACAATGGACCATTTGCAGTTTCTGCCCAGGAAGCTGTTAGCACCTCCACACCCGGCCTGAGGGGGCGTGGGTGCTAATGGGCCATCACCGGTTCACCAATACCCCATGACTCATAGAGTTAATCACCCATTGTGTGAGTCCCTGCCCTGGGGGAGGGACTGGGTGCTCCCTGAGGGTACATAAACGGGGCTCAGAAGGACTTGCGCACGCCTCATCAGATCCAGAGGAGCAGCAGGACCTCGACAGGAGGAAACCACCATTCTCGACCGGACTACAACCATCGCTCCTGACCAGACCACAGCCATCATCTGCACCAACAGGTTCTTCACTTCTTTTTGCTTAGGACTTGGTGGAACCAGGTGGGTCTCAGCACCAGGGCTAACAAACCCCTTTGGGTTTGTGCCCCGGGACACTGGGTTATACTGTTGGGTTCTGGTGAGGTGGAAGTAGTTTGTCTCTTTGTGTCAGTGAATTTATGGTAATATCTTTAAATAAATTGTAACTCTGACTTAAAATCTCTCTTGTGGTGAGTCCATTTCTCCTGCTGGTTTACCTCTAAACCAGCACAGGGGGTCCAAAGCAGTCACGGGTCTCCCAGCAGAGCCTTATGAGAGCTGGGGAGACTAATGACTTCCTTCAAGCTCTCACCGATGCAGCCCTGTGTGCAGCTGCCTCCCTCACTGCCAGGGTCTCCAGCTGAGCCATGGTCAGTGTGCAGTCCACCCACCATCTTTTTAGCAGAGCTGTTACCTGACCAAACTCGGACAAGCAGGATTAGACATCCAACAGCATCAGCTTGTCAAGGCTTATGGATGAGGCTGGAGGGGCTAGCTTCCAGCACCACCACCTGTGTCTACACACAGGTTGGCATTAACAACCTGACAGAGTTCAAGAAGCATTTAGACAATACCATCAAGCTACCTTTCCCAATCTGTAAGCCATTACTCTTGAAGTCTCACAACCAATTGCCAAAGTCCTACCATGTTTTCTTTACCAAATGTGAAGACCATACAATCTTCACTAGTATATCACAGCTAAATCTCTTCTGCAGCTTTGAAAGGAGAATTTTAATTTTCTTCTCTCAAATATGTTTTTAACTGTTCAAAAAATTATGCTTACACTGAATTAAACAACTTTAAATGATCTAAAAAAATTCCTCTATTAAGTTGCAGGTGGGAACTCAAGAGCAACACTTCTTTGATTTTACTGTGGATTCCAGCAGGAGAAAATGTGGGTAGGAGGTACTTGTGAAAATCCTGAAATACCTCTAAAATCAGAGTTGTGTATTCTCTAAATTGGATTAGCCTGGAAGGGTTACTGGGGAGGTAATAACTACTGAAATACAACAAACTCCCCATGACCTGATGTGTAAATACACAGCAGAACTGGACATGAAAAAAAATGAGTTTTGGAGAGCACAGAGATAAAATATAAGCAGTCATGAAAACAATGCAAAGTGGGTCTTTGTTTTCTCTTGTGTCACTGAAGTGATGGATTTTAGTGCGATCTTAATCCACTCTTGATTCTTCACAAAGAGGCTGGTTTTTCTGATATAAAAATGGCAATGAAGGAAGAAAATTTAAAATACTCATTGATTTATTGCATTTATTGGACATGTAGCAATCAACTAAATATGTTTTGTAAATTTCTAAGTCAACTAGGACTGTAGCAACAGACTTAATGGTTACTTAGCATCAGAAAGTATTTTTCTCTAAAGAAAGACTAATTTTTAACAAGAATATATTTGCTAACTCCTTTAAAAAAAAAAAAAAGAGAGACTACTTAAAATGTAGTTGTATTCTAAAGATCTGAATTTTATTGTTACTCTACCCCAGTGTAATATACTACATCTATTAAAAAAAAGGCATTAAATGATTTTGTGTTTATATTTATTGTCAGCAATACATCAGTTATGTAAAAATAACCCAGATGAAAATGTAAGACTTCTTACATTTTCATATATTCTGTATTAACTGAATAAAGCTTAGTGACAATATACACAAATTTGCAGTAGTAGTTGTACGTAAACATTTTGTGCATTAAAAAAGAAATATTCATAATTTAAAAAATAAAAATGCATTACACAATTTACAAATTAACAATAACAAAAAAAGGTAAACATTCTTCAGACAGCTGTCTCCTTGTTCTACAAAATAAATATTCAAGTAAATTAAGTTAGGCAAAATAAACTCTTAACTTTGGGTGAGCACAATTTACATAAAGGTAAAAGACAGACTTCCATTTAATTCAAGGTATATTTTACAGTGATTTACACATAGAGTTTTTAAATTGGTCTCTTCACATTGTAATATTGGAAAAAAAAGCTTTATTACATTTTGGCAGGAGGAAGGGGGTTTCAAAATTGATGCCTTATACCAAATCTAAACAAGCTTGTGCAGTTTCATCAAAGCTTCAAAAAGGAACTGCTCCAGGACTCAAAGCAGACACAGTAATCTAGAAACTACATTTTAAAAAGGAGAATACAAACCACCACGTCAACAGGAAAATGTCTACTTTGCTATTTTCCGATTGGCATATTTGATCACTGGAAACGTTACTTTCACAAACTAATAATCTACAGTAGTGGCTGCTTTAGGCACTGGATTTGTAGAAGCACTCTGATTTTAAAGCAAATTGCTCTTCATTTTATACTGATAATTCCCCTATTATTTATATCTGTTTCAATGCTAGATGGCTTAATCACCTTAGCAACTTTTAGCTTTACATAAAATTTCAGCCCTCCTTACAGCCTAATATATTTTCTGGATAATCAGGGAAGCCATTCTGACTTCAAATCACCATGCGCTTTGTTCATAGAAAAAATAATAATAAAAACGCACTCTAGATTTTAAATGCAGCACTAGTATGATGCAGATGTGCACCAGATATTCACAGATCAGATATAAAATGTAACACACACTAAAATACTTGCATGGATTGCAAAGACCAAACATACTTAAAAAACACTCCTATCTCTTTCTTTGTCCATTTTATATGGTAAGAAAAAGGAGATGTCACACCTTTAACTTCAAATTATTAAATGCTTAGATTTAGGACATAAAAGTATTCAAGGCAAGAACTAGGCAACAGCTCCTCCTAAGACCAGCCCGTATAATAAATGAAGATGACTCATTGCCAATGAATGAAACCCTGTTCCCTCAATGCCTTATTGGTCCAAAACTATTTGATGACACGGAATCAGACTTTTAAAAGTACAGAAAACATTATTAAACTTTATTTCCCCACATGTAGTTATCATTCTTTAAATCTTTATAACTTTTCCATGTTATTTTTTGTATGTCTGACAAAAAAGGATTCAACCAGGTTTTTCTTGTTTTCTACTCAAGAACACCAAAGTAATTAAAATCATCAAGATTTGTATTTTTCCTATGGATCTTTCCAAGGTGATGTAAGAGTGGAGCCCCCAGTCCTGAAACACGTATATGAATGAATCACTGCTGTCACAAGGGGGCGTGGAACTTCATCAGCTGCGGCTGGATCAAGGTATAAAATGAGAAATTGAACCTGTTCCAAAGATTGTTTGCACATTGGTTCCAAGAATTATTTCAAATGGAAAAAAATGTGTGTATTTTTAAGGTCTGATGTTACCCATTGATCATTTCAGTGGATCTGGGCCAAAGTTTGCAAAGCTACAGTTTTATTCAGTGTGCAAAAACTGGTGCTTCTTGAGTAAATAGTGTGATGAGTAGGCAGAAGTGGTTTAGGTTATAAAAAAGACCTGAGAACCTAATACCGAACTTTATATAACAATTATTTTTGAGAGGTTGCCTGATAAAATTTTGTATTGCTTAGTAGTGGCACAGTCACTTATATGTTCAGGCTACACATAGAAGCCATTTGAGGAGGATAACCCTTCTCAGGTCATGGATCACATCCGTAACAGGCATGTAGATACAGTGGCAAGTCAATGAACTTCATGTTGGAAGCAAAACACTGAAAAGCCATAAGCATGGAAGAGGTTAACAGTGAGTTTTCATACTGCCAGAGCCTTTTAAAAAGTCATGAGTATTAAAATGGCAGAACTATTTATCTCATTGTTTACTTACCAGTATACTCAAGAATTTACCTGAATAATTAAAAGTCTATCCAATTATTCTAATTAGAAAAGATAAAAGGTCTCTGAATATTTCACTGCCAGCAACAGTGAAAAAGCTCTCACTAGCAGAAGGAAAGAAAAGCAAAACCATTTTATTTTAATTGAACAACCAGAACAGCTTTTTAGACAAGAAATATGTCACTCAGGATAACAGGGCAACCACTTTTTCTTTTCTTCTTTTTCTAACAAAGTTAACAAATATAAAAAATCTAGTCATAAACAGCCTTCAAAGTACTATTAGAAACCAGCAGGACAATCTATACCAGTATAGGTAGATGGGGCAAGAAACTAGACACTTGTATTACTGCCATGATGTAGACTACAAATGGCCGCTGTGAAGAGGAACGGTGTGTACAGAACACATCATTAGCCAATTCCATCCAGTCACAGTCCAAACTGAACGCTACTCTCTTCAGGATTCAAGACCTGTCTACTTGACACTCCTTGCACAAGATACATCATTATCCTTTCTGAAAAGAGGCAGTTTCTATGGCAATACTAGTTAAGTGCATATCATGCTGCACTAATATAGTGCAAAAATTTGCCTTACATGTAGCAAAAAAGATGCAGGCAACAGTTTGAGTTAGAGAAAGTAGAAACATCTTGTAACATTTACAACAGGTATACTTTTCCCAGACAGCAACCACTAGAAAATAGTTAATCTGAGAATGCCTCCTTTCTGGATGTACACACGAGGCCTTTATACTTTGGAGTGGTAACAGGACAGAATTTTGCAAGTGAGTCATTGCTCTCTGAAATGCAGGTTAACACAAGTTATCATTGACCAGCAAACTATTGAGCTTGCTCAGTGGGTTAATCCCAGTTCAAAAGTTAATATTGTACTAAGTACTAAAATGCTCTTTAGCAAGCATATAATCTGTTGGAGTAATACATATGGTTCAACTGAGTATACATGTTATGCTTGAATATAAAGAGTTATAGACAGTTTGTTACAAACTCTTCATGCGTACTGATTATACTTGGTTAATGATGCAGGGGCTTCCAACCGTTAATACTGTGTCAGCTGCAGTATTCTTGAGACAGAAGTGGTGCTTAGAGTTTCTAAGACTGAGGAAACACCAGCGTTCTCCAACTGCAGTGTCTATTAACGCGATTCTGCCAAATTTCTCAGTGCTGATGGTCTAAAGTAAAGCAATAATACCTTCAATATCTGTAGGCATTATGAAATCCATCCTTCTTCATCTATGGTGCAATTGCAAAAAAAAAAAAGAGAGTCAAAACACTCAATCCACTCCATAGAAAATCCCTGTGGCTTTAGACACCTTCTGGTTTCAATCCAATAATTAAGACTCTGTTTGTCACCATAAGTTATATTTTACATATCTGCATCTCCATCATAAGCCAAAGTTAAAGGTTTCAGTCGGTTGTTCTGCCTTCTCTGGGGCTTCTTTGGCTTTTTGCTGAAACAATAAGATAATTTGTAAATAGAACAAGCAACTAATAAAATACAAAAATGGATTTCAGTCTTAAATGAAAGATGAGCATGCTGATGATGCATTTGGTTATTCATTTATAAAAGCTTTAAGGCTAAAACCTTCACTTGGATCACTAATCATCTCTTTATCAAAACCCAAACCAATATCTAATTCAAAGCTCAGTTGTTCAGAAACAAGCTGTTACGGCACTGCTGTGACTTGATGAAATCCTTGGCAAGTACTCCTGCAACATCAGTCAGTTCTCTGAAGAACTCAGAGCCTGCCGTGCAATATTTGGTCACGTGTCAAAGATGCAATCAGGTTCTTTTAAATTATGTGACTCAAATCTTAAACCTCCCTCAACATACCAAAGGTTTCCACAGGAAAGTTCCATCTTTTGATCGATTTTATCTCATTATTCTTGTTGGAATGACTACAATTAATTCTAGATGTTATAACCAAACCAGTCATAAATAGCAGGGATATGGTTGTCAGCCATAACATTCCTTGTCTAGCTTGGAATTAGATTTTCATTCAGCAGTATTTCCAATCCATTTGATATAGTTATAAAGAATTACCAAGCCAAAGGAAAATGCATGTTTATACATGCTTTAGTTCTTGTCTTCTTTTAGAGTGTAATATAAACATTTCTTTAAATCAGGCCTATGCATTCTTAGTCTTGCTCAAAATCTTAGCTACATCACTTAGGCTGCCCAAGTCTTAATCTTTTATATCAATCCGGTTGTTACTGTGGTTTGCAGTAGCCACAGCTTCCAGTCGAAATAATCTGCAGTGGAACTGAATGCTAATGGATTTTCTTTTCCTCAAAAAAAAAAAAAAGGGGAAAAAAAAGAAAAAAAAAGATTTCTTCCTTACTTAGTTAACTAAAAGGCAAACAAATCCAGAAGCCTTCTAAATGCCCAAATGCCTACTAATGCAGTACAGCCAAGAGCCTGCACAGTTATTCACATCAGAAATTCCATACAGGAAATAGAAAACTTCAGGGAGTGCATTCTCAAAGATGACTTGCGCAAAAAAACAATTATTTCATGTATGAAAAAGATGAGAAGGTTTTCAGACTTTTTTGATTGTGTACATATACATCTTGTCAAATATCAAATCTGACTTGTCTGATTATGAAATTTCCTTCTTGCTATTTCTCCCTTCGTTTTGTGATACAGACACAGTAAAATTATTATGGACACTGTACATTACAGACATAAAAGTAAACTGTACACTAAGCTACCCCATATTTGTAAGTTCTAAGCTCAGGAGAGCATGTGATCATTTAGAGTACAACCAGAATCCACCAACCTGAATTTGAACAAAAGGACACGGAAAATTAAACACTGCAGTTCACAGAAGCACCTGCAGTTTCTACAGCAGCAGATGTAAACACTAGCATTACAGTCTGTGTGGGACTGTTTATTTATAAATAATTAAAGAACTCACCAGGCTAGATAGATCATAGAAACAATAAAGATGAGTAAAACAAATGCACCAGCAGCTACACCATAAACCCAGGTCTTCAGCCTCCCATCTAAAAGGAATGAATGTTAGTCAGTAGTGTTCGAGTTAGTGTGTTGAATTATTAGTTCTGATATAGCACAGAAATAATTTAATAATTAAAAATAAATGTACCCTCTAGAAATTACAGATTAATAAGAGTACATACTGTTAAATAACTGAGCAAAGACTTCACTGCGCACTTGTGCTCTGCTTTCAGCCGAAGTCTGGATAATTCGAATGGAGCTGAGATGCGGGGCAGGGGCAGCAGGTGAGATAGCAGAAATTCAGCCCTGGGGCCCACTGGTAGCGAGCAATCCCTCAGTATGATTACAGGGCAGTCCATCAGCCCGGGGCTCATTTATGCTGTTAGCATCACTTTCCATTCTAGCTCTAGTAAAGCAATCTGCCTGGGTTTTTTATTCTTCTTTATATTTACTTTTATGTTTTTTAAATACCTATAGCATTATTTACTTCATCCATAACTCAACCATACATATACAACTTTGACTACTGTATAAAGTAATATTTTTTTTACATTTCTTTTCCTGCAAAATGCAAGTTTTATTTTTATAAAACAACTTCTCACATAACAAAAATACATCAACAAAGACAATTCATGCTCATAAATAGAGCAACTGTCCACTATTATTAAGGGCTGTATTTATTTGCAGCCTGTGTAGTTTGTATTTTGGACATGATGACCCTGCAGGCAGTGGTACACATACCACTCTCCTTCCAGCCTTGATCCTAGATGCATCGAATTCTACCAGGAAAAATGATGTGACTCTCTGTGGGGTTTTGCTCTGACCTCAAATGAACATGTCAAAACTAAAAGTCAGTGCATGCTCTTTGACACACTACTTTTATCTGACTCATTTTTCAAATTTCTAAATGGCTTTCTGAAAACATTGTTTTCCAGGAGGCTGGAAAGACATTTCTTTGGCAATAAACCACCCTTCCCCCCCCCAAAAAAAAACACAACCAAACAACAAAACCTCCCAAACATTATAAATCTGAATTATTTCATTTATAAATGGCAAAAGTTTTATTTCATGAAGTTGTGTATATTTTCAATCTAAGCAAACACAGCAAAAATTTTTCTCCCCAACCACTTACTGCTTCCTGATACTTCTCTAGAACAAAAAGACATCATCAATGGAGTTTATATTTCCGCAATGTAACAATAACAAAAATTAGTCAGACTGGGTTTGCTCAGTTACACAGCAGTGCTCTCTATTGCAGTGCAGTTGAGCTCAGGGCTTTCTGGTCTCTAGCAATGCAAAGTCTTGCAGTCATGTGGACAAATTGCTCAAGACTAATCAGTATCAAGACATTTTACCTTTGTTACCTTAATCAACATAATGAAACATTTTAACTGATAATAACTGAGATAACTGAAATAACTCATCCATTAAAGAGTAATTAAACAGTAGAGTTGACCTGGCATATCCTATGATATACTATCACTGAGAGGAATTCAGACTTCAGTACTGCTAAACAGGTTACTGTCTTTTCTCCTTGCCTTCTATTGATAAAGGTAAAGGGTTTTGGGTTGTTTTGAGTTGGCTTTTGAAATAGTAGCATCTCCTTGAAAAAAAGGATTGTGTATGGATTTATTTATTTTTGTCAAAGCAAGGAACTCTGTTAATGAGATCATTCCTATTATGCAACTACTGATATCTAACTCAAGCTCTCTGAATTCCCCCTGGACAGATTACTTCTAAGTATACAAGGAAATTGGCACCTCAAACTCATCTGTTTGTTGTAATACATCAGCACAGACAACTGAAGAGAATAGTTTTAATACCTTCCTTTCTGGAACTGCAATAAAATTTGTTGAAGACAGTGAAAGAACTATTTTAAATCTAGACTTGGAAACTATGAGGTAAAGAATAGTCATGCCAGAGTAAATTAAAACATTTCCAATAGATATTCAATCCTGAAATTAAAATGATCCCACATAAATCTCATCTGAAGCGAAAAATGTTCACTTTTTTTTACATTTGCTCGTACCATCACTGCATAAAGTATTAGTTCAACTGAATATGGTTAGGATTGTCTGAACTGAGCTTTGTCTCCTTCCTAGCTTGAATCACAGAAAAATTGGCGAGGTTTCATGAAATCTCTCAACTGTACCATGCTCCAAAACCATGTCTGAGCATCCACATTCCTCAGGAGTTGAAGGCACCTGTCTGATATTTTATTGTTGCCACTCTGGCTGCTACAACCCACCCTCTGGCCTTTTCAGGTGTAGTTAGCCAGAATGAGTAAATGATAACTTATTTGTTAAGATGCTGCTTTTTAAAGGAGGACCATAAAGGTTTAATTTTCTTTTTCTTTTTTTTTCTTTTATTGTTGATTAAAGTATTTGGAGTAAAGATCATTTTATTGCAGATATCACATATAATATCACAGTGAAAATAAGGGTAAATTCTAGTAGGACTAATAGGATCTAACATAAGTATTCCTAATTTCTAACTCAAACATTATTTGGTCTGCTTATTAGAAGTATTATCATTCTCAATTTGCAACATTTTATGGATTATGCATGTATAGATAGTGCTTTCAATTCTGAGACTAAAAGCATCCAAAAAAACCTTCAGAAAGAAGTGACCATTTTAAGACACCACTGTGTTACAATATTTAGCTCAATGTGATTTAAAAGACACTTAAGATGATAACCAATTGCTCTCTTCCATATAAACAACATTTTGGACAAGCAACTCTTTATGTGAAAGTATTATGTTAATTGAAGTTTAACTTATCTCAATACTTAAAAGCGCTAGGAAATATTTGCTGACATCTGATTACAAGATAGACTTTACAAAGTATGTCTTGTGGAAAAAACTGACATATTTCATGCCACTCCTGCACATAAGTCCTTGCTCAGCTCTAAAGAGCATAGTCCATTATAAAAAGAAATACTGCTTATAGAGACTTCAAGCATGTCTATGCTAAATGTCAATAATATGGTTAGATTTTAACTAAAATGAATTAGTTTAAATATGGATATGGCAGAAAAGCGTTAGCATATCTATACTGATTATTTTCCTAAAATTTATGCTATGGCTGCAAATTTTAAGCAGCCTTTACCCTTGCAGTCTTCAGTGCTACCTTTTCATTCCTCTGTCAACAGCACTATTTTTTGAGACACCATAATTTAAGTTACATTTCAAATAGCTTCTGTGAATTTTAACTGGTAGAAGGAATTAAAAGGAAATATTCTGCAATATAAGATTTCATTAAATATATTGATGGAGTAGTGAGAAGGCTAGAGGTTTACTTATCTCTCTTCCTTTGTTTTCAGTCAGAGCAGATTCCTGCCTTCTTAAATTAACACTTCAGGGTTTTTCTTTTCTTCCTTGGCATTACAAAAAGGTAAATGCCAGACCCTGCAGCAGTACTTAGCACTACGAACTGCTCATTGCATGACTTCACCTGGCCCAAATGGCTGTAGAAACCAGGTCCTTCCTCGTCCTGACTGGTTACTGGAGGGCTGGGTAGGGTTCACAGCTCGACTGGTTTTCACATCTCCCTTTTTGTCCTCCATGGTGGGGATCACCACCACGGGGATGAGAGTGCACTGTTCGAGTGTGCCATCGGAGGACATAACTTCAGTGTATCCGTCTTCACAACTGCATGTTCTAGTCTGTAGGGAACAAGTGTTTTACACTGTGTAGCAGAGAAAAGTTTTCTATGAGCTATAAAGCATAACAACATGGATGCCTGGAAGAGAAGACTCTATTTATGAGTGCTAGCCTGGAGAATATCTCTTCATATATTTTTATGAAAATCCATACCATAACAACAGAGACTAACACTGAAAGGTAGAAAATGGTGTGAGGTTGATTTTAACAAATTAATGACTAGCAAAATCTCTGAAAATACTTTTTGTTGGCATAGTCTTTGTAATGCAGAGAGATGTGTGGGAAGCCCTCACGGGAGTGTTCTATGCTCCAATGCAGTAGCACATACCTCACTGCAGTAAGCATGGGGATGGCTGCACGGTGGGTTACATGACCTGTCAGCGTCTGGTTGGCGCATCACTAAACAGCCCCCTGTAGGACAGAAAATCATATTTTGACAAGGTAATACCTCACCACTGACGAAATTACTGATGCCATTACTTGCTGCAGTATATCATGGATGTTAAATTTATTGCTAATTTGAGTTTAAGAGTCCTTCTCTTATTCTAAGGTGAAGGATAATTTGTATCAAGTATTATCTCAGAGGTAGAGTAAGGATACAACAAATCTATTTGATTTCATGTGCATTTTAGAGAACTAATAATTGTCAATGGAACCTTTGTTTTCCCCTTTGTTCCTTTGGTTGATTACTCAAAAAACAGTTTAAATGCTGTGTTGTACTCAATGGAAGATTTGGTTCTCTAGGGCCTTCTTTTGACTCACAAATTAAAACTGTGGCCAAAATAGAAATAAAAGCATATTTTTCATTTATGTCTTTGTCCATTAAACTGAAAACAAGTTATTCATCCTGTTTAGAAAAAGATACCTGTTTTCTGCTGCTCCTCAGTGTCACTTTTACACATGCTATAACTTTGCCTTCATGAAGCAAGGCTTCATGTTAGCCTAAGATTTTTTGAAAGGAAATCAGTATTCTCAGTAAAGCATGTACTGAATGTTGCAATACTGATGGGTTTCAGTCTTTTCCCTTTTTATACAGACCTAGTTCTCATTTCTTTAACTTTATGTACAATGCAGTTATTGTTATGGACCAATACACACAATCAGGCTTTCACTATCATTTCAGCCAGAATGACTGTAAAATACATCTAGAATCTGCTTGAATTTTGTTTGAAGTTTGAATTAACCTGTGTTTCCTCTTAGCTTACAGGAGAGATATGCATCATGTAGTTTAAAATTTACACTGCTACAGGACAGCTTATCTTGCATCTCCCACATTAGTAATATTTTTATTCTGGCGTGATATAATGATGAAATCCTGATAGCTTGAGGTTGGTCACAACCATAGCAGATGCAGTTAGATGTGGTTACGTAGATTCAAGTGTTAACAGGATGGCCAATGAAGAATAAATAAAACCCTGCTGGTTGCCATAAGTTTTGCCCACCCCCAGAAAAGAAAACCATACATCCTAGCATACAGATCACATGCCTGGGAATCTATGTAATAAAATATCAGTCATCCAAGGAAGCTGCAGAAGGAAAGAGTTGCCTCATCGCCCATGGGAAATAACACCTTCAAGTAAAAGAGAGCTATTCAGCACAACAATATTACGCAAGAAAGTAAATAGATAAAAGACCTTAAAACTTAGGACTCACATTAATTATTTAATTATTAAAACACATTATGTTAGAGTCAAATGTACAGCAATAAGGCAGACAAGAAACAATGTAATCAGAGATATGGGTTGATTCTAGATCAAAATAGGTAATCTCCATTTAAGTCAATCATGTATGCACATCTATCAATCCGACTCTTAAATATTGTAGTTTATACAAAACGCTTTCAAAAAATGTACAAATGTAAATTAAAATCTGGTTCACTACTGTATATTTAATGTAGAGGCATTCTCACAGAATAGTATATGCAAGTTCTGTGTTTGAAAACACCAGAAACATACAAAAAATATAGTTTTGCATTGGAGAGAGACTGGTTCTGGAATTTTCCACTAGTTTTCACTTCAAATAAGACAGTTACCACAGCTTTAAAGCCATATACAGACCAACTTTGAAAAAAAAGACATACAATATAGGTCTGAGATTTGTCTGCCTAGGAGGTCCCATTGTGAAAAATCTGCCAACAACATATATTCTTACATTTGTCTTGCCTGGATTTTATCATGTGGCTGTATTCAGTCACATCACAACAACTATTATTTTCATGTGACTGACTGATTTCTGAATATATTCTGATTTTAACATCTCAGAGCCATAATTTCCAAGATGCTACTTATTTTGAAATCCTATAAGACTTTTCATATATTATTATCAATGAGAATTCTTAGAGATTTACTTACCATACAAGCATGTTAGCTGAGCAGGAAGGGATCAGAGTGCACAAATAATGCCTTGTTGCATTTGTTGTGAACATGATGCATTTTAATAGTCTAACAGCACAAAGTAATATTTGCGAGAGACTTTGAGCTATTGTTTCAACATCTTGTAAAAATGATACAGATATTTTATTTCTACTGTTACAACAGACAGTAGTGGTGGATTCCATCATCAAGAAGTATTGGATTGGCAGTCCATGAAAAACAGCTCACCTCCTGTGACTGACCTGGCATGTGTTTACAGTCCCTGGGATTCTTTTACTATCACTGGGCTGATAAAAAAAAATATTTAAACAACAAATGCATAACTCTTAGCTTAAATGAATTCCTATTTCTGATAAATAAATCCATAGAAATAGATAAATATGAATATTTCCTTCTGAGACCTCAGTTATTCTTAATTCATGTTTTTCTGTGCTTTGGTTTACAAAAAAAGTCAAGATTAATGGCATTGAAGTAAAGAAATAACCTTATATTAGCACATTTATTAAAATTTGATATTTCATAATTTTAAGGAGCTGTATCATATATGGATGATACCATCAAGTCTGCAACTTTCTCTGCCTTTGTATAGGCACTGAAATGACCTTTAATACAAAAAAGTTCTAATGTAGGGCTTGAAATCTGAAACCCTAAATTAAAAAGTGTAAAGATGTTGATGGTAAAAAAAAAAGTAAAATATTTCAGGTCCACTACAGAAGACAATATTTATATTTACTTTTAGCACTACATGCTGCATAATTCTGGAAAAGAAACTACATCTTTAATATGCAAAAAGATGCATATTAAAGGCAACATGTTGTTTCCCACATCAGGAAGTGTTTTTAGCAGATTCTTTCGTATTTTTCTTCAGTTTGTTTGAAAACCATGATTCACCTGTTTTCCAGGTTTATCTGTGTATATAAAGAGAGTAGTTACCTGTGACGTTTAAACCATCTGACCTTTGGCACCACACGGTCCGAGAGGATCCCTTCCATGGGCTGGCCATCCACTTGTATTCATAGCACTGGCCATCTACACAGAGAACATTTGCTTTTCAACAAATTTGATGAAAAAATTTGAAGTTACCACTGGCAGCAGCCACATTCATGAGGAGACCATACTCATTATGTGACCACAGTCATTATGATTAACAGCCTGTACAGCTAAGTAGGCCCTTCCTCCTTCACCCAACAACTTAGAAGAGTGCCCTGCACATATGGCAGCTCCAAGGTCTCCTGCACTTACTGGACACATACACAATAGACCAGATGTGTCCCAGACACTAACTATAAATGTACACTCTTCTTGTTGAGTAAGCCTAATGTAGCTAATGGGTAAAAGAAACGTTTCCAATAACCTCATAATGGTTGTGGCCCATCTGTTATGCAAAACTCATTTAGGAGTGAGGTTTTTTTCTTGGTAACACTGAGCTTCGGCCAATGCTCCAGTTCTTGGTGAAGTGGCCAGGGCTGCACCCGGCCTCATGTCTCAGTTATGCTGTGTGCATTTCATAGGGCCTGGGATGAATCATGAAGTCTTTTCTTTTATAAACATAAAAATCCTTTTTTCCTGATATGCCTCCAAATGGACAAGAAATGTCTGCACTTTTCTTAGATACTCTGTCCACTACCAGCAGTAAGCGTGGCTGAGACATTTTAATGACATTGCCATGCAATTAACAATTCAAAGGGTAGAGAGAAATCTAAATTTGGTTATGCATCAAAACTTAGAGATTTCTTTTTTTAATGTTATTAAGCAGATAAGGCAACTGTTTGTCCCATATCTTAAAAGGAAATGTAATCATTAAAAAAGGATAATATTTTGAAGTGGTAACATATGTTAGCATTTGAAAGTTTCTGCTTACAGCTGATATCTGGAAAACAATAATTTAAGTGCATTTCTGGCTATCAAAGAACAGAAAGAAAACAAAATTATTGTGTTCTGTGGAGTTTTTTCTTACAGTGAGTGGCCTTACATACATTTTTGTACTTACCATTGCATGATCTTGTTTCCAAAGCCTGATCTGGACAGAGATGTTGATTCTCTAATTCCTGAACTATCACTGCTCGAGATCGAACTTGTATTCCTCCAAAGCCAAGGTCCTCACCATTCACACAGGTTAGCTGGCAAAGGCTCCATTCTGACCACTCTCTCAAGTAACAGTCCCCTGTCAAAGAATAATTTTTATAAGATAATCATTTTATGTGAAGAGTTTTTTGCACTGAATATGCCTTTATAAAAAAGTCCAAATCCAGTTTTTCAAGTTGCCTTCTTTTTAGTTCCTCTTTTCAAAATTTGCTTATACTTAAGAGAAGACAATATTTTGACAATCTCTGAATATCTGTGTCATAGAAAATAGTAAAAAAGATTATACAAAAGCCTACTTGTTCTAAAGCAGGGTAGTTTCCCATAAGATCACTCTAATTTTGAATTTCTGAGCAACACTCCACCCTAATGCCTGACTTTTTGTAAATTTTAAGATATTGTGGACTGTATGCCTTATGCTAAATGTATGCATATTTTTTTAAAATTCTTTTTTGATCTTAGAAAGAGAAAATATTTTCCAGTATTAAAAAGATTAAGTATTGCTCATCCGCATGCAGCATTTCTCTAAACAGATGTAGAAGCAACTGCTGGAACATTCTTGTAAGAAAGGGAAATGGGAATGTGATTAAAATGTCTGCCCTGGCTATTTCATGTTGGGATAATAGAGATTTGTAGAATGTTATAGTGTAAAACTGAAAAATAAAATTATGCTTATTAGCATGATCAGCTGAAGAACATTTAAGGAAGATCTGAGGCACAACACAAAGACATAATTTTTTAAAACTGCAGTCAAAAATTGGACTAGACAATGCACAGACTCATAAATAAACCTCTTAGTTCTCATTATTTCAGTGAAAAAGCTATTAAAAATTCATACTACCTTGCATTATACCGATGACAGATATAATCAGTACTGTGTTGACCAGATGCCTGATTAATGAAGGAATTTTATTTGCCAACGTTAGGAAAGCATGCAAAAAATGAATAATTGACGAACTGGTATATACATAATAGGAAAACAAGTAGTGATTTTTGGAAACATTAGCTGGAGCGTATCATTAGCACATCCCCACAGGCCAGTTATTCTTGCTGGCTAAATATGAGGTTGTTAAAAACAGATTCCTGCTCAGCAAAATTTTAAAAGCAAGCAGTAAGCAGCTCTATTTTTTAAATCAATTTGATTAATATGAAAACATAACTACAAGCTTAATATTCTTCCAATTTTTATTTAGGAAGTAAAAATATGTGAAAATCATGCAATTGGAATGCTATGTACAAAGCAGTGATGGAAAGCCTCTCAATTTTTTATTAATTTCTATTTATTTGGACAACTTGGCCTTCAGTCCAAATGAAAATGAACTGGAAAAATTTCTGAGGAGGAGGAAAATTTCAAGAGAATGAAAACAGTACTGCTATGAAATGATAACTACATTAGAACTGAAGGAGTCAATAATTTCTGAAGATACATTAATGACTACTGAACAACATTAACATACTTCAAATTCTACAAGTAAGTGTTTGAAATGAACTGGAGGGGTTTTACTGGAAATTAAACAGCTGTTATGGGCTCTTGATCCTTCAAAGTATGAGGATCACGAACTTGATCACTCAGCTCCTTTGGACTCAGTTCACACAGGCAATGATAGCGGACATCCCATCCAGAGATTAAAACACCTACAGACACTCATGTTTTCTCAGAGATTAAAGCAATAGCTTCACTTGGAACAGACCTTTTAAAGCAAAAAATAAGACCCTTTAGCTCAGCTTCTTTAGACACCTACAAAAGCATCAAGTTCTTAGCCCTTGCAAAAGGCTAAGAACCTGTTAGGTGATCTAAGCACTTAAAGAAAATATTTAGCTGTTAACCAACATTCTAGAGAGTTAAATATAGGTTTTATTTTAAAAGATTTTGTGAAGAATATATTCTTCTTAGGTACAATCTATGACTAAGACATGTTTTTCATAAAATTTAAAACCTGGTATTTTTCTAATTGATTTATCGCCGTGAAGCCACTCCTGGAAAATAACCCTGTTGGTCATTTGATGGATGAATCCAATCAGCAAAGCACATGAAAAAAGATTTAATTGCCTGTGGCTAATGCTAGGCACTAATAACTGTAATGACACCCAACCAATCTTGCAAAGCAACATATATTTGAACAGCTTTGTTACCTGGACAAGGGACAGTGCAGGTTTCCTCAAGTATCATCTTCTTATCACCGTCTATAATAGGCTCTATTTCTCCACAGAATTCCTCATCTACTACTTTGCCAATATCTTCAATGGATCCATCATAAACCACACAGGAAATGTTCCTCACTCGTGTTCCCTCTCCACACTGAGCATCCTACAGAAGGAGGACATATATGGATACTGGACAGAAGAAAGCGCCAAAAGACTAAATTTGAGTTACATGTCACTCCATCTCCTATTATTTTTGCTTTATTACTTGTTAAAAGAAAGGACATAGTTCAATATTTCTGAAACAAACAAACAAAAAAAACCCAACCCAAAATTTCTGGTGGTTGCTACCACTGTTTCTTAAAGTATGGAGCTAATTATGCCTTGGAATTGCTACCACGGCAGTATCTCAAGTGAAATTCTCTTCTAGTGTGTGAATGTATTTCTGCTGGTACACTTTTACAATAGAAGGATTTAAATTATTAGCAAAAATTCTGCTTGGGTACCAGGGTTTACATTTATACTTTGAATATTTGTAGGACACTTGTGTCTGTTGACAATTAAGAAGTCTAAGAAAAAAAGCAACACTTTAGTTTTTGAATAAGGAAGGTGGAAGCAAATTATTTAGAGTGTTCTGAAGGAGGTATCTGGGCATATCACAAATATGCCTAGATATGCAAGCTCCATAACTCTGAAGTCCCATATGGCTTTTACCTCTACTTTGCATGCAGACCATTGACCATATTGCCATCGATAACAAGGTTTTACTGGACAGGGTTTGAATTGCTCCATCTGAGAAGGACAAGGCCTCCCATCACCCTGAAATGACTGATTTATGGTCCTTCTTCTGATCATTTTTCCTGTGAACAAGAAACAGCAATATAACTACAACAGAGTGGTTAGACTGTTTTATTCCTCAAGATGGCTCTATTTTACTGAAAAGTGCTGTATTTGAATAAAGTAATTTTTCCACATTTGAAAAATTGGATTGTAAAGCAGATATGTTGGCTCTTGTGGATTAATATTTTCCAATTCAGACACTTCATATTCTATCATTTGTTTGTACTGCAAGTGCAGGAGAATGTGTGATTAGGATTGCTCCTGTAACAGCAAGCAAGAGCAGTAATTTCCTAGTTCAGAAGCCTGCAGAAGAATATTCTCTCTGAAAGTGACAATATGTTTGTGGCATTTCAGTGGAAAATCCTGCTCCTCATCTGGAGATTTATGCTGGAAGAGACCAACATTTTCTGTTCTTCCCTGAGTTAACACAGAAACATGTGTCCCATAATTGTCTGATTCCAGCAAATGGGAACAGCTTGCAACTTTCTCTTACTGTCTGTCTGGATAAGTGACATACAGATTTTGCGGGAGATGGAGGATCCTTCACTCAGGCCCAAAGAAAATTAAAATACAGTAGGCTTATCCGACACTAATCTTCTCTTCAACCATGAGTAGTATGCTCCCCAGAGTCACTGAGATACAGGTTCTATTTCAAATACTTATATAAACAGAAAGAGAAAGACATTTTTATCCTTTCAGCAACTCTTGCTTTTCTTTATCTTGTAGTGGACATTAGACCATTATGATTCATTATAGAGCCATCAAGTGATATAACCAAAAATTTTCTTATGTGTCAGAAGTAGTGGCCAAGTGGCTGTTCTAGAGTTGTCACCTCACAAAGGTTTCCACAAAACCAACGCAGCTGTAATATTTTAAACTATACATAAATATAAGAGTCAAGCCAGAAAAAAAGATGTATGTATTAAAATTTTCAGACTAAGGCTTATAATAAACTAAGGCATTATACAGTTTTACCTACATAGCACCTGATGATAGCTGGCCAAATTAGTCTTTAATTCCACATTTCAATCTCATGCATTTGGAATTGAGTACCCTAATGGTAATGACATAAATCTTTTGCTGAGAGCAAGCTACACAAGCCACGAAGCAGAAGCAGAACTATATCAATCTCTTCGACAGCTGTGTTCACTGCAGACAGCTAGAAAGATGTTTGCTAAGCAGAGCCTCATCATTTTTGAATTCACAGCTGCTGCAACTGAGATGTCACAGGAGAAAAAAAGGTTTTTTTGAAAAGTACTGCAGAAAACCTCCAAAGAACAGCAAAGAACAGAATTCTTTCTCAGCTTTGTGGGCATTTGAATGGGTGCACAAAAGCAGTTCAGTTTTGTGGTCATTTGGTTTATTACATGGTTATTACTTATTGAAAAAGACCAGTTACTTCCAACTTCTTGCATAACAGGAAAATTACATCTTGAAGGCTTACATGTGAGGCTGTCACCATCGGTGAAAAACACTGAAAACTTGGAAGCTGTTTTACATTACTCTTTAAAATAAATCTACTCACTTCTACAAATAAATTCTATACTTGGAAAGCACAAGGATTTCAGATAGTGACCCACCTTCACATTTTGCAAAAGCATAGCAACCATAATTCTCATTCAGAAAACATCAGGTCAGTTGTTCAGGTTTTGTATGTAGGGAAAAGCTTATAAAAGAAAATCTGACAGCATATTTAAGTCTTCAATAGAGCTGTTAGTTCAATTCTCACTCTTTATAAAGATTACTTTGACTATAGAAGTGTAGATAATTTGAACATAGAAGTCACACTTTGAAAGAAGCTTCAAGAACTGAAACATTATTACATTATTAGATACTGCAGTGTCAAATTATTGACTGCTATCATTAAAAAAAAAAATTCTGTTGGGATCCTGAACTGCCCCAAATTTTCACATTTTTCCCTGTGGTCCACTCCCCAAGAAACACAAAATAGATGTGATATACTTTTATTCTGAGCCCAGAAGTTGAAATTGGATTCCATACACTGCCAACCATCCAGGATCTGTAGTGACATATTCCAGGCATTACAGAAAAAAATGGGCTTCTACTGTTGTCTTTCAGTAGTATGTATACGTTAGTTGCCTGGTAATGGTACCAGAAATGGTAATTTCTGGTCTTTATTTTGAGACATATCAGTGAAAATAAATAACAAGAGTTTCTGCATAAAATGTGCCTTTAACATCCATTCTCTGACATACATTTGATTTTAAAAAACTTAGTGGTCAGCAACATGTTGGAAAAAAAAAATAAATTAATGCAATCACAGTGAAAGTAACTTGTATTTCTATGCTTGTTCTGTATTTAAAAATAAAGGATCCTGCAGTGAGTAAATTCATTAGTTTTAATCATTGTGCACTTCTACAATTTATTAGTTCTGAACTCATCACTAATAATGAAACTTATGAGAAAATCCCTCTCTCCTCTTTCTCCTCCCACCAGCTGAAAAATAAAAATTCACATCAATATTTATTTTTGTCTCAATATAACATTCATCACATCTCTTTGTTCCCAAGAGTCAGAAAATATTGTGGACCAAATTCTCATTATTTTCAGTGAGTAAAGTCTCACTCAGCTTATTATTTACATTAGTAAGGCTGATTTAGATCCCTGACACTCTCCTTAGATAGCTACATTTTATAATTTTGTAAAAATAAGTACTACTGCTTTATTACAGAAAAAAACAAACAAACACCCCCCCCCCAAAAAAAAAAAGACCACAACAAAATCCAACAACAAAAAACCAACAAGATCTCAGGCTTTAAAATATGTCAAAGCTCTGCACTGACCTGTAAGGCCACACGTTTGAGAGCACTCAGACCAAGGGGACCAGTCAGTCAGCTGACAGTTCACAGGACATTCCACCACACAGGACATATTCATTTGCCATGTCTTTTCCAAACCAAGCTAAAAGAAAATGTTAAATGGTCAGCACATAACTCCAGGCCTCTGTGTCATCAGTGCAGGGTATCCATTTGGACATTGTGAATCTGAGATAACTAAAGTTTTATGCAAGCATGAAGTCATAGTTTAAAAAAAAAAGCAAACTAGACATTTCAAAACCTATTAATTTTAATGACTGGAAAGGTTAATGACATAAAACCAGCAGTTAAGACTTTAAAAGGGAAATAAAACCACTAGACACAAGCATAGAGCAATAATTAGGCACAACATTAACATGTCTTCCATAAATAAACTACCACAAGTACTGGAAATGTCTCCTCCTCATAGACTTACCAAGTTTTACATTTGCATTTGCAGTACCATTTATTGAGACAAATGAGGTTTTAGACCTCTGTTTACACATCAAAAAATGAGTTGTTGGCTTTTCTCCATGGTTCAGTATAGCCTTTATTATACAGCTATTGCACACAGGTAACACCTGAAACCTTCGGATAATCTGGAATTTGGATTATTAGAAACTAGAGAACCCTCTTTGAAGTCCGTATTTGGGTCAAATCTTCTGTGCAAATGCTTTAAAGCCTGATGAATTGATTCCTTCCAATTATAGAAACACGACTGCTCTCTTTTGAAACTGGCCTTCTCAGCTGGACTTTGTCAGCTCAAGAGGGAAAAGACCAAGAGAGATATTAGCAATGAAGAGGAGAAAGCTGAAGTCCAGATTACCCACAGTGACCTTCTATTTGTGTGTCTTAGATACTGAAGTTCTGCTTAAATAGATCTGGGGAAAAACTGACCAGCTGGAACTTGATAGTAATCACATATTCTTTTCTCTTCCCTCTCTTTCCTTCAGTTGATGAACAACAATTCACCTCGAAGAGTTTAGAAAACATTTAAAAAGTGTCCAGTAGCTCCCTTACCTGAAAGCCTCTGCTGTGGTTGAGCTGTGGTTTCTGACTCGACAATGGCAAGCACTGAAAGCTGCCCCTGAGTGCCCTGTGCTCCAGGTCACACATGCCAGGAGCAGTAGGCTGCCAGACCAGCATGCTCTTTAAACCCTATGATCGACATAGGGTTTATACGAATGTTTTTGTATTTGTTTAGAGGAATGTTTGGCACCATAGATTAACCTCTGCTGCTGGAGGTTAATCATGTACTCTGACACGCAGACTACTGACCAATGAAACCAAAAAGTTTGCTTTTTAATGCAGATAAAACTGCTGGTTTTTAGGCTTTTCTCATCTTTAATTGAATGAATGAAACAAGAATAGGAATACGGCCAGGACCAGTTTGCCTTTGGTGATATGATTTTCAAATACTCATAGAAAAGAAAAGCTAAGTTCATGCAATGTGCTAATTTTGTAGAGTTAGAGATCAAGTAATCCAGTATTACTGTGCCTTGGGAGTTTGAAGAGAACTACATTAACATAACTAGGACTTGGAAATAAGCCCTAGAAATTGATTTATCTTGGCAGTAATCAGGATGACTGGCTACCTTCTTTAGCTGATTGACTAAAACAAACTCAGGATCATATGGATGCATAAGGAAACCAGAACACAGGGGTTCAGAAGGAACGTTAGTATTTAACTACACTGATGCTCATACCTGGAGATGGTGATAGACAAAAGTCAGCAAGTAGGTTGTTTTTACATATGGCCTTTATTAGTGTCTAGAAACTCAAATATTGCAATTAGGTGTCCTAACATCTTAGGGATCAGAGTAGGTATATCAATTCTGATCTCACTTCTTTGCATATAGCAACAAGAAAAAAAATTTGGTGAATGTACAAATAATTAAACAAACCTTTTGTATTATTCATACATTTAGTATAAGGTTTTATGATAGCTCTGGGGAAATTCCATTAGCTAGGTCATTACAAACTTATTTCGTATTTCTCCTATTCATCGACATTTCCAACCACATGCACCTTATTTTGAACTTCACTTAATCTTTCTGCACTGCCCCGATAGTGCAAAAACACATCAAAAACCCCCACCCTGAAGGATCATTAGCAAGAAGAGCATAGTATGTATTCACACTTTGAAAATATTTTGAGCACTCTCCTCTCATGACCTGGAAGGTCACAGAGTTGGCTTTCACATCTTTAGAGTGAGGGATCTGTTAATATCTGAACAGCTTGGCTTTCTTGTTAATCAGGTTAACAGGTTTTACTTGTCAGTAATTGGATCAGCCTTTGACCTTGTTGTACCACTGTTTAGACATCCATAATTCAACAAATAGTCTTAATGGTATGACTGGGGAGTGGATCAGAGCTTTCTACAACAACACGTAACTCTGTATGCTCTAACAAATCAAAAGGGCAAGTAAGAATTTCTGAGTAATAAACTTTCATTTCTTAAAGGCAGGAAAGCTCCTGAGGTTTTTCTGAAATGAGGATTTTTCTATTGAAATATTTACGTTGATGGATATTTTATATCATGTCTTGGTATTAATTAATCAATAACACAGTCACTTAGAAATATCCTCACAGACTTTTTTTTTTTCTTCTTTTAACAGAATGCATTAATGCATTGCTTTATTAACTTCAAGCAACTTGCTGGTAGGTAGTCAGACCCTGAGGTTTTTTTTGAGACATAATTTTTGTGGATTCCTCATCCTTGGAAATCTTCCAGTCCACAGAAGGGGATTGGAACTAGAAGATCTTTAAGGTCCCTTCCAACCTAAACCATTTTATGATTCTATGAAAATATTACATTTGATTATAAACCCAAGAGCTATGTGTGAAGGGGGAAATGGGACAGAAGTAGGGTGTCAGTCTCAGCTGAAACCTCCTGCCTCTGCTAAAAACTTAAAGATTCAAGAATCCAGGATGTCAGAGGGGATTGGAAAGCTTAAGTAGGTCAGAAACAACATTGCAAAACTATAGTGCAAAGTAAATTATGAGTTTCCTGAGTGCCTCCACTTCTGATGAGACTCTTTTCTATGGGCACATCCTGAAGAGTAGCTACTAGCCAGAAGGGACCCACAGAAAAATTGTTGGTGCCAAAGCTGCTGTGGAGGCCACTCCATCTTTGTCCCCCATTGCAAGTGATTTTGTTTCTGATGTCATGGTGGTGGGAGAATGGCAGATGAAACAAGTGCAGTTACTTTTCATCAGAAATGCATGTAGGATTGCCCCTAATGTAGTATTTGTGTTGTCCTCCTGTTTTCCTTCATAGTACTCTCCCCATGCAATCACAAACATAAAGACCAACGCACAAAATGTAAGGAAACCAGTGCTGTTGAATTTGAGGTTACTTTGAATATTTGCAAAACAGCTCTTTCAAAATTTAAGGGCTCCTTTCTGCTAGTTTGGTCTTCATATATGATCCTACTTAATATTACATTCATGTTGCACATTTTTCACACTATCTTGGGTATCTTTTGCATTGCACAGCTGGATACAAGAAGTTAGCATTCAGCTCAGTTGCAGAATGGTACATGAGAAATATTTTCCAACATATTGAGTAAATGATTGATACTGGCAGGTGTCCAGAGCTCCATGCAGAAATTGTATCAAATTAGAATTATGATTAGTATTCTGATTAAGATTTATTCTATTTATTCTGATTAACATTTATTCTATTTTATTAATTATTGTTTCTAAGTAATTCCCTTCAGAACATAATAATTAGCATATGTTCACAGAGGCACTTAAAAGTATGCAAAGGAAATGGTATAAAAATCATTGTTGATGGCTCAGTTCATTCCAGAGGTAGTTAACAATCCATGAATAGTGCTGCAAAACATCTGGTGATGATGTTGCACAGCTCAGTTGGCTCAGTATTAATTAGCACCAACAGAGGGGAGCTTACTCACAGGTACCCACTCACCTCTTCACAGTACTTCAGGTCAACCGATTTGCCATCACTGCGAACACAATCAAGCATCCGTGTTTTGATACCATTACCACAGACAGCCTTCTCGCTGAGCTGACATGTGCTCCAGTCTGGAAAAGACAAATTCATTAGCATAGCAGACATTCAGAAAGAATTCTTAATGATCCAGTCTCCTACCTAATTCTAATTCTGATGGCCTAAAATAATCCTCATAAGCAACTTCTACACATGAAAAGACCCATGGAGCTCAGCTGCTATGTATTTTTGGAAACAGCAACTTTTACTGCAAATAGTCAGTGTCATGGTACTTTCCTTAGAAGTTCATATTTGTTTTATCTGCATGGACTTTGAGTAAATCCCAAAATGATAGGAGAAATAAATTTCCTAGAGTTACAGCATGCCCATTTCACCTAAGTTGCAAAGCCTCCATTTAATATTTTATCTGAATCAAATAGTCTGAATCAGTTTTCAGTACAAGTTCCGCAGCTCCCTCTGGACAGGAACAGAAAGCTGAAGAATCCATCCTATAAGCTGAATGGAAGTAAGCTGTAGTCCCAGGCTGTCACTAGAGCATAACACCACAAATACCTGTCACGTTGTAGTCATAGTGGTAGCAGTTCCTGTTCAAAGTGCAGACTTCTGTCTCGGTGGCAGTAGGACAAGGCTTTCCATCATCTGACTGTCTCAGAGATTTGGCTGACCTTTCACAGACACTACTTCCATTGCATGGCTTAAAAGGGAGATTGGAAACAGCTTTGATATTTTGGCAAGTGTCACATAACAGGTTCATGCTTCTGTCTAAGAGAAACCCTTTCCTTGTTATTTCAGAGAGAATTTGGTCTGCTCTTGCACCTTGGTACCACACAAGGTAAAATATCGTTTAACTTGGTGACATCTCCCTATTTTTCTAGCTAGTGTATATTTCAGTGGAGAGTTTTGGAACTATTTCACTCATAAACTGGATTTTGAAAGGCTCGCTTTCCAAAGGCTCTAATGTAATGAGCTTCAATACTCAGAGCCCTGAAACACTTTCATTTTTGTTTTGGGTTTTTTAACATTTCTTTTTGAAATTGCTGTCAGGAAGGGAAGAGGAGACCCAAAATTACATTTCTATGCTCAGTCTTCATCTACAGACTTCACTCGTTATCAGACAGTGACGTTTTTAGTACAGTGACTCTGTCACTATAGAGATGCGCAAAGACAGACTCACAAGTCACCTGCCAAAGCTATTCCACCACACAGAAGGCACCCCACACCGAGGAGTGACCAGTGGGGACATTATAAACTGTGTTTTGGACAATTTCTCTTAATAGAAAATACTGGCACATTTTATTTACAGTCAAAAATCAACAACCTTAAAGATGACACCATATATAGATAATTACAGGTGTAATCACTGCTCATTTCAGCATCTTTGCACAATACACCATGTATACATTTTTGAAGTATCCTTCTAAAATTGTAAATGTTACACTTCAGTATGCTTCTTACCAAAGAACATTGAGACCATGATCCCCATTCAGATATAACACAGTCTTCAGGACATGGCAATGTGCATTTTCTAGCACCAAGTGGCATCTCTTCAGGATCACACAGATAGTCCTCGACATTGTCTGAAGGACCATCCACAGTGTTTAACATGCACCTGGAAAAAAGAACTGCACATAAACTGTGTTTGCCATGGATTTTGTACAGTAACAAAAACTGTATTTTCTACAGTATTCTGAAATATTTTAACATTTTGTCAGCACATAACAGAACTGAGTATTGATCTATGAATATCCAAGAAAAGCTGAAAAGCCAAAAATGAACCTTGTTTTTACAGAGAACAGCCACATAAAGACATGCATGTAATATACAGTCCCTGTCAGTGATTTGCTGGGAGCTTCTGGGCAAGTGATTTGCTTGCCATTAGCTTACCTCTAAGCCAGAATAATGGAAATCATCTATAGTTTAGATATATTTTTTGTATAATTCCGCTGATATTTTTAAATCCAAAACTTTTAAAAGTTTTTAAAAAATTATATTCTTAATACTAATCCCTAATTTCCACAAATGCTTTTTTAATTACCAATAGATTAAATTAAGAATCAAGGTCTATATCCATAACCACTAGACAGAGTCATATTGCATTCATTGAAGTTATTCTCATTTATATCCAGCAGGATTTGGGTCTGGTACATTATGGTTGGTCTAAACACTGTACATTACACCAAATTACATCAAATTAAACACAGCCAGAACAGAAAGTTAAGGTTCTCTAAAGTGAAGGAGGAGCAATACTGTTTTACCTGACTTTCCTTGTTTGGACACCTTCTCCACAATTCTCTTTTAAGTCCACATTGGTCACTTTGCAGACACTCCAGGGCTCAGTAACCCATATGTACTGGCTGCAGTCACTGTGGCAGGGCACTACCTCATACACCTGGAATCCACATTCAGTGTTAGTTTTGTAGCACACAAATAAGACAAACTTGCAACAGTGATCATACAAAAAAAGGCTAATGGTATTTTTGGTCAGAATAACAAATATAAACCTGCTGATTGAAAGGCCATATTAATAATACAGATTAAATACTGGATAGAAAACTACTAAATAACAAAAAGACAGAAGCTATCTAATGATGGATTCCAGGGTTTTCTCTGGCACTAAACCCATTCTGTGCCATTTCCACCAAAAACATGAACACAACTAATGTAAAGACTGTAACTAGGCTAGCTCAAGAATATACCTTTTAGAAAAATGCTGCCAAAACTCTGCTAACACTTTACCTCTATTCTTCAAATTTCCCCTCCACTATGCCATTCCACTGCTACTAGTTATGGGGGATTTGTATTTCTAAAGAGAGGTGACCTCAAGGAAAATGGTACCAATATATATTTATTCATTTTATTTATTCATTGTGTATTCTCAAAATAACTCTAATATATTTGTGTACCAATATTAGTATTGTGTTTGGATTAGACGAATAATTTGAAATAGCATCTCATACAGTAATCTCATAACATTCCATATACTGTCTGAAGCATACATTACAAAAAAAAGGGAAAGACAACATAAACGTTCGACACAAACAGGAAGCACATGTTAAGGTTATATCTGTTTTAGAAACACTTACCTGAGCCTGAAGAAAGTATTTTCATGGTTCCAAAAGAAATAAAAAATCAAATAATAAAACAAAGAGAAAAAGGTAGAATGATTAGAGTGAAGCACAGGTATTTAAATGGCATTAATTTAACTTTCATTATAAAAAATATTCAGTTACTTCTGCAAAGCAAAAGGCATCCAATTATTTCCTCTTGGATCTCCCTTGCTGTCATAAGACATTTTGGAAGAAGTTTGCCTTTGAAACAAAATAAATATTTATATACAACTGGTGGGATGAAACTGCAAATTACCTAATCTCTTTGTCAGTCCTGAACACTTGATAGAACATTTTTCACTCTTTGCCTGTAATGAGCATAAACTTTCACACAGTGGGGAATACAGTTTCCCCAAGATGAGAGAAAATCCTCAGTGTTTTTGGAGGATACTGGACTTCTCCATTAATTAAAATTGTTCTGATAGCATTAAGTGCAATAAATTCAAAGGAATAATGGAACTGGCAGTTCTCATGGTTCCAAAGTTCCAAGGTCTTTCACTGAGTATCTTAATTATGCATAGTTTACTTAAAGTCCATTGCCTTGATATTATCTTATACCAGCTAACTTTACATATTGTTCTAGGTATCAAGTCAGCACAGCTAATACTACTAGACAATCTAAGACATTGTCTTAAACAAGTCCTTTATTTCTTTTCAGCAACAGTACTCATGTAGGAAAAAAGGATTGATGGTTTGATAGCTAACCTGCAAAAAAACACCACCAATCACAAAAACTATGATGCTTTGAACACTGAGTGTGTAGTCTGATATATCACTATGCAGCTGATCATCCCATACACCACCACAGTCAGAGTGTTTGGGCCTTCTTTGAACTACTTAAGCATTAATTCAGGCATAAGGATGTGTGGTGTAAATGCATGTTAAGGAAGGTACTGGACTCCATAGACAATTTCTTCTTCAGAATTCTTCTTCAAAATTCCCATAACGAGAAGAGAGAAACCTTAATTCAGGGAACTGTCTATATGTCCGACCCTGATTAGCATAAGAAGGAATACATAAACCCTGCATATTCAGCAGCCTTCCCAGTAATATAAAATCTGGACATCTTGCCAGAAATGCAAAGGAGAACTCTATATTTCATTGCATATGTTAGTGGTGTTCTCTGACCCTCTGATATTTTTGTAGCTATGACTGTGGGCCACAGCAGCTGGGTGGTTTAAGGTTTGTATATCCACCTGCTCCTGATAAGGGAGCAAATAATGCCTAGAGCCAAGGAAGAGAGGGATGTCCTTGAATCATCTAACAGCCTCAGATTAGTCTCTTCATTTGAAATCCTCTGAAGGCCATTGACATGATTTTATAAGAAAACTGACTCTATTATTACTGTAATTATGAAACCTTTCAACCTAGTCAAATTAGTACTGAGCAAGGTTCATTTAGCTGGAGTGTGGTTTGGGAGCCACCCTGGCCCAGAAGGAAAGACACTCAGTGTGACATCTACATGTTCACAGTGCTCAGTCCTTCTCCAAAACACAGGCACACATGTCAGCCCTGAGAGACATTGAAAAACTTCTTAACAAGGTCTTAAGCATTTTATTTCAATGCTTCCCTACTCTTGCTATTAGAAAGTTTTCCCAAGGCTTAACCCAAATCTGTTTGCAGCAAGCAGTCTAAGCCCACTTCTTTTTATCCTACCCATGATGGCTACGGAAAATGGATTATTGCCATGGAAAATGGATTATTTCCTCCTTCTTTGCAACAGCCTTTTATGTATGTGCTAGCAGACTGCCAGCATTCTCCCTCTCACCTCCTGTTCCTTGGGCTAGACATCGTGTTGTAGTCTTTCCTGAGGCTCAAAATTCCTAGATCTTAGCTTACAGCATAACCCCACTGTGAATCGTAATTCACATACTTGTGGGCACCAAAGATCCAATCTAACCATAATGCTTTGTCTGTATGCAGATAAACATGTTATGTATATAAGTAATAAATATGTAAATAAACCAAATTACATTCAATAATTGAAATAAATATTCTGAAGAGTCAGTACTTTGCCATCTGAATGAATGGTGGATCAAATTTAGATTAAATAACTAACCAAAATTAGAATGCATGTGTATTTCCGTGCATATTTCTGAAACGATAGTGAATGTATTTAAAACCGAAAGATACAGCCTCCATATTCTTCAAAAATCCCTTTATCTGTAGAGCTTCCTTCTCATGAAAGTACTATATTTCAATTTTATTTTTACCATAACTATATTTTGAATCATCTCTTACTATTTGGCAAATACCAGGTAACATTGTCACAAATCAAATTGGAGTCAAAGTACCGGCAGAGGGCAATAGTGTTTCATACAAGTGCTGAGCGGGCCTCCAGTAAAATCACCTTTGATGCAAAAAAATACAAGCATGTTATCTACTACATGAATATTAAAGAAGGAAAAAGACTTCTGTATTGACTAAAATTTTCTCCTATTGAATCACATTTCTCCTAATTTAAAGCATATTTACATGCTGACCCAAATCTAGCAACCCTCATTCTACTTCGTATTTTGTTAAAGCAGATCACAAACTTAGTTTATTAGCTGTAGTTTAACACTTATTGTTTTCTAAATTAGAACTAATTACATTCCCTAAAGTAGAAAATTAGATCAACAAGCCATTTCACTCTGTGTTAGCAAAATGTCAGTAGGATAATATTAAGTACATGCATTTTTATTCAAATGTAAATTGACAGCAATTTTTTTTTAAAGTCTTTGAATATTTACAGAAAAGACCATGTGGCTGTTTAACATGCCTCTGCAGACTAAATTAAATTCAACAGCAATATGAATATAAATCAACTTTGAAGTGCATAAGTTAATTGACAAGGAATGTTTTTCCTTTCTAAAACTCTCCAAGCAAAGAACCTTTAGGGGTTTGACTTGGACTAGTGCTAAACTTGGTTCCAAAGGCTAAATGCTTATTTGTCGTCCAAGGACTCCCAATGTGGTCGTGGATCACATTTTCTGACTTACATTCACCTGAGGATGATCCAGATTGTATGGCCAGACTGCTCCATACTGTAACATCTTTAAAGTGCAGTTAGTGGGACAACTGGGAGATGGACTTCAGAAGTTGCCAGGGCAAGTGTACCGAGAAGGTTAAGCCCCAGCTTGACTAAAACCCACTAAGAGACACTGGGATGATACTGTGTGTGTGTTCAAGATTTTTAATTTGTTTTATGATCTAAGATGGTTTGAGGGGGCTACTAAGAATCTTGCCAGTTTGAGCAACTGTAAAGAGACATTTTACCCATTATCATAGAATCATAGAATGGCTTGGGTTGGAAAGGACCTTAAAGATCATCTAGTTCCAACCCTCGTGCCATGGGCAGGGACATCTTTCACTAGACCAGTTTTCTCAGAGCACCACCCAACTTGGCCAGGTATGGGGCATTCACAGCTTCTCTGGGCAAACTGTTCCAGTGCCTACCAACCTCACAGTAAAGAATTTCTTTCTAGTATCTACTCTAAACCTTATCTCTTTCAGTTTGATGACTTGTCCTGTCACTATACACTGTCTTAAAAAGTTTCTCTTCATCTTTCTTGGAGGCTCCCTTCAGGTAAGAGATCTTCAGAAGTGTAGTCTTCACAATCTGAATGTAAGAACATTTTATTAGCTCCAATCTGCAATTCATGTGTGACAACTAATAAAGGCAGATCCTTTGCTGACTGAGGAATTCTAAACCAATGCATACTCCTCCTTCTACCTCCATCTGCCCCTTATATTGTATAGTTTTTCTACATCAACAAACAATACAGATAAAACAGTTATCTGAGGTACAGAAAAAGCTATGTCAATAATGTAAATATAAATCAAATTACCTGATTGACATGATCTAACTTTGGACAGGGTCTTCCACCATTGTAGGGTTTTTCACGGAGCCATTTAGACCGAACCTTTACCCCACTCCCACAGGATTTACTACAGCGAGACCAGTTGGACCACTCACTGAGCTTGCAGTCTGAGGGACATGGAATAATACAAGCTTCCTCAATGTACCCTGCATGAATGGAAAAGAAAGTGAAATCTCTTCAGCATGTCACTTTGCCACTGCTCCCTAAAGCCCTCGTCTACTTCATTTAGATTGCCCAAAGTTTGACTTGACAGGACTGTGTGAATAAAGAGATTTCTTCATCATTAAGGCTAAATTAAATTCTGCAGAAAATTGACACATATAGCTGGAGACTGTGTTAGAATAGCAGCTGAGCATCCTCACCACTATCTGATTATGATTCACACTCACCAGTTTTCAGCATTCAAACTTTTTGACAGCTACAGTGTAATTGACACTAACCATCTCTTGGCTGCGTCATTCTTACTTTGTATAAACAATATGTACTTTTTTTAAGGAAAAAAGCCTTAATGAAAGCTACACCATAACTGTATCAAGTAATTCAATTGCAGTTATACATCAAAAATCCAACTGAGAAGATATGCATCTCGCTAGTCTGGAGCAAGGGAACTTAACACCTTGTGACCTTTATAAGGCTAGAAAGAGAGAGTAGCCTGCAACATTAATGATCTGCCAATTAACAACCATCTGCCCCCAGTAGCACACTGAATAATTGCACTGAACGGAAAAGCAGATGTTTGGTTTGGATAAGTCATCGGTCCTGAGAGGTTGGAAGGGGGCATGACATGGTCTGTAGGGAGTAACATGAGGCCTCAATTCACTGAATAAGTGAAAATGTCTTTCTTTCAAAAGCAACATATGGCATAGCTCTAAAATATGTGTAATTTTTTCCAATATTTAAGGGACAAACAATAAAACCTCAAATAAAAACCTGGCCTTTATTGCCTTTTTACAACTGTACTCTGAGCATATAGAAACTCTCACCTCCCCTTTCTGTGCCAGATACACAAGGTACTTACTATTGGCAAGTGTTCACTTTAAAGATTAAAAATACCTCAATGCATTTAAAAGTGCATTAAAATATTTGATGAAAACAGTTGCAAAATTAATTCATACTTGGGTAAGATCATTCTAAAAAGATTGGCACACTTTGCTAGGCATGGTTTCATATGTTTCTGAGAAATATTGAATTTTTTTAGTTCAGAAGTGATCATTATCTTTTCATCAGAACTGATAATAGTGGTTTTGTGTTTTTAACCTAGGCTTGTAAGTAAAGCTGTTCTATCTCTTCTAAAAGCAATCAGTAGTAATCAATCACAAGGTGCATAAAGAATCAAAACATTTAAAATATATATGTGTTTCTAATTGTTTCTATTAATTTGTTTTAGATATAAAGTAGATAAGGTTTTTTTTTTAAATACATGGGAGCATTCAGAGTATTTTATGGTCAAATTCAGGTGACGATTTTATCCTGTATAGCTTTCCTCTGTTTGGAAGTGTTAAATATACAGAGCACATCCTGGATTTGAGCACTGCAAAACTACTGTCCACAAAAAATTTATCTCCTTAAAATGTCTAGAATGTTATTAGCTTGATTGGCAAGCATATTTTTTAAATATCTCTTGCCATTTGATTGATCAGCTGAGTGATGACATATGAAAGGGACATTGTGTTAAAATACATTTTTGAAGATCACATCACTGAATATCAGAGATGGTGATATAGATTTCCCTGCAGTAGTAAAGCCAAAATTGATTACGTTTCACCTTACCTGACATCTCTGAGTCTTAGAAATCTGATACATCCTATCTCAGAGCTCCATGTTGCATTGAACTTTGATTGCATAAATACCAAATTGTATCTTTACCAGAAATGAGCCTTCAACAAACTCTCTTAGGTGCTATACAAAACCATGTACTCATACAATCAAGAAGCTACTGAATGAAAATGGGCAAAACCAAAGAAAGTTAAAAGAAACAACTGCCTCTAAGCAATAAGTATTTAGTGATATTTATTGTCTCATGCAACTAAGTGAAGATTTTACTGCTCTGTGAATTTTCTTGAGATTCTGACATGCTGCCTTTACTTTCAACATAATTTCTAAATACTTTTTTGTCTGGAGAAACTTTTCTACTATAACACAATGATGCCATTTACCACTTGTTAAAATTCTATCTCTGGTAATTAAGGTCTGAAAGAATCAAATTCAATTTATTTTAAATATAGTGTAGATCCCTGAATAGGTAACCATAATCAGTACTGGCTGTTTCAGGAAGACTTTAAGGACTTTCATAAACCTCTGAGTTTGTCTTAATAACTCTTAAAGGGATCTTTCCAATTTTTGTCAAGATCTTCTCCAGGATACCACAATATTTTGGGACTCTGGTAACACTTCATAGCTTAATAAAAGAAGCCTGTGTGGAACATAGTAAACTAAAATGATTGACAAATTAGAAACTATTTTGTTTTATTCCTCTTCATCCAAACAAGGACAATAAAGTTGTAGGGGTTTTTTGTGTTTGGTTTTTGGTTTTGGGGTGTGAGGGGGTGTGTGCGTGTGTTTGTTTGTTTTCTGTTTGGGTTTTTTGTTTGCTTTGTTTTTTAGATAATGAGAATGTAAAAACTCTAACATTAGAATCTTGCAGACATAAGTTGCATCAAATACATGCAAGTTCCTGGTAACATTTTAATTACATTGAGCTGTTTCAAATGATTTCATAAAATATCAAATGAAACCATATCACTACAGCAACCTTTATTGATGCTAACTATGAAATACCTACATTGAAGTCAGCCACTAAAACTGCCTTACCATAAGCGGCAAAAAAGCCAGAACACCCTCACTGTGCAGGTATAGAGTCTTAGGAAAAGTTATGCTTATATGTTAATGCATTTTGTAGAGATACAGGGGTCCAGTTGACATTTCCCATACACTTTATAATGAAAAAATACTGGAAAAAAAGAAGCGCAATCTTATACTGGGTCCTTAATCCTACACGCTTCATGGAATAGCTATCATTCACAGCTCTTTTCTATGCCATTTCAAGGATATCTGGCCTATGATACTCTCCTTTCCCTCTTTCCTATTTCCTCAGAAAAGCATCAATACCCCAAACACACATACAAACAGTTGAAGAAGAAGAATGGAAAAGAAGAGAACAAGAATGGACTCAATCACTTAAAGCCTAAAAGGAAGCCCTAACATGGTAGGAAGGCTTGGAGCTTCCGAAAATGTGGAACACTTTTGAAGAGTAGAGAAAAACATAAATTTTTGTGTAAGGTTCAAGACAAGCATAAAAATACTCCTAATCAGTGGTATACTAAGAACACTGGATATAAAAAAGGTCAAGGACATGAACAGAATAAAGGTATCCAGAAAAGGGCTTCACAGCTTCTCCAAAAAGAAATAAAATAAATAAACAAAGGACATGAGGTTTAGGTGTGCGTCCTAGTTCAGCAGGAGGGACCAGTTATCACTGTGTGGGGGTGAGCAAAGCTATGTATTCTACACCCTCTATTCATTCCCCAAGAATAATGGACCATTTGCAGCAGTTGCTCAGGAAGTCGTTAGCACCTTCACACCCAGCCTAAGGGGGTGTAGATGCTAATGGGCCATCACCGGTTCACCAATACCCCATGACTCACAGAGTTAATCACCCACTGTATGAGTCCCCGCCCTGGGAGAGGGACTGGGTGCTCCCTGAGGATACATAAACGGGGCTCAGAAGACCCTGAGCACCTCTCGTTGGATCTAGAGGAGCAGCAGGACCTCGACCGGAGGAAACCACCACTCTCGACCGGACTACAACCATCACTTCTGACCAGACCACAGCCATCATCTGCACCAACAGATTCTTCACTTCTTTTTGCTTTGGACTCAGGGGAACCATGTGGGTCTCAGCACCAAGGCTAACAAACACCTTTTGGGCTTGTGCCCAGGGACACTGGGTTATACTGCTGGGTTTCGGTGAGTGGAAAGTTTGGTTTTTTTCCTCTTTGTGTCAGTGTATTTATGGTAATATCTTTCATTAAATTGTAACTCTGACTTATAATCTCTCTTGTGGTGGGTCCATTTCTCCTGCCGGTTTACCTCTAAACCAACACAGTGTGATATTAGGAAAAGGTTCTTTACCAGAGGGTGGGCACTGGAACAGGGAAGTAGACAGAGCACCAAGCCTGATGGAGTCTGGACAACGCTTTCAAGCACAGAGTGTGATTCTTGGGGTGTCGTGCACAGAGCCAGGAGCTGGACTTCAATGATCCTTGTGGGTCCCTTCCAACTCAGGATGGCCTATGATTCTATGAAGTTACTTTTCAGGTCAAAGAGTCAGAAGCCCAAAGAACAGAGTAAAAACAAAGGAGAGACTGAGGGGGAATAGAGGAAAGGGTATGAAAAGACAGAATGTAGAGTCAAGAGAATTATAAAGACACATTGCAGAGGGTCAGAAAACAAAGAGGAGAAAAGAAATAAACATCCTGCCAACAGTAATATCTTGGAGAAGCACAAGCAGAAGGAATGCTCTCAGGAGTTTACTCTGGTATTCCCTGACCAGAGAGTGAAATGTAATAAAGAAATTTCTCACAAACCAAAATAGACGGCAAAAGGAAGAAATGAAAACCTTGTAGCCTCTGATTTGCATTCCATATATAATTAGTATGCAGAATGAAAATGACCCTGTTACATCTGACATCAAAAAGTTTTTGACATATTTATCCCTTGGCATCTTTTCCTCTCAGGGGCCTCACTATTTTGATCAACAGACTAGCATCTAGCTATGCCACTGGACTCCCTTAGAACTGAGGCAGAAGCAGACTTCAAATTGCTTGTAGATACTACTTTAGTCAAGAAAGAAGAATGAATTAAAAAAAATAAATTGCTTGTTGCAAATAACTTGTCCCACTCCATTTACTACCTATCAAATGGTAATTTTCAGAAAAAGCTTCTCTGGAGCTTGTCATCACCCCAGATCATTTCTGCATATATGATGTCAGCATACCTTTTAGAGTGATTAAGAATCATAAGTTTCATACGATTTAAGCAAGTGAGAAGACAGCATGTTGTTATATAGAAAAAAATTGTTAAAAAAACCCAGAGAAACACAGAAACCAGAAATATTACATGGAAATGGGACTGGTGATGCAGACACATAGTTACTGACATGAAAAGGACATGAATGAGCCATTTTTTAATTTTCAGTATTGTTTTCATTCTGACCAAATCATCCTTGAAAGGGTGTCACTTGTTTTACACAGTGTAAAACCTTATTAAAGAAACAGGTTTGGGTGACTGTCTGTACCCACTTACATCACATGGACATAATTGCATCACATAATATAATTGTACCAAAAGTCATACCAGAGCTTTAAGGTTTAAAGAACATGCAACAAATTACCACGGTAGAAATACAATAGATGCAGAGAGAAGGAAAGAGCAGTGAAATGGCTATGAAGAAGAGGTGAGGAAAAGAGTGTGAAGGTGAGGGAAGGATAATGAAATAGAAAACTAACTCTGTAAAGGCTGAAGATAAGTTCTCTGAACATCAGCAGTTCACTTTTTGCCTGCATGCTTTCTGAATCTTTTCTGTCTCTGCAGAATACCTGAGGGATGTTGGAGCCAGGAGGCCATGGAGTACTGTGCTGCAGAGTGCAGGTCCTGCATGGTCCAAAGGTACTGGAAAGAGATGCCTATCTCTAAGGGCTATGCCTTTTCCCAGGGAAGTAGCTTCTCCATTATTTCAGGTTCTATCAGCTGAACTTCACAAGGCTGTGAAATGGGCAGTTTACTATGAGCAGGAACATGGCTATTCTATCATTAGAGATTACTGAATCACAATTTAACAACTGGATTTAAATCACTAGGAGTATGAACAGAACCCTTGAGTAAAGAGGAAAAGTTTACCATTCCATTGCTAATTGGCTATAAAATCTGGGCTCCTAGAACATAGTCATTAACAGATGTAATGGATAATTTATAAGAGAGGACTCTAATGGACTTCATACTCTTTCTAATGACAAAGCAGGTTAAGTAGGTGGATACAAGATTTTTCCCCACAAACCACCTGCAGAGCGTAAGAACAGACTGCCTACCTGAGTTGAAGGGTGGGAAAGGTGCAAATATAAACATCTTACAAAGTGTTTATATGAACTCTTTTGTCCCTAGGACTGAGTTATGCTCCTGTTTTCATGACTAAATGTCATGCTATGTTTCCAAGAAAAAAACTGCAGTTTTGTTATTATAGATTTTGGTTTTTATTTTCAAGGAAATACAAAGTTCATGGATGCTGTCGTTCAGGACAAAGAAATATGCAAATATTTGCACTTAATTTGTAACAGAAGATATGTATTTCTGGAGACTATTTATATTTCTGTTGAGCCATGGAAAGACAGACTGAACACCATAAGACCCTTTTTCTCTTTTTTCCTCCACAATTAGCCCTTGAAGCCTCAAACCCTGAGAGCAATTATGCATGCTTGACTATCTTCTGCATCAGTAGTTCTGACTCTGGTGAGCTAACTACAGGTCTTTGGGTTGATGGTTGACTGCTTCAAGACTGATGTGCAGAGGCCTAAGGTAGGATTTGTGATGCAGGGAAATTGGTAGCATATTCCTAGAGAACACATGACATAAATATATATATATATATATATATTTAAAAAGAAAATCTTAGAAAATAAATAAGCTATGAAACATCAAAGTATCCTAATAACAATTTCAGGACCTAAGCTTACTACCATACTTGATTAGAAGTTCCTATGGGAAATATATTTACTTTTGAATAAACATTAAAAAAACTTCTCAATTAAATTTTAGTGCTATTTTTTTCCTGGATAAATTTGCATTGCTTCAGGTTAGAATACTGAAAGTAAAAAAACCCTGATTTAAAAAATATCAATAAAGTGGATAAAGCAAGTTCTAACAGACATCTTGGACCCTATAGACTCTGTTAAATCATACCAGATTTTACTATGGCACATATAAGCAACTAAATACAAAATTCCTCGATTCACATTGATACTCCTAACAGCTGTTGTAATAGTATTCACTGATACGCAGGTACTCCTCTCTAATCCCCCACATAAGCTTTGTAGCCACAGAGGGCTTTGTAGAGTCAGCACAAATCAATGCATCTCATTTAATTAATGCTAAAGGGGGAAATAATCTCACACTAATAAGGCAGCAGACAAACTATCCTGACTGCCTGACTGTGCCTAAGGTCTTAACAGTAAAAGGACATGAATTAAGAAGGGGAATACGACCTATATAAAAATGGTGCATCTGTCTGCTATATTACTGTGTTTGCCTTCAGCTGGCACACACAAACACAACCACCACTCAGCTTTTATGGATTGTGATTCATAATTGATATATGACGGAGAGAAACTAGATACTGAGGAGCAAACAGTGTAGTGCCACATGACAGTGGCCTGCTTTTGATTTTTTGTCATGAAATTCAAGATACAGTTTAGTTTAAAGGGACAATGAAGAGAATATTTCTCAATTTTTTTCACAAATACACTGAAACAGATTGTTGGCAGACACATGTCATTATCCACAGAGCTTTACTATGCTAGTAATGACAGGGATCAAGCTATGAAAAACAACTGCTGCTTTTCTAATGGAAGAAAAACCCAAACCTCTCACACATGACTATCAAGTGAACTATACATTTTTGTATTTCTCCAGTAAAATTACCAATGTAGTATTTAAAAAAAAAAGCAGGAACCAGAGAAAGGGCAATTTTTGTGTCTTCCATTAAGGAGAACAGGTAAACAATAGCTCAGTTACCACATCTGTTGACAACTGGCAGCTGTTAGCTCCTCCCCACACTGAAGAACTGGAATGGCTGAAAAATACCAGCAGCAGAATATTTCAAATGGCTGCTGAATTGTATAATCTCTTTCACCCATAAATTTAACTCAAATGTGTATTTTGAAATGAAAAGTCAAAATATTGGGCAGATATAACACTGAAAAAAAAACCCTAATATTAAAAAAAAAAGAAAGTAAGGAAAAAACCTTGCCTCTTTGCAGCTGAAAGTTAGGTCTATTTTGAGCTGTTTGTTGAGGATTTCTTTTGAAGCACCTGTTAAGCTACAGAAAGCTAAGGACCCTCTTCAGAAGGATTCTGTCCTGTGCTCCCCAGCATTCTCACCCAGCGGTAACAACAGATTTACTTAACCCTATTTTTGCCTTTCCTCTTTTTTTACAGTCACTCCTGTCATTTTGAGAAACTTGTTTGTACTTGGAACCTTATAACTGCATCCAAAATGTCAAAAGTTATCACATGAATCTTCTGATGGGTCTGCTAATTCGGCACCGTCCTTGTGTCATACCTCTCCTTTAGCTCTTTTGTGTCTGTGAAACTGTTAGTCTGTTAGCTAACTCCTCAATTTTTTTGAAAATGAGATGTACCAAGCAGTAAAAAGAGCCCTTTAAAAAGAGTATTTCTTCTTCTGCTCCTGTTTAGCTTTTCTTTTCTGAGTAAATCAACTGAATTGTGATTATAAGCACATAACATTTTGCAAAACAGCTTAAATTTTTTGACACGGCAAAGTGGGTCTGTCTTCTCATTCATTCCCCTCCAAACATCATGACTGACAACACTGACCTGTTCATTGCCTCATAAATTTACACGGCAATATTTACATAAAACTTTTGACAGTTTCTAAATTTGAGTTTCCTGAGGCATTTTAATATATCATAGCATATCCCATGATATATTAATAACATCAACATGCACACAGTTTGTCCCTTATGTCAAATTTAGAGGTTGTTGACACAGTTGAAGAAGTTTAATTATCTCCATTTTCCAACTCAAGATTTCATAGTGTCAGGAGATAAAAAAAGTTCAAGTAAAATTTGGATACCACCCAGGAAACATCTTCCTTTTAAAGGTCTTGATTTCTGTACTAGTGCAAGCTAATTCAGCAAATCATATCCTATAAAAAACTGTAATTACATACTACACTATAGGAAAAGAAATAACAGATCCACAGGAACAAAGAGTAAAACAAATTTCTGAGTAAAACAGATAATGTAGCTGGAAAAACCTGATGACACTTCGGATTGGTTATAAAATTAGCAAAAAATCCAGTGTTATCATTTCTGTAGGGAAATAAGCAACTTTGCTAAAATTTCAAGAAATAACCCAAGCAGGCTTGACTTATGAGTCCCGTCAAGTTCAGCTTGAAAAATGAAACACAAATAGATGGGAAGCTACAAGGCACTTTTATTTGCTAGCAGGTGGGGTACTGTTGCGATATCACAGAAGACCCTTGTTGAATTGGCATAATATAGCTTTTATGTTTATTCTTAGAGAAAAAAATAAAAAGCAGAACAAAAAAAAACCTACAAACAGCACACTGAAATCTAGAGATGATGCCAAGCTAAAGAACTGTCATACAACAAGGCCATGAAAATAACATGAAAAGCATCATAAATATAAAGGTATAAAATAAGATTTAAATGGAAAAACAGCATTTTATTCACATTGAGAAAAATAAAACAAGTAATCAGAACATAATCCATGGATACATAGCAGATGACACTGAGACTAATATCCAGCTTTTCATACCAATTGCCCAGAGAGAATTTTTCACTGCAAGCAGGAAGAAAGATGATCACAAAAACTCCACTGATGGCAGCTAGCACACTTCTGGCTCACTGAAGACCAGAAAGTGCCAGTTTTGATCCCAATGCAGCCCCTTTAGGAAGGAACACTTAGCTGGAGCAATGTAAGTACAAATAATATAAAGTCCTTAACACTCATAGTTTTATACGACAGACTTATACAGAGAAAAAGTGTTATGTGCTGTTGAACTCAGATCAGTGCATGTCTGCCTGTTAAGATGCTGAAGAGCAAATAGAGAGATAAGGTTATTTAAGAAGTTTAAAGCTATCTAAAGAGTTTGTGGAAATAATTTCAGCCTTTCCAAAAGAGTCCTGTGTTGGTTTATTTTTTGAGAATTCGAACCTATTAAATGGCTTTATTCTCAAATTTCTAGATACAGTTATCAGAAAAAATAACAAGATCTTATTTTTTTTTCTATTAAAATGCCTAGTTAGTAACTTAGCATGATTTTACTTTTAAATATTTCACTGTAGTGATCAGTAAAGATGAAGTTTACTATTTTACAAGTCAGCACAAATTTGTGCTGGGTTTGAAGGTATCTTGGGATAAAATGCCACCTATTAATCTGCTAATTTTACTTTTACACATATTGTGTTAAATTAAATAAAGCACATAAGCAAACTGATGAAAGAAAATAGGTTTCTAAATACCGTGACTGTTGCATCGTGATGTTTCCACAAGTCGATTGTTTTGGTCATAGCATGCCATGGCCTGGTAACGATAGCCTTGTCCACATTCCTTAATGTCTCCTGGTACCTTCATTCCTAGCAATACTTCCATCTTACCCTCTGGTAAAATACAGTCTGACCAATTTCCCACCGGCTGAGCACTGTACTTGTCACAAGGACAGAACTGATTCTCAATCAGAGGATACAAGTGAGAATTTCTGCATTTATCCTTTTTCTTACTTTTTCCTAGAAAGAAGAAATAGTTATTTTAGCAAGACTGTATCCGTTTACAGTTTATTTCCAAAAAAATTTTCATTTAGAGTTCTGTAAGAAGTGCTTGGCATCATGTATATAGGCCTAATATTAGTTACACTTGTTTTTATCCATTTAGGTTATGGACTTGAATCTCTAAAGTAGTGGATACTTACAATTTGCACAAAGACAATGACTTTCTTTTAAAAAAGACACAATGAATAACAATGTTTGGGGACTACAATTTGAAAATGTTATACCCTTTTTCCCTCTTATTTCATCAGCAGTGTGCAGTTCAATTACAAGATTTCTGTGTGGGTCAAGCTTTCTCAAATTGAAAGAAATTGCAAAGGAAGTAAAATGCATCTTTGCTACACTAGTACCTTCTCTCAAAATTTCAAAATTCTTTAATTTAATCATCTGTTATAGTACATTTGTTAATAATTACCATTCTTCCACTATAATAGAATAAGCTCCTTATGTGAATTTGCTTCTGTTCTATTCTCTCTTGTTTTCCTTTCTTAACTGGAACATAGCCATCCATTCAACTTTCCTTTCCCATTAGAACTATTTTTAATCTCTTTGGCAAAGTTTGCTTAGTTTTCCTTTCCATACCAGACAAGTCACATAAATTAATGTATTTGTCTTTGAAAAAGTAGTTTTAAAAAGGCTTATTACATAGATAATACTGTGAATTAATATTCTTTGGCATTTTACTTGCTTTTCAAAACAAGGCACTGGACACAACTTTGCAGCATCTTTATTTCTTGTATTTACTACTGCCTTTATTTAGAATAGAAAAAATGTACCTCAAGAAAAGTTGGTCATTCTTTTGACAACACAACTTCTTACTAAATGTGCACTTCTCTTTCTCCTCCTTTTCACTGGAAATAATTATGAATTTACCCCAAGGTTTGTGGGCTAGCCTGAGTAATGCATTGCCATAGAGAATACACCACATCATGCCACAGCCTTAGCAAGTTTGAAGGGGTAAAGGTAAAAACTAAGGACAGGAAGTATCACAAAGTATTAATAGTGTGGTAGGAGAATCTGTACTTGTTTTGTTTTCAAAATTTAAAAAAAAAATATTATTCAGGGTTTTGGTTTTTGGTTTGTTTTTTTTTTTTTTCTTGTGGAAGCAAACCTGACATAAAGTTTACTGGAATTATTAGACAGTCACAGTGAGACTTCTTGAAGTCCATGAATTATTCATTGTCCTCTGGTCTGATTTACAGGGGAATGGAGTGGGGAATAGGGTTTGGATCCTATCACGTTCTTTCTGATGCTGCTAATGGGCACCCCCCAGCCAGCTTTCCTCCACCACAGACAATACAGACTAATTGGCAAAGAGTGCTGTGACAGAGACCAAGTCTCACTCTTGAGGTTTCAATTATTATTTAGAAGCAGAAAGTGTTTTTTTTCTTTTTTTCTTCAGCAGAAGAAATAATAATTTTCTAAAAAATAGGCTAAAAAGAAGTTGAAGAAAAAATCTTTCAAAGTGGATCGGTGTCCACAGTGTGGGATAAGGAAAAGTCTGTGGCAAAGGTTTGGGCATCACTGGAAAACCTTTTTAGTCTGTTAACTAAAACCTCAAGAGGTTTCACGGGACACAAAATAAGAGCATTATTACTTGTGTCAAGAAATAAGGCAGAAAATTAGGCAATGCATTGCCTCATGTGGTGATCTGTGCTGCTGGATGTAGGCAATCTATAAATGGTGAACAAAAAGAACTTGGAGAGCACACATTCAGCCAAAGAGTAGCTTAATCATAAATCTGACACGAAAGATTGCACCTAAGAAGCTCAAAGCTTAAGGCTGAAAATGGTGTTGTATAGCAAAATCTGAAAAACTCTCAGCTGCCATAGTGATTCTAAATGCACCAAAACACCATCCAAGTCTTGTTTTAGCCAAGAACAGAAGTGGGAAGAGGAAGGCAAGTGGGTTAACACCCAGTCCTGTTGATATGATTGTTGACTTCTCTGTTAAAAATTAAAAAAAAAAAATCAAATATGTAACTACTATGCACACTTCATTTAGAAAAAAACCTTGGCATCCTATGTTCTCCCATCTTCTCTCTAGCCACTTACCCATGATCAAGAGCCTCTGACATATGGCAGGAGTTTTTTCTCTCGGGTGTTGTTCCACTAACAGAGTATAGAGCATGACACTGGATCTGCTTTCTGCCCCTATGACAAACACTTGTCATACAGGAACCTCTGAAGTCCTCCGGTTTTAAGCAAAACACTATTAATAATTAATAAAAGATGCATTATTTTGCAGGTTACTCTTACCAACAAGAGTGCGTTTTCTTGTCCTGACTCCTCCACAGTCCCCATTACAGGGAGAAAATTTTGACCAGTTCGTAAACTGACAGTCATCTTGGCAGGGAATCTGGCACATCTGTGTTAAGGATGGTAATGGGCCAGCGTATTTAAGGCACTCACTGATGTCAGCTTGTCCTCCATCCTGTCTGCGACAAGTAATTGCTGAAAGCAAAAAGAGATGAATTCTACTTCAACTTTTATTATTTTTAATGTCTCTGTTCAATTTAGTACACAATATTCTACCACAAAAACACATTGAAAGCCCAGAATACCTATACAACAATTCAATATCTACCACCCATTTTACCTTGAATGAATATATTTGATATTTCTGACTTTTTGAGGTTGTGTTTTAATCAGTTTATTACAATTTCTCAGGAAAAAAAAATTCTTACAGGCAACTGTAAATATTATAAAGGTTGCATCATGTTATCCACACCTGTTATACTGCTTTACACATTATCATTTTTCCTACAGACACAGCCTACATCCCAGACAATAAAAAACGTGTAATACCATTTTAAGTAACTGAGCTGTGTATAAGCTATAAAGTTTTATCAGCAAAATGTATTTTAGAAAAAGGGATGGACATAAAAATTTAGAAGCATATTTGAACTCTGGATACCACTCAACTGCTTATAACAATAGTATTGCTGCCTGATGTTCTTCAGCAATTTTTAGTCTTGAAACTGCTGAAAAACAAAGCAAGTTTCCTAAGAGTGGAGGATAAACCAATAGGAGTACAACTCTTTAGAACAGGATATCCATGTCCTGAAAGAAAGCTTCCTGCTTAAGGGAAAAAAAGAAGTTCCTTAAGAAAATTTCAGGTTACACAAAAGGAAATAGATGGAACATAAGGATTTACAAAGAATAGGGCTGTTTCATTAATATAGTCTTTAACAATCACAGAATGGTTAATGTTGGAAGGGACCACTGGAAGTCACTTGGACCAACCACCCTGCTCAAGCATGGTCCCCTAGAGCATGTTGCACACGATTGTGCCCTTAGAAGACTCTCGAATGTCTCCAGGGAAGGAGGGTCCACAACCTTGCTGGGCAGCATGTTCCAGTGGGCAGACACCTGCACAAAAAAGATGTTCTTCCTCATGTTCAGGTGGAAGTTCCTGTGTTCCAGTTTCTGCCCATTGTCTCTTGTACAATTGCTTGGCACCACCAAGAAGAGCCTGCCTCCATCCTCTTCATACCCTCCCTTCCAGTACCTACAGACATTGATATGATCCCCTCTCAGTCTTCTTGAGTCTGAACAGGTCCAACTCCCTCAGCCTTTCCTGGTAAGAGAGATGCTCCAGTCCCTTAACCATCTTTGTTGCTGCTGGATCTGCTTCAGGAGAAGCTTCATGTCTCTTTTGTACTGAGGAGCCCAGAACTGGACACAGTATTTCAGATGTGACCTCACTAGGGCTTGAGTAGAGGGACAGGATCACCTTCTTCGACCTGCTGGTAATGCTCTTCCTAATGTAACCCAGTATACTATTGGTTTTCTTGGCCACAAGGACACACTGTTGGCTCATGGACTGCTTGTTGTCCACCAGGACACCCAGATCCTTCTCCACAGAGCTGTTTTCCAGCAGGTTGGCCCCCAGCCTTTGTTGATGCCTGGGGTGCAAGGCTCTGCATTTGCCCTTGTTGAATTTCAGACGGCTCTTCTCTGCCCACCTTCCCAACCTGTTGAGGTCCTTCTGAAGGGCTGCATGGCATTCAGAAATACTGGCTACTCCTAGATTTGTATCATCACTGAGCTTGCTGAGGAGGCACTCTAACCCTTTATCAAAGTCAACAATTACTGTTTTTCATGTATATTTTTTAAAAACATGGTTGCTAATCTATTATTCTATCCTCAGCCTCAGTAAACCTAACTTATTTCCTTTCCTAAAACAAATAAAAGTTATTATGCAGCAATAAGCTGGGAAACTTCTAGTTGTTTGTTCACACAGTAGAATCATATTAATGTTTCTTGGCATCTGAGAGCACACAGTAGATGCAGTAGCTCAAGTCTGTGAAATAATTTGGGTCACCAAATGTTCCAGTAATATTGCATCTGAATAATATGCTTTATACATATGAGGGAATATAAGCTTTTAGATTACGCTCCATAATTTAAGCACGGCACTTCAATTGTGCTGACAATTATTGTTTTATTAGCATAAGAATGAAAAAAACCTAAATCTCAATTGCTGGAGAAAAGGGGGGTTTGAATGCAAAGTTTCAAAATAAAACAGAAAACAGCCTATGAGTGGGGAAGCAGAGGGGCAGGCACCCAACTCTCTTCTGTGGTGACCAATGACAGGACATGAGGAAATGACATGAAGCCGTGTCAGGGGGAGTTAGTTTAGATATTAGGAAAGGGTTCTTCACCCAGAGGGTGGTTGGACACTGGAAAAGGCTCCCCAGGGAGGTGGTCACAGCACCAAGCCTGGCAGAATTCAAGAGGCATTTAGACAATGCTCTCAGGTACAGGGTGTGATTCTTGGGGTTGTCCTGCGGAGAGCCAGAAGTTGGACCTACAATTTCTGAAAAAAACCCCACCTTTTTGTCTGACTAGTTGTAAACTAAATTTCTACTTCATGATAACCATAGGAAGCTGAACTTGACAACCCACATGGTCCATTTCAAGATCGTGTGCCTACTAAAACATTTCCAGAGGTCCAAGGGGAATTGGTTTTGCCACAAGTATGTGGTAAAACACAGTGAAAGGGAGGGGAGGTTGTTTATCCTGGGACTCTAAGCAAACAGCTTCCCTGATCCTTGTCTGCCCTTTGGAGCAGGGCTGCCAGCATTGTTTGTAATAGCCTCAGTACTGTGTTAGGATGTTATTGGTGGACCAACCAGCTGCACATTGTCTAATAAAATTATTCTGTCAAATCCTATCATCATTGGTGTAGTTTACATGAGAAATATTTTTTTTTCAGGAATATAGTGATTCAATCAGGAAAATCAAGTATTTAAAAATTGAAAATCCATACTATAGGAGTTCTAAGATTACACAAATATTTTGTAAAAACACAAATCAAACTGCTGTCTTCAAATAGGAGTTTAGGCTACTGTTTTGGATCCTTCTGAGATACTGTTCTCTGCTAATAGCACACATCAGTTTCCCCAAGGTAAAAACATAGTTCAGACTAGTTCTACCATGTGGAAATTCACAGTCAAACTCTGTCTTGAGTTTGACCCTGGCATGTGTACATACCAGCAAAAGTAAATGCATTATTTTCACTTTATTCTCAGGGAAATACAGGCCACCATTTTTAGAAATTAATTAGCCAATAACTTTTAATAGGTTTCTCCAAATGTTTAATACCTATTCTACATACTGACTCTCCATCTAGTCCTTTGGCAGGACAGAAACATTGTCCATTGAAGAACATTCTTTCTTTCTTGCTTGCTAAATTGGCTTTTTCTAAAGCCAATACTCATTCCCTCATCTTTCCTAGTTATTAAATATTACTCCAAGTGCAGATATCCACTCTGTCATAAATTTTTTCATACTCATATTAATGTAGCTAATTTACATCAGGTAGACCTAGGTGAAAAGCTCCCTTGAGGATTAACACCTTGGGTTTCTTTCCAGATTAACTGTCAGTGGTACTGTAGCAGGAAAACTCTTCATTCTTGAGACAACACAAATTAGAGGACAGCTTGGCATACCAAATCAATTCCTGAATCTTAATTTTCACAGTGCCTGTCCATAACTGTTCGTGTTACTTCTAGTTGACAAGACCTACATGATTCGTTCTATATTGCATTTTCCTACTGTTATTCTCCAGATTCAAGTATCAGTGTGAAAGATTTATACTACTCATAACTGTTGAAGGGTGAGTATTTTTCCATTACTTAATGCAAGGATTTTGATGACTGTATAAATTCCATTAATACACTCTTTTGGCCAGCTAAGAGTCTTGACTTCTGAAATGTTCCTTACTATTAGAGGAGTTACTTCTTCCATTCACAGCCTAACCTTGGCAAACTCATCTCCTGCTTCTATGATCACACCCGTGCTTCTTTAATTATATTCGGTAGAAGTTTCTGAGATCAATGATTAACTCACTATAGAGAGAAGTGTCTTCAACTATAAAGCAATACCATGACAGGCTAGTTATTTTGTCTATACAACCGGATTATATTTATTACAGACATTAGTAGTAAGCGGAAAGAGTATGGTTCCTCTTTTACTGAATTAAATCCAAGTAATTATTAAGTAAAAACATAAAACAGAAACACAGCTAACAGAAAAATCAAATTTAACATGGAAACCATTCACTTACAAAACTACTTTGGTATTTAACAACTACTATCTCCCAGAAGAAAGGTGTGAAATAAATGGCTGTCTAAATTTTCTAGACAAGGGACTTTGATGCAATTAAAACTTTATCGGTCAGCATTGTTTCCACCAAGTCCCCACAGGGGACTACAGGCTAATATATTTCTTGTTTGCATAATTAAACACTGAGACTGCATTTTCACGAGTCATGTTATGTGTGGGTTTGTATAAAAACCTTTCCAGTGTTAACATCATTAGCATACTTCACTGAGATGCGAGATTCAGTGACTTATATACTACAAATTACTTCAAAAATTAAGGTGTTCTATGTCCTTTCTTTCACAATACACTTGTGATACCATTTTTTCAATTAAGTATTTTTGACAACAAAAATATTCTTTTTCAATTCTAGAAAACCAGAATTATTTCAGTATACTAATTTTTCTTACACCTTCTATCTGTGTTGCTTAATTTATGATTTCATCTATGTTATTTCTTCCTCTGTAGGACACAGCAGACTAGAGACTGCATGATGAAACATTTCTACCATGAAGTATCTAAAGCAGGAGCATGTATCCATAATATTGTGAAAATACGAGCCTGAATGTTCTTTATGTTCCAAAGAGAATAACAATGTATTTCTGCCAAATAAAGTTGGAGATTCTGGCTCTTTTTTTGAAAAAAAAAAACCAACAAAAACTAAACCAAACGAAACCAAAAAACAACAACAACAAAAAACTTCTCATGTAGACATTGCTTTTGAGCAGTTGACCAAACACTTACTTCAGTACAAACCCAGAATTTGATCACTGTCCTTTGCTGTGACTAAAATACCAACCAGGCAACAGGGCACTCTCATCTCTTAAGTCTTAATGGCATTAAAATAGTAGGTCATAGCTCCATGAAGAGCAGCACTCCTTTATGATTTTGTCTTCTTTCCTGTGCTTTCAGCGAGGGTATGAAACCCCCACATGACCAAATTCCCCCATGCCCAGAGAGGGAGGATGCTGTCCCTGCTTAACTACAGAGGGAGGAAAGGGCTTTTGCTTGCAGGTCCTGCCTCCAAGCTCCCTGTGGCTCAAATAAGCCTGCAATGCCTCTTCATAAGCCCATGGCCATTCTTAAAAGCTTCTCCCCATTCCCCTGGCTTTCAAATAACTCTACATATACCCCATGAACAAAGAATAGCAACAGCTTGGAATCAGGTCTCTAATAAAGGCCAATTCCCAGAGACATCAAGTACAACTATTCAGGTATATTCTCTGACAGCCAGGTTACTTTAACTTCTGTTTAAATTTACAAATAACCCTCCTTTTGCTAATACAGAATATGCTGACAGATTTCACAATTTTCAACACATTCCTCCTACAAAACTCTGAGGAAGATTTATGGTGGCAAGGACTGCAGGCTGTGCATCCCAATGCAAATCTTTTGCGGTCACTGGGATAGCCTTTACCATGTGCATCCATCCATATACATCATGATGTGATTTGGCTACTGCAGTTTGGGCACTGGAGCTTCTCATCTGCTACATGTCCTCTTCAGTATCATTGGGATGCCGTCCAACAAACCCTACTTAAATTTGCAGGAGCTACTGGCAAAACAAGCAGTTTTAGTAACTTTCCTAGATTTTCCTATACCATTCAAAAGGGATTTGAGCTGTGTTTTTAAGTTCCTTCAGAAGTCACTGAAGCTGAGATTTAGTAACACAGATTTAAGATATAACATAATGTATACCTGCTTAAGTAGCTCACAATTTCAAATTTCATTTTTCTATCTCATTGAGCAGACTACTACGCTGAAGGTAGATCTATGTGCTAATTAATATCAGCCTTAAAAATGCAAAGTAGTATCTCTTAACACATCCTAACTGAAGCAGATTTCTCTCACTGTGAAAGTGATGGCCCAAATCCCCATCAACTATTAGAAGCTTGGATTTATTAAGGATTTACTTTCTTTTTTGAGTTTTTGGTTGGTGGTTGTTTTGTTTTTATTTTTTTTGGAGGGTATTTTGTATTTACCAACAATTGGTGCCTCTCCCTCCTGGGTTTCAGATGACTCATCAAGACATCTGATCAACTTACTCTTGTTAATTGAGAAACACCTTATGAAAATAAACAAAATATAAATGTTGCAGTAAAATATGGCTTTTCTCTATATTTATTTTTCTTTTTAGGTAGGGTCAAAAGAAAGTTTCAAACTCCTTGCTGATGCACCCATATCATCATCTCTTGAGAGTTTTGAACGTAAGTCAGAAGTCTTAAGTTGCTTCAATTCTGTAATAAATCCTGCCCTGGTAAAAGGCACTGTTAAAGGGCATTTTATCAGTGATAAAACTTTAGAGTTTCATTCATCACAGAAAATCAACACAATTGTCATGACTACCTGCCTTCTTCAAATAAAGTTCATGGCTACAACAATGAATTTGCTGTCCAGATAGTAAATGCTGTGTTACTATGCTTAGGATTAGATATAAATACTTGCCCATTATTATCAATAGCTAACAAACATTTTTCTTTTAAAAAGTTCTAAAGAAATTATTTTTTACAAACTAAACCCAGAAACCACCAAACCTTTTTATTCTCTTTCCTCTGCATTAACCCAAGTTACGGTTTTGCAACATTCATTTAAACTGACACGATTTGCAAAAAAACCTCATTATACAAGACAGATAGACACAGAGCTGTCTTTAACAATGAATCACAATTCTGAAATTTATGATTCACCCAAATATCTCTTCCGCCAAGGAGGACCAAATGTGATAAAAAAGCTGAAGAATGGAAGTGTAAATAGCAAAGCTGTGATATAAAGCAAGGCATGCATATGCTCTAGTTACTCACAGAGTCTTAAGATCAGACACCTAACCAGTAATTTTTAATGATTTCTAACTTCTAGCTTTTCCTTCAGATTTAATTATCTTTCTAACTAAAATATTAGTAATAACAGATTATTTTGTTACAAATGAACTGCTAATGAATGCATGATCAGATGTGCCTTTTCCCTGGTGTACATTACTATTCTTTCTTATTTAACACATTTGCTGATACGCTACATGTTACAGTGCTTGTGCGTGGGCAATTGGACCAGAAATAGGATAAGCTGATAGCAATGGCAACATCCTCCTGCACTGAAAGAGAGGAACAGAGAACTCTTCCTACATACAACAATGCAATTACTTGCTCTACTGAGTATCGACATAAAACGAAAGGACAATCCACAGCAAACCAAAGGACAGATTACTTGTATAAGATTATTGTTTCACTTTTTCATCAAAAGTAAATTAGCATGAACAGAAGAATGAATGCGTGACTTCTTCATTCATGAGTGGCAAAAATTAGAAAGAGAGCACTTTCTCAATTGAATAAGAAACGTCAACAATATGGTCAACATTTGCACAGAAATCACCAACAGTTAAATGCAAAGTTCAAAATATCTGTATTCCAGTAGCAAGTATTAATGCAGTATCAGAATGTTATACCAAACAGATTTCATATTTCAGTGAAATAGCATTTCCTGATTTTTGCATTTCCTAATTTTTGCAATTCCTGGGTTTTGGGATAGTTAAAATTGCACAGTAGTAGCTCAGTCTTCTCTGTATCTACATCACATAGTAGTCTTTAAATAAATTATTTATACTACAGATTTTTGTAATGACACATTATCATGCAAAATTTTTCATGGCCTGTAGAAACTTTATTTATAAAAAGCCAGGTATGCAGAAGGGAGACAAGAATTAGCAGACAGAAGGGAAAGAACCTCTTCCACAGTCTTCCTTCAAAAACTGGTGAAATATTTCAAACACTGTCCAGGTCAGAGCTAAGCCAGGCCGATGCTTGCTCTCGGGTCAGTCTCCTTTCTGTGAGCACCTTGCATGAAATCAACTCTTATGCAGGGGACCAAACAAAATAATGTGTATCATTAAAAACTACACATGACAATTTTCATGGTAGAATTTGAAATTTAAGAGGGGAAAGGGAATATGTTGATGCCCTGTGTGGGAGATAACATATATTAAATAAACAAAGGACAGTATTCTTGTTCAAAATGCAATTTTCTAAGGTGTGAAGCAAAAAAACCCCTTCAACTGATAATCTCTAGAATTGCAGAAGTGTGTTTTCCAAAGTAAAATTTTCTTCTGTGCAAAATTTCAACCTTTACTTACAGGTCATATTCATTGTAAAGATAAAATATTTTACTTCCCTCAACCTAAGGAAAAGCTGTACTAATTTATTTAGCTCCTATAGGCTATCAGTTTGCATTACTGAGTACAAAAGCAAGAGATATATTTAACACATTGTGAGGTATTAAAACACTGAGGCACAATATATAATATACTTGTGCTTGTAAATTACATTTTATGTTAATTTACATCACTTACATAAATAGGAATAATATTTGGCCTAAAAAAACCTCTGTCTTTAAGTGTATCTATAACTTTCATCACTACAACAGCCTAGCAAATATTTAGATTCATATTCAGACACTTGAACTGAGGCACAAATAAACTTAGGTTGTCCAACTTGAATAATTTTCTCTGTGAATTCTACAGTAAAATTTATACATGGGATAGATTTAACAAAAGCCATGAGTAAGTAAAATCTTCCTTTCTATTAGTTTATCTCAGAAGTACTCACAGAATTCTACCAAAACCACCCACTTTCTTCATACTTAGCAACTTCAAGGTTTCCTAATTAATGATTACTCATCCTACCACTTGATCACTACACACTAGAGAGCTACTTCCATTATATTTGCTTATAGGATCAAGATTACTACTTGAATACATCATCTTTCACAAGATTGGACTCTGTATAGTACCAAAAGGAAAATCTGCCAGCGTGTTCTACCAGATTGGAAAACTGCATAACCAATAATTTTAAAATCATGTATCATTCCATATGTGTGTGTCCTCTACAAGATTTGAGTTACATAAAAAACCCCAAAAAACAACAAACAAAAACAACAACAAAAAACAAAGCAAAAACCAAATAAACAAAAAAACCCAAACTCTCATGACACACAGGGATAATAAAACCATCTGCATGCACTACAATTAGCTACCTTTCTTAATTAATTGACTGTGGCAAAGTCAAGAGATTTAAGTACTACCATGCAAGTACAGAAGACAACACTTTGTACTATCTGCCAAAGACAGAAATCTTATTTTCTCAGTATGCAATCTGAATGCATCCTCCAGAGTTGCTAAAAATAGATTGCTTTGTGATAGACCTTTGAAATAATTACCACAGCCAGAAGTCTCTTTTGTTAGCAGGCAATATCTTCAGGTTTCATTTTGTGGTAAGCCCTAAATTGATCTGTAACACTTTCTGAGTAAGTGGTAGAAGCTACTAGCTTAAGATTTACTCTATGACTTTTTAAAGTATACCATAACCTCCTTTAATACTGAAAGGAAGTTAATGACCTGAACATTTCACTTCTGCAGTTAGCAGTGTCCTTGCTCAGGAATGCCAATCTGCTGAGCCAATAGTGCTTTAAAGGATAGAAGTCTGCACTCAAAAAAGACAAAGGAGAAAAACCTTCCGGAAATTCAAGGTTGACTAGTAGTTCAAAGCAATTCAATTACTGCAACACAGTAAGTAGGAACTGCAATTATCTTCATATTGTATTTATTTAATGCACATAAAACCCGTTCTTCTGTCTGTTCTTAACAATTCAGTCACACGTACACAATTCTGTTAAAATCACAAAATTCTCTATGAAAACAGGTGACAGTAGAGCTGGATTTGGATACAAAAAATATTTGCTATTAAATGGAGATGGTGCAAAAATGTCATTGCACTCAAAGGGTCAGTGGTTTCAAAGTCCAGTTAGCAGCTGGTTAAGAGTCTTGCACCACAGTGGTTAACTCCAGGGACAATTCTGTTTAGCGTCTTTAACAACCTGCACAGAAGGTTTGAGGACTGCTCAGTGAGTTTGAGGATAATGCCGGTTTGAGCAGTCAGTACCTACCTGGAAGGTAGGGCTGCCATTCAAAGGAATTTGACAACCTGTAGAAATGGACTGGCACTTAGCTTTCAGACTAGAAATACCAAGTCCTGCATCTCTCATGCTCCCATAGCTCCCTGTAACTACCTTCATTTGAGAGCATAGAGAAGAGATAGCTAAACTGTTCTCAGAGATATACAGTGAAAAGGTAAGGGGTCACAAACACTAATTGCATAAGGGAGTAAGCATCAGAGAGGCTATAAGATCTTCATGCTGGCAGACTCTTCAAACATTTTGAGACATGGCCCTGAGCAACCTTTTCTAATGTGGGTGGGATTTAACTTTGAAACTGGTCCTGCTCTGGGTGGGGGGTTGGATGAAGGGACTTCCAGAATGGCCTCTCAGCCATTCTCTTCTTTTTGAAAGCATATTTTCTACAAACACCTATGAAAATTTGCTTCAAGTATGGATGGTGAAATAAACTGAACAAAAAATACCATAAAATTAGTGACTAATGTGGTATCTATACTTCAAAATAAATCAACACTGACATTTTACGAATAAAGCATTTGCCAAATATTGGTTATGATGTACCTTGCCACACTAGCATTTTCCTTTGCTGATATGCATAGACAAAATTAATATAAGGTTATAATGACTAAATTACTTTAGGCATTTCCCACACCAGTGCAGCTATAGATTTCTGAGGAATAAATGACAGAAACAAAGGGTCTAACCTCTTGCTTGTAACCCAGGTCCACAAGTCTCATGTGCTCCAGGACTGTCTTGGCGCACGTACCACGGTACAAGCTGGCACCTGCGCCATTTGTGGGTTTTCCACCTGAAATGAGAAGTGAAGTAATCAGCTTCAAACAACCCCTCTAAACATGTAGCCACTGAACCTGAGGCAGAACAAGTGCTAGATAGTGTTAGAAACCACCATAAGATGTTGTTTGCTACTACTAACTGGTGACAGAAAATTCATACAAAATAGTAACAATACCATAAACTGATCTGTTAACTTTTTTCTCCTTTTAGAATGAGGCCACTAAGAACACAGGGAAAAAAGGTGGAGGCAAAGGAGGGAACATATATATATTTTCAAGGATTTTGAAGCACAAAGGTGCATTAGAACTGCCTAACAAATACACAATGAATACATTAATGCAAAACATTAACACAGACAAGATACGAGAAAGAAATTTCAAAAAAGAAAACTATACAGAACAATAAAATTATATTAATTGAATACCTGTTTAACAGAAGAACTTGGTTATTGATTTATATCTGAGCATGCTCAGAGTATTTTATGAGTCAACTGAATGACTAAAATTTGAAAAGTGGATTTAGCAGAGGGGCACTAGCATCTCATGAAAACAACCCATTAAATAAGGATGAATTTTAAATGCTAGTATGCCCTAATAAGCCTCCCCTCTTTCCCACCTTTCTTCCTTCCTTTTTTCCACCTATATGAAGCAAAGGTGTGTTGCAGTTTCCCAAATATGTTCCAGAGATAAGACTCCAGGGTTGATTTCTTGTTAAGACAGTATTGGGATTGTCTTTTGGCAGAAAATACTGACACATGAAAAATACATTTCTTTCTCTTTTCCTTCTTTTCTCTTCCCAAGGTCTTTTCTTCCCCCATTCCCTTAAGTACGTCTTGCAACACAACAATAAACGGAGCAGTTCTGCTTTGCTTGAGCACAAAAAAGTCTCAGAGCTACAAAGATGAGTAGGATGAGTAAAGTTTTAGGATTTTTATTTTGTTTTCTCAAATCTCAAAGGATATGATTAAGAGGGTAAAGTTGTCACAACAAACAAATTCCTTTGCTAAGCTTCAATGGTCAAATACTACTCCCAAGAAGGAATGGCAGCTACAGTAAAGTATTGAGATTTTCAAGTGGTCTTGAATGACTGCAAGGGTGCCTCAGGTAATTCCTGGGATCTTGGGCTGCTGACTGGCATCACATTACAAATGTGGAGCCAGCCAAGAACTCCAGCACAATGTGAATATGGGCCCACAGCATATCAAAATAAAACAGACCAAAAAACCTTGAAAAAAGTGCTGAGAACAAATACAAAATTGTGCTGCTTAAATTATTCTACCATTAATCTAAACTGTTATGAAACTTTCACAAAGTTCCCTGCAGATGCTGCAAAATACCCTAGGCCTTAAATAAAACAAACCCAGGCAAGTCCATTTGCTGTCACAACTCTGGAATAATCCAGAGTTGTCCACAGCTGCAACCACCAGTAGTATGCATGTTTTAAACTATCTCAATACCTCAAGTTTCACGGCAACCTGCCTCTATGGGACAGCAAGTCGGCATGAGCCAACTGAGTGTGTGAGTCCATCTGTTGCAGCATGTGTGTAGGTCAGGAAAATGCTCAAAGAACTATATGGAACATGTTTTTTAATATTAGTTCATATCATGAAATATAAATGACCTCATCTACCTCTCTCTAGCAACTCTTCTTTCTCCTGCTCAGCACATTATCATGCAGTTCAGACACTGAAGATACTGAAGAGATGAGAAGCAGCCAGCATTTTAAAAGATAAAACTCTGACTCTCATTTTGACTAGAGAACATTCTTGAGCTCTATTTCTCTGATGTTTAAAGTACTGTTTTTGGTAGCTTCCCAATGCTCTTTTAAATCTTTTCATATCTTTTGGTTGCAATAGAGTGTGATCTCCTAATGAATTTGCAATGACAATTCATACAAGATGATGAAAGCAATACATTTCCTTAATCTCATTTTCTTTTCATTAAAATAAGCTTAAATTCTACTTGTGCCTTTGTAAAAGAGAGTAATTTCATATTCATAAAACTAAAAAAATATTTTTATTATTTTCTCAAGTTCCTAACTCGTTGCATCAAAATTTTCTAAATTTTGTCTGTAAAAACAACCAGATCTTCTGGTATGTCTAGACCTTCTCACACCACTCAGGTAGATATTACAGAACTACCCCAAAATTTTCTTAAGCAGTGATGGTGGAGATCCCCAGCTACTGGAGCAGTCCTCAACATTCTGTGAAGATCAGGACAATGCAGGGAACACAGGGGATATGGGGGATATCTTCAACTCTGGACTGTCTCAGGGTCTACAGGGATAGAAAGATGAAGGATACATTGGGTGGCACAGTGTGACATCAGAACTCAGCTTTCCTAAACAGATAAGGCTGCAGTTCAATGCTTCGGATAATTTAGAAAGACAGATTTTTTTTGTTTGTTTGTTTGTATTTGGCTTTGTTTTTTGGGTTTTTTGTTCAGTCGGTTTTGTTGGGTTTTTTTATGTATACAGTATCAAAGCAGTTTCTAGAAAAAAATTGTCCTGAAAAGTAATTCCTAGTTGTTGCAATATTACTGCAAAGGAACTGGAACAAAATGAAAGTGTTTCACGATGGACCCAACTGAGTCTACATATCTGTTCTGAAACCTTGATTTAGATATGTATCCAGTTCTTTTCTACACAGTTTAAGTTAGAAAAAACTCGTTAAGAAGTGGAATTCAGCAAGCTTTAGAGGTTGCAAAAAGTTGAAAAATCACATCTGAGCTATTTCTGGTGGATTGTCTCTCATACCTGTAGCTATGGCAGACAGGAGATGCTTCACATTCCCTTTCCTCAAACAAAGAATCTGGGCACTCTCGACCACCGTTGGCAGGATGCTGGATGATGACTCGGTGATGGGACTGCTTCCTTACTGTGACACCCCCTGCAAAGAGCACAAGAGCTTGTTTCTACTGCTACTACATAGGGATGACAGTAATTAGGGGGAAAGTAAGACTTAACAGAAGAGGTATTTGAACTGATTGCTATAATATTGACATTCTATTTTGCCCATAAGCAGAAAAAATTAGCCTAATAGAAAAAATAGTTTCAGCCTACGGCCAGGAAGCAGAATGAAACAGAAAGCAACAGCAGCAATACTGAACAAATGACCAGACTGCTGAAATGAATACACAGTTCAAGTGAATAAAAACTAAACCAGCTCAGTTTGCTGCTATACTTTACAGTTTGAAGGGATAAGCTTGCCCTAATCACTTGCATATTAAAACAGAAACAGAAATTCTCCTCTAGAATTCCATTGCAGTTTACACTTTTTAATTATTATGATAGTTCTTTATTAATGATAAACAGTTCGTATAGGAATTTTGATTTCAGTCATGTTCAGGTATCAGTTCTTCAGGCAGAAAATTAAGAGAAAAGCTACAGATCTGTATTAGTTCCACAGCAGTGCCTAATACACAAATAGTGTCAGGTAAAAAATATTGCTTTGCTTTTTTTTTTTTTTTTCCAGTGAGCACCAGAGCAGACATTTGGCTGACTCGGTTGATACCAGCTTTGGGTGGGTTATTACAGCAGCTGCAGCTTGTCTGAACACAGAAGCGTGCTGGACCATGGCCAAGGAATTGTAATTACGAGTAAGCAGTCGGAGAATCCCGGTGGTGGCCTTCCACCACCTGGCCGCTTTTCAACACATAGGAAACCCTTCACTCCCAAGTCAAACAGCTCCGGGAGATGCCAGGAGCTGGTGCAAGGGACAAGACAGACGTGTAGCTACTGACCAGCTTGCTGGCACAAATGGGTAAACCCCATGAAATAAAAACTGTTTGCATAGTATAAAAAGAGTCTGACCACTGAATAGACAAGATGTCTGTACTAGCTGACAAATATTCTGTTTAACAGAAGCCTACATGCTAGTTTGTAGGAAATATTTGTGAAGATATGCTCATTCCATAAAAAATTTTCTTAAAACTCGCAGAAATGAGAACAGAAAAGGATGGTACATTTGTCCAAGAAGATCTGCTCCAACAAAAATATTTCAGAAAGAACAATTAATACTGTTGCAAAATAGCACAGTATTCAGTGACGAATAACTATTTCATAGCTTAAGATTTAATGGGTTTGGGTGTATGCTCTTTTTTTCAAGGCTATGAATTTAGTTCTTCCTAATCTTTTTTTCCATTTGTTAAACAGTAATAGGAATTACTCAAAAATGCCTTTATGCTTGTGTCCTTTCTAAAGCCTAAAGAATTGGCCATGACAATCCAAGTCTGTATGTTTGATGTCACTGTACCTTACATGCTGATAATGTGGTAGCTGTGAGTAATCACAACGTCCCACACAGAGATTAGTACCCTGTGGAACAGGGAGTATTACAGAGTCTGTCTGTAACAGTACATATTAGAAAAATACCTCCCTTTAAGCTTAAAAAAAGAAAAAAGACAAAAAAATGTGGCTAATATTAAGCCTGTCATCACTCTTCAACTTCATGTGTGATTTCAATGTAATAAAAATACAGTGGAGACCTGCATTGTTTTTAAGAGCTTTGCCAAGTGTATTAAAATGGTGTTGGATTATATGTTTAAATCAGACCATTACCATCATTGTAAAGTCAGCTGATTTTTATTAACTTTTCTTCAATTTTCCTTGGAGTAGAAGCAGCCAGCCAAAATTATATGCCACTGTATATCTACTTATCTACTACTTATCTTCCAGTATATAAAGCCTCAGTTTCTTCACATGAGCAAGCAACATAAGCCAAACCCCAAATCTGTCCATTCTATAATCTGACAATTAAAATGCTACAATTGTAAAAGTATCTGTTTTGGTGCTACATTAAGAGATACATGACTAGTTATCTCTTTATCAGTGTAAGATGCAAATGGGAGTTTGTAACATTAGGTAAGATGGGGGGAGAAAATCCAAGCAGATGCATATAGTAAATGTATAAAAATAACTATGCTTTTCAGAAAAACTTTATGTCCTCCATGCAGCTGCTGTACCAGGTATTACTTGTCCTCTGTCAGAAAGAGATGTGTATAACCATTCTGCCAAAATAACTGCTCTAACTTCCTCTTTTTTTCTTCTTCTTAAAATCTGTCTGCTAGCATACAATGGATAAAATTACCTTCTTGACACGAAGAAGGACATGCTGTCCAGTCACTGAATGGAGTCACAATACAATCTTTCCTACAGGGAAGCAGACAAGGTCTCACAGTTTCAGGTCGAAGGCTTTCAGGGCATCTAAAAACAATGACAAAGAAACATTATCAAATAAACAATCATTTTGCAATGAAGTGGTGAATCATGAGAGGCACTGGATGCCTGCAGGCACACAACAGCAGTGCTCACCAGGATGGAGCACAGAAATAAAAAGTATTAGCATTTAAATACATGTGGTGAAAGCAAGCCAAACCCAGTGTATTCTGCACCTGGGGATTTAATTAAATAATCATCATTCTTCACTCACCATGCTAGACTATCTTTTCAGGGTTATTTTAAAACTTCCACATAATTATGAAGAAAAGCCATTTCATTTAGCTTAGGATGATACATTTTTAGGTCTCATCACTTTACCAGAAGTATAAACTCTGGAAGGAGGCATATTTAAAATAACACAGCTAATCCAGGAACCAATAGATATAAGCTGGCCATGATTATGAGAGAAAACAAAATTATTTGAAACTGTCAGATCAATGAGACTGAGAAAGATTGTCAGAAAAGACAGAAAACCTCACTTGTTTTAGGAAGAGGCTTAATCAGCATATAAAAAGGATTATTGGACTTCCACATATGGGACTCATTACCTGGGTCATTTTCCCCATCCTGTGGGGATTCTGTCCCTTTTCATCAAGGAGAAACAATTCTCCATGCTGCAATACTTGTTTCAGAATGGTGCAATAGTTCTCACAGAAGTACTGCAAATCTTTAAAACAATTTCAAAATTACTATTGCCCTGAAAGTATACAGACTGTGGTCTGTCAGAGGAATATGTAAAGATGTAAGAAAAATCATCACTTCCATATTTCAGAGCTTTTGCATCATTACAGAAAAACATTACTATGACTAGCTTTTCCTCTTGTGGCTGCTGGGCAACTGGGAGCAGAGATATGAGAGACCAGTTTTATATTTAGATTTCAACAGCTGGGGAAGCTTGGCTTGTGCAGGGCACCTCTCCTGCCAGTCCAAAGGGAGCACAGGCAAGTCTAATGGTGAACTATCAAGAAAATGTGGTCTCCATAGTCAGTGGAGAACTATGCCTGTGCTGTATTAGGAGGGGAAAAGTTGAGTTGCAGCTTTACAGGAGTATATTCTTCAGGAATAACACTTGCTAGGTCATGTTTTCCACCAGTTGTCTCTGCATTTTCCTGTCAATTCACATAACCTTTTCAGTGCAGGATCCATTAATGTGAAGCAGAACCAGCTCTTCGGTGGCCTTTTATAATAACATCTCCATCCTTACTCTTCTCTCCCCTTCCACCAACATGAAAGACCAGACACCTTCATCAGCTCCCTGTAAGCTCTCTACATTTTTAATTCAAATTGTTTCTATGTGATTCATAAAATCAGATTCTATATGCATGGGTGTATTATATCTTATCAGGTACATTTAAAAAAACCCCTTCTGCTACCAGTCATATATATTAACTATGCTGTCAGAAATTTTTTCTAAGGTCAAAATAAAAAAAATGTTTCTGAAAAGTATTCTCCATTGGCTTACTAATGGCCTTTTTTACATTGCTTTTTTCCTTAAAGAACAGGAGAAATTATAAGCATACAAAAGAATCTGAAATATACACATTCACCATTTCACTGAGAACTTCACCTTTCAGAAGTACTGAACATTACAATTCTTCTTCAGATACTTAGGCAAGGCAATTAATTCAATTAGAACACCATATCTATCCTTTATATTGTTTGTATTTACTATATGTGGCTTAAAGCAAAGTATTGATTTTTTTGCAGTCCTTCCTCAAGGTCAAATTAAACAGAAAAGATACATGCTGAAGTCTGTAACTTGTGAGGCAGATAAGGCCAATAATATTGATTGCATTGTACCACAGTAATCCTTTTTATTAAAGGGAGTTTAAAACAAGGTTCCTATTTACGTTTTCATGTTAAATGACTGGGTCTTTAAAAATGATTCAGTGATTTTAATGTGACAATTTGAACGATCAACTGAGACTTTTTTCATTTCACATGATTCATTTACGAAAGAATAAGAGAGCCCTTCTCCCAAAATTTAAGGTCAAACCAAAGGCAGAGACATTAACAGTAGATTTAAAAATGATGATAACTCATTAGAGGGTTGGGGTTTCTTTAAATGTAAATGCTCCAAACAAAAGATAAAAGGATATCATGACCAAATAGAACAGCAACTTAGTGCAGACACACAACATCTTAGATTGCTGAATGTGCTGGCATTTCTCCACATATTTTTATTTAAAGGAAATTGGGATTAACGTCTACTGCAGAATAAAGCAACAAATGTCAGTCCCCATGTAAACATTTGTGTGAGAATAGCTGCCTCATGCACTTTCTAAACAACCTCCACTATCAGTTCTTTCAGTTTTGAACATGTCCGGAGTGGGATATGCTTGCAGACTGCCAATCCATACAAAGATATTAAATACATTTTACTAGCAGCTAATCCCTATTTAACCTTGGTCATACATTAAACTAAAATTAAATCATTGGGCTGAAGGAATCGCTTAAAAAAACATATATATTGGGGGAAAAGAAAATCACAAAGGTTCTCAACCTAATGTTCAAACCAATGCCCTCTCAGAGTTCCACTATGCTATACCTCCTTGGCCTGCTTCTGAGTAGATGCACTTACACATGCTGTACTGTATTTAGATCCAAACCATTATTTTTGCATGGAACACTAATCTATATAGTTCATAGTTTGCTTGGAGGTACCACAAGGATCTTTGGAGTGATGCTGCTCTGCATGTCATGCACATACCCCGTGAATTTTGTCTTGACTCAACATGATGATGGCAAAGAGCCACTGGATTTAGTCAGCTGTCAGCAGAATCACCGCGGTAAATATCACTCATAAAAATCAATAGTGAGAAAGGTATTATCTAGTTCTCCTATTGTGGCAGTTTTGTATTTTCAGAAGATGAAACATTCACTCATGAGAATACTTATGAGAAAGAAGGGGGTCCTTTTGCCTTTGCATGCAGTCATTGATAATAAAGCAGCAAAATCCAAAGATAATTACAGCATGAAGATATTTTTAAAGATCTTTACTTTTTTGGGCCTACTTGTCCCACGTTGACTCTCACACAGATGACCTTTCTTGTCTGCATCCCCACAGAACAGGTGGCCTCTCCGTTCCAGCTGGCGGAGGAGTTGAAAGCAGACACAGACGTGTCCTCTATGCACTGTCCCCATGGGCCGGTCTGCCAGTGGTACACAGTGCAGGAGTGCTCATTACAGCTGCGCATTTCCTGTAGGGCACTGATATTTGGACACTGTACTCCTCCTGGAACAACAAAGGAGGGCAAAATTCACTCAGTGGAAGGAGGGGTTTTTTTTATTAAAAAAAACCAAAAAACAAATAAACCCAAAACAAACCACAAGCCCAAACCTTTGAAATCTTACTAGTTACACATTATCAGTTTGATTGCATGCAAGAGATGCTGTTTCTTTTTCCTCCTCTTCATATGCCCAATTTTGACTTTGACAAATTTCAGTCAACAGGCCACACAGAGCAGACGATTCATGGACAGTATATAAATCTGTACCATAAGGATGCCAAAACAATAACTTCTGAAACACACTAATGTGCTTGGAGTAATCTACAGCCTTATAATTTTGAGGTTCTCTAGAATGGACTGCAAGAGATCACATACGGACATAAGAAGGCTCTAGGCAGAAGAAATGGTTAATTATTCTAGTTATGCATGTGTAAAGACCACTGTTTATGTCTAATTCACGGATCAATTAAAAAGATTTTTGGTGCTCTTGTCCTAGCTCCCAGTGGATGCTTATCCATATTATGTAATTACCAAAGAGGATGGCACAGCTGGCAATTTCAGGTCCAGATTGAGATAACAAAGGCTGTTGCAGGTTAAGATTAAAATGCATTCAAGTGTCAATAATTGTGAAGACAAGCTCAGATAATGCTATCTTTGTTTTGTATAGTTTCAGATAGTATGCTCAGTTTATTACATTCAAGCACTTCAAAGCCACTCTGGGCGCCCAGTCCTCCATGAAAAGTAAAGAGGTTTTTCATACTAGACTTGATCATAGGGTAGTAGATGTCCAGTTCTGTGAGCAGACAGCATGCCTGCTAGATATATGGTGTTATTAGACATAAAGAATCTAGGCTTAAGAATTAGCTTAAACATTTGTGGCCTACAAGAAACAATAGGACTCCTATCTCCAACTGATGGAAAGGCAGGAAAAAATCTAAATAACATTTTAGCCTTTTCCAAAAGGTAGGAAGAGTACGAAAGACAACTGAAAAAAAAGAGCTTTAAATTAGTTAATGCAGATGAGCTGTACAACTTTTCTCTATAAACAAAAATGTATGCTCACACCAAATGCATGTTGGAGAGTCTATTGCCCTTTATATCACAGCACTGAACTTCAGGTCAACCTCCTGCTCTACAGACATGCAAGAGGGAAGGCATTTTAAGCACTCATTGTTGAGAGAAACTAAAATAAATGTAATCAAAAAAACAATGGATGCTTCAAGTACTGTAACACAAGTCAAAGTGTTAACACAAGTCAGCACAAAAATATTTTATACCCTGAGTTGCTTTCTCTGTACGTCTAGATCTGCAGCAAACATGAGAAAAGCTCCATTCAATGAAACCACAACATAAAATCCAAATTCTCAAATTATTTTCCTAGAGATATTTCTAACTTCTGGCTTTGGGATAAAAATATTGATGCAACCAAGCAACAGTAAACATCATATTGAGATGTCATGCCACAGACTATCTAATCTTAAATTTTGTGAAGGGGAATTGGAAAACCCCACAAATATGCAAACATAATTGAAAAATAACTTAATATTGTTTTGATTCAGAATGGATGCAACTCAAGTTTATCAGAATTGCTTAAAAATACTTCAGTGTGCAAAGCATCAAGACAAAATGCCAGATGCATTTTCAAAAAAAAAAAGAAAAGAAAAAAAACAAATGGCAAAATAAAATTATGCTTACATAATAAGTTTCAAAAAGTCATGTAGTCAGCATTCTCCAGGAAAAAAAACTTTTCCAGCTAACACCAGCAGACAGGAATATTGGCAAGAAAATTAGGAAAAGGAACAGTCACAAATTATTTGTCACAAAAGAGAAAATAGATCCATAATAGGAGTCTAGACATATTCCACCAGTAATAGGGATAAAAAAGGAAAACTTAAAAGACATAAGGAGGGTTACCAAATTAGTTATTTTCACCTGATGTTAGCTCAAGAAGAAACACAAGGCAAATATTTAAGGAAATTAATAGATTAAAGGGGTGTGTGTCAGAAGAAATGTTTCCCCAGAATTGGATGCCATAGCCACCAGTTCCTAAGGCATTCGAGAATAAAGTGGTAATTTAGGTTCAGTTTTGACAGCTATGCAAGAATGTATATTCAAGGGAAAAAATGAAACTGACATTGACTTGTAAATGAAAACCATTGGGGCATTAATGTCTGTAGCTCAGTGGGGATCCAGTTCTGTTCAGACTAAACCAGAGGGTAAAAAAACGTGTAAAGACTGAACAAAATATGGAAACAATATTACTAAAATAAAACCCAACTATCGCTATTACCAAATGTTGTAATAAAAAATCCCAACTATTTATGTGCCATTCTCTCCAGGAAAACAGCATTTCCTTGTGCTCCCTCAAATTTAAATAGGTAGAGAAAAAGCCAAAAGGGTTAGGAAACTGGCAGTTAGAGATGCCTTTTACAACATCCATTTAGGGGTAACGAGATCATGGCTGCTCAACTTTAAGGGGCATATCCACCAAATAGGGCAGGTTTGACAGGAATATAAAAGTTAACAAGTATCACAGAAAAAAAAATAAAATAGACATTTGATTTCACCAGAATGTGTCAAAAAGGGACATACAATAATAAATACATTCTTTAATAACACAAGATCAAATGACAGTAAGTGACTGCTTGGCAGTACCAAAAATAATAATTTCAAGGTACAAAAAACAGTTGGAGCTGAAGCACTTCCTTTCAGGTTTGAATACTTAAGCAAAGTAGAAACAATGGACTAGCTTTGCAGAGGGACTTGCATATTACTGATAAAATAGCTGAGATATGAAGGCAGTTTCCTTGAGCGCCCTAACAGAGTTGTTGTATGCCTAGATTGCTTTTCTGCCTGGTTTGGAGTTGGCAATGGGTGAGACATCTCACTCTAGGATGTTCAGTGATTGGATTTTACAATTCTTCTTTGTGACATTAACTTGATAACTTTCAAATTTCAAAATGCTTAACATTTTTAAAAGCATTTTATATAATTTCAATTAGTCATTTTTATATCACTCATTTTTTACAAATGCATATAGTTTTATAAATGCATTTCAAACCAGCCGTAATAATCTTAAAGTTTGAGAAAACTGATGTGATTGAAGTGTCTTTTGTAATCTAGTGGGTGAGCTGTTGCTCATTTCTTTTCTGGAGGAATGAGGTAGGCACTCCTGAAGGCAGCTGTGCTTCCTGAAGACAGAACAAAGATTGTTCCAAGTTCTGCAAATATTGATGCTTCCTCACGTGGTGCATGCCAGCTACACAAACCAAGCAGACCTGCCCTACAATACACAGCAGGACAGGAGACAGAGTGCACCCATGGGAAATGAGAGTTCGGTCCTCAAGTCTTTTCATGGATATGAATTGAACCCAAGACCCCACACTACAGTCAGGAATCTGAGCTGATGGGCTTCGGAACTAGAGGAAAAGCAGAGTAACATCCTCTGCCCCAGCTCACCAGCATACACAGGTATCAGGTCACTTTGTATGTCTTGCCTGAAAATTCAGATTCCGCAGTTCCAAAACTACATGGGGTTTTTTTATTCCTGTTTCATGAGAAAACCCATGTTGTCCAAACCTTATTCTTTAGTGTATGAGAAACCTTGCTGGGAAAACAATTACTCAGGTCTGTGCTCTCAGATATAATTACCAATAACTGTTATTTCAAGCCAGGAAAATACAAAAAATAAAAATTCCTTTGGTCCAGTTATTTCTTACATATTCAATAAATCAGTTTTGCAGGTGTACAAGAAGAGCTACTGTCAAACAGAGTATCTGATGAGGACAACTGATATTCTATACTATCTAACTTAGTGTTGTCCATGATATATGAAGTCACACTAAATAGTCTTTATACTTTTATAATCTATGAGCATGCAATAGGCATAGTAAGACATTGCTATGCACATGCATCCCTGCCCTAAGAGAATATACCAAACAAAATTGCCCTTCAATCTCATTTTATTAAATTCAGCTTTTAAATCAAATTATTTTTCTCTTTGCATTTGACCCTTTTTTTTGTTTGTTTGTTTTGGGTTTTTTTAGGTCTTTACTTTTCAAAAATCAGCATTACTGATAAAACGTAGAATGTATCCACAGCATTAGCATTACGCCGTATGACACTGTCAGTCTATGGCAATCTGTAATCAATACAGAATCAATCTGCAAAACTACTACTTACTGAAAAACTAAGACTCACTTAGTACATTTTAGTCTCAGGTCTAATTGTAAGCTGAAGTAGTCTTAGTGCATATTACTAGTTATATAAGATTTATTGCAAACAGAAAATTAAAAGAACAGAAATATTTAACAGAATATGAACCAAAAAAACCCAAACACATTCAACAGAGATAGGCTGATCTATATAGGATGGCTTTATTAGATTTATGCAGAATAACTATATGATGTATCAGGTAACATCACTGTGTCCTTTGCTGTCATTTTATATTTTGAGACAGTGACTTTCCCGAGTTTCTTACTGTAACATGAAGATATACTTGCCAGTGACACAAATTAGTGACCACTGTAGGGAGGCTCACAGGCAGACAAATTTATAAATCACTCTGCCTTTCAAAACTTCCAGCTGAGGACAGTGATCTCAAAAAAGATACCAGAAATGGTTCTTGTGACACCCCTTTCCACATGGAATTATCTCTCAAACCACAGTATGTCTTTATCTTGAGAAAAGAGACTCTTCTCTCTCTTGCCACCAAATAAGTAAATAAGCCTATCCCAGATGTGCATGACCACACCATTCTTGAGGCTCTGCAGCATGTGGTTTGACCATAAGGAAAAGGTCTTGTGCTGAATGAGGAAATGACGATGAGAGGGTGTACAACTGAGGTCAGCTCCTGGCTTGGGCAGAAGTCAGTGTGGTGCTTGCTGGAGGGAAAGTCAGTAGCCCAGAGCTCATTAGAAAACTTTGTCACTATTGTAATTTACATATGACTTATATTTTTCTTGTTAAGCTCTTCTTGTCACTGAGGAATTATTATAATACTACTGAATTATTCCTAATCTAAGTCATCCAAAAACATCAATTATACTGTGGCAGTTTCCTGGTGGCCAGTTATGTTAACTGACGGTTTCATCAAACCAATTCAGCAGCATAGATAGATGGGAAATAATAAGAAAAATATTTTTTTGGGTGTGAATCTGGTACAGGCAGTCATTTGCCAACATTAACAAGCAAAATGACAATATACAGTATTTTTTATTTCAGAGGGGAGAGAAACTGAGAATCACAGACAATACTTAATAAGAAGCTATCTAAGATTCAGATAAAAGATCTATTTAATTATTAGAGATTAAATTAAAGATCAGATTGAAGATCTATTTATTCAGATAAAAGATCTTTATAAAAGATCTATTTTACAGATTCTCAAAAATTTTAATGGGGTTTTCATGTTTAAGTACTCAAATAAGTAAGAATTAAGTGCTTCAGGTACTTAGAGGGATTGCAGTATTCTCTATATATGTAATACCTGCAATGCTTTGATCTTCCTATGCTTGTGAATTGAATTCACCATGATTAGGGGGAGGATGTGTGACTCATACTGATAAATGTGGACTTCTTATGTCATCTTAGAAGACAAGTTTAGACTTATTCATAGATTGCAACAGTCGTGTACATTCTTTCATTAATTAATATCCAATCCTGGTTTATACTAGGAATAGTATATACTTATCTACAATATATTTGTCCTATTGTGTACTGAATAAAAAAATCTCAGATATCATGGCTGCATTATACAGAAATTACTCTCAAATAGCTTATCTATCCTGATCTGTCTCTCATACCTACAGTTCAAGGAAAGGTTCAAAAATACAAAAGAAAATTGTTGTGGGACTCTTCACAGGAACAGCTGTTTCAGCTGTTTTCTGAAGGTGTAAATGGAATTACTGGTCTTATGTGTATGTGACTTGGGAGTTTTAGTTATACGCAATGCTTACAGGGTTTTCATCTCCAGTATTGTGCATTTTTTTCGAGTTCTGAATAGAACTGAGACCCGCATGTTTGTCAACAAGTGTTCATGTGAAGCTTCCTTTTCATATAAGCCAAATACAGATGTTCAGATACAAGAATACATTCTGTGCCCCTAGAACATAAAATGACCTTCCAGTTCCAACTACGCCAATCAGTGTTTTATATTTTGGGAACATGGCTGATCTTTGTCATGCAATTGTGGAGGTGAAAAGTCATTCAGTTGTCACATAGCAAATGACTAAAAGGCATAAGAGATGGATGAGGAGGAAGATGACAATAACTCTAATACCAGTGAAGCATAAAAAAAAATAGAAGTTTAACTGATACATTTTGAATATAATACAAGAAAAGGTGAAAAGTACCTTCCAGCTAGAACTGTAACAATATACTAAGCCTTGGAAGGCTCTTTTTTTATATATTTGATTCTCTGGAGTTTGTACAGAGTGCAAAGGAGCATGGTGTTGAAGAGGTCTGACCAAGATGTGAATGAATTTGGGGTTTGAAGCTGAAGCACTACAACACCTAGGCAATGAGTTAGCTTTCTCAGCACTAGCTTAGGGATCTTTTCACTATTACCTCTGTGGTTTGAGATCTGTCCATCTTTGTGATCACTCTGTGCTAATTCTGATCATTGCACAACAAACATAAATAAAATTCACATACCTAAAATCCAGGCTATGCTGAACAACTTTGCTGCTTCTGCAGCTTTGTAAATTAACCTAGGTTGTATTAAGCATCAAAGTCAGAATAAAAAGACTATTTTTTAAGAAGAAGCATAAGGATGATAATAACGGTTTTTAAAAATTTAGGTTTTCATTTCTGTGGCATGATTTTCATGAGTTTAAATTTCTGTCTTCAGTAAAACTTCAAAAGTATATAAAAAAATCAATTGTTTTTACCTAGATGCAAAAGCAAGAAGGACACAAATACAGGTTTATTTGAATTATCTGGCTCTGTGTTTCCCTCAGAAATGAGTCCATTTGACACACTATTAAAAAAATGGAGCAACATAAACGCCATTTTGTTCGTAATTTTAAAAGAGATTCTACTTTGTTGCATAGATCCATTCAAGTAACTTCTTACTTGATTCATCCACTAAAATAGAGTACAGTTCTGATTGCTGCTTACACTTCTAGCAAAGGCTCTTTTCAGGGAAGAAGTTAAAAATGCTCTGCTACTTTTTTTTTTTTTACAATGGCCTGAATTCTTTCAAACACTGCACACTTTTAGCAGTGATGTTAGCTGTGTTTGTAAATAGTGGTGTACAGATATTCTGTTTCACTGCTTCCATACATTACAGATTTCACTTTTCAGCTAAATTTCATCCTAGAGTAATAAAATCCTTAACAGTTCTAAAGAATTAACACGTATATGTGATCCCTTTCTATTGAAGGCATTTAACTTTTCTGTCAGTAATACATGTGAGTAAACATTTTCTAAAAACTCTTTGGTGACTGTGTCTCCTGGCTCCCAGTGTTGCACAAGGCATTTTATCAGGCGGACCCTGGCACACCTGACATGACCATTTTAGAACCATGTTCCGTATAGAATGCTCTACAACCCACAACCCTTTCCCTCCCCACAATTACTTAAAACCCAAACAAAACCTGTTGTAGGAAACATGGAATATCATCGAAGAATAGATATGAACCCATATCTAAAAACCCCCTTTTTCTTCTGGTTTATATTCCAGCTATGTCTTTTCTTTGCATTTGCTACAGAGCAATTTACATGAATGCAAACCATTTGTAAGTGAAGACTTGCAGGACAAAACCAAAGTCCTGCTATGAATAAAAATGTTCATGAGCTGACATAAGTTAAAAATCATGGGGCATCAGATAAACCATTTTCCCTATTTAATTTTAATAGAAAACAAGTAAACCATTTATTTGAAATAAAAATAGTAACATTAAGGAGAATAATAAAAAATGAGCAAAATAAAATCTCCTCTTTAAAACAGCTTTAGGCACCAGGAGTACTGTAGGATAGGCACTTAAATAATTTTTCTATATTTTAAAAAGCACAACCCCATCTAATACTTGTTTCTGTAGATCAAGAAATTACTTCGACATGAGACAGCTGAGAGTTCACAGCCAAACAGGAGCCTGCAAGAGTATGCGATCTTACCTTCACCTGCATATGCCAGAATGGAGCGGGCACGCATCTGCTTCCCTTCTGTGGTTTTGCCGGAGCAGGTGTGTGAGCAGGAGGACCAGGCAGACCACATGCTGAGCACACAGTCCTTTGGGCATGGAGCTTCGCAGGCAACCGGGATTGGGTAGATAGCATCTCTACACAGCTGTCTGTCAACCTCTTCTCCTGGGAAAAAAGAGGCCAGTAGCAGTCTATCATTTGTTAAATTAACTTAAAATGAGCAATCTAGTCCAGATGGGCACACAAATAAATTATATTCTGTTCCTCTATATAAAAACGGTAAATAGATTTTTTATTAAAATTACTTGTCTCCTCTGCCTTGATTCTAGGAGAACATGCTTAAACCTAGGTTAATTCAATATTTTGCTGAAGCGAATGCCAGCTTGGGTGGTCTTTAGGCTTTCATTTTGCAATACTTGATTCCACAGAAAATCCAAATGTAAGTAGCAGAGTATATAATACACCTATAGAAAACTGTATACATGGAAATGCAAGTGCAGTAATGAGCTAGTCTTCCTCCACATTTGTGGGAGAAGTGGAAAAACATCCTAACTTCCAGCTCAGCCAGTTCTATAACCCATAATTTATCCTTTGAATTGCAGCTATCCATCAAAATATGAAAAGCTGCAGTAAACTGCAGTCAGAGTGTCATTTGCTTAGAAAGATCTTCATTTGTTAGCAAATCAGAAACACGTTACTCTTTGTGTCATGGAAGTATAAAAAAAAAAATCTATGCATTTGTATTGTTTATCAAGGTACACGTTTCATCATAATAGAAAGATCCAGGCTGGTATAAATTGTTTTAAAAAATATTAGCTAGGGTTTAAGTAGCAGGATTGCTTTTATTTTCAATAAGAAAATCATGGAAACACGTGTCTGAGGTCTGTCTGAACAGCACCTTAATCGTAAAATGGATAGTTTTGTGAGGCGATATATGATTTCTTGATCAAATAAATTAATATTCATTAAGTGAGGAATATATGAAGGACCACATATTCTGATGTCAATAAACTTCATGATAAATCTTCATGCTCGAGCAGATAAAGGAAAAATGAACTAAGCAGGAAGAGGTTTGGATTCACTTTTCGGAATTCTAGCCTTGTTATCACACAAACCAAATAAAGAGAGTGTTTGCAAGGAAAAGTACCAGGAGGTGAGCAGTAGCCCAATACATAATGCCAGTTACAAAGAACTGTGAAAAAGTTGCATCTAAGAGCACACTGGACTTCTAAGGCCCTGATAACCACATGCAATCAAGGCATGGAAAGAGTCACTTCGTTTGTAAACATGAAACTTTTTTTTTCCAATTTTCTAAAAAGGATATAATTTCAAAGTACCTGAATGCCTTTTGTGCTATATGACCCTTGCTATATTTGGGCATAAAATCTTCTGTTGAGTTATGATTCACCTACTGAACCACTATTGAAGCATATATATCTTGCCAGGACTGAACAGGAGTGTCTAGAGCATACATCATGTCAATCCCTTTGTTGTAATAGGCAATGTCAACAAAATAAAGTTTTGTCAAGATCTGCAAATGAACATAAGACTTCAATACAACAGAACATTTGTTAGGCATATGAATTAAATACTCTATAATTGAATCATAAATGCATCAGGTGCTGTCAATAATTATGCCAATGTCAATAATTATGTCAATGCCCAGTGAGAACTGGGCATGCCATAAATGAAGCCAAATTCCTATAAACACTGCTTTACCCAAATATCACATTGGGCTGTATTGCTTAATACAATAATAATAATAAAATGATTCAAACACTAGTCTAAACAGAAACAACATAAACTACATTTTTTGTCATTCAGGGTTTAAAGTCTTAGAGTCTCTCAACTAAGAATCTCTGTTAAACTGAGTTCCTGACACTAGGAGGTTCTTTGGTACTAATGATGTATTATGAGTCCCAGAACTAAAAATGACCAAATTCTTCATAAAAGAGGAAAAGATGAGGGCCATCCATCCACTATTATATCCTTTTAACCAGAGGCAAATATTTTATTCATACAGAATATTTAGGCACAACAGAGCTGCAAACATCAATCTTCCTTGGCTCTGAAAACCAGGGAAAAACCTGCAGCTCATGTTTTTAAAATAGCCTAAAGTAGTCATAGTCTTCTGAATTATAAAGACCTTTGAGATCAAGTCAGTCTCAACAGTTCTATTTTCCCATATTAAAAATAAAAATCTGAGCCCTGCTGAAGGCTTCATAGCTCTCCCACAAGTTCTGCTTCCCTCACTGAACTCAGTCTGCATCAATTGCTCCTTCTCTTGTATCACAGGCTATCACATTCTGACACTAGTGCAGGAGGGATTTCTGCTTCCTCAGAACAGGATGTGTTTGGGTTGAAGGACAAGAGACAGAGGAGCAGATTGCAAACTTCCTTTCCAATGGATAGGAAAAAAAGCTAGAAAAGGGGTTAACCCTACCCTCAAATTCTTCTGTTGTTAGGTAAGACTCAATGAGGTAAACTGCTGGGACACTTTCACACTGTGCAAGAAATGATACTATTACGATAAACTATGTCATAGTGTAATCGAATGATACTATATTGAGCTTATTTATCACCTGCTAGCTGTTAACTTTAACCTCAAGCTAAATTTGAGGTCACAATGAGAAATTATGTTAAATTACTTTCAATCCGAGTTTGCATTTCAAACAAAACTAAGCCTTTGCCCTCTCCCAAAATCAAAGCCTTCTTTTTTCCTGAAAAAAGGGCTTTTACAGAAAAAATATTCTAGAGATATGGGTCTTACATACTGGCATTTCATTTTTGTCAACTGTCCAATCCTTATCTGATGAATTCAATAGACTAGAAATGCAGTTGGAAGGAATGTTTTATAATGGGTACTTCTTATCTTCAGTGAGATTTTTTTTTTAGACTAAATTGTTTCTGACATTTCACTAATGATTTTATGAACAACTTGACCTTTCTTGCCTTCCTCTTTAAAGTGCATAGTGTAGTCAACTACCAGGAACCACTGAACCATAGGCTGGGAACAATGCCAGTGTAAAGACTAAAACTACTTAGAAAATGTGCCATTTGAAAAAGTTTGTCTTGCGCGTTGAAGCAAGTCCAGAGGAGGGCCATGAAGGTGATCAGAGGTCTGGAGCAGGTTTCCTATGAGGAATGGCTGAGAAAATTCAGGTTGTTCAGCCTGGAAAAGGGAAGGCTCTAATGAGACATTATAGCAGGCTTTCAGTATATAACAAGGGCTGACAAGAAAGCTGGAGAGAGGCTAGGGGGAATGGCTTTAAACTGAAGCAGGGGAGGTTTAGATTAGATAACAGAAAGAAATTCTTTACTGTTAGGGTGGTGAGGCACTGGAACAGGTTGTCCAGAGAAGTGGGGAATGTCCTGTGCCTGGAGGTGTTTAAGATCAGGTCGGATGGAGCTCTGAGCTAATTGGTCAAGTGGAAGGTGTCCCTGTCTGTAGCAGGGGTGTTTGGAACTAGATCCTNTCAGCCTGGAAAAGGGAAGGCTCTAATGAGACATTATAGCAGGCTTTCAGTATATAACAAGGGCTGACAAGAAAGCTGGAGAGAGGCTAGGGGGAATGGCTTTAAACTGAAGCAGGGGAGGTTTAGATTAGATAACAGAAAGAAATTCTTTACTGTTAGGGTGGTGAGGCACTGGAACAGGTTGTCCAGAGAAGTGGGGAATGTCCTGTGCCTGGAGGTGTTTAAGATCAGGTCGGATGGAGCTCTGAGCTAATTGGTCAAGTGGAAGGTGTCCCTGTCTGTAGCAGGGGTGTTTGGAACTAGATCCTCTTTAGGTCCCTTCCAACACAAACCATTCTGTTATTCTGTGATTCTTTTTGAACATTATATATGTTGCACAAGAGTTGAAGACAGAATTCCAAAAAACAAAACTGAAAGGCCTCTGCCCTGGGTCATTTATACTCTAAATGACAGAATGAAAAAATGTAAAAAGCAGAAAGATGAAAATGGAATATGACATTTCTGTCAAGAGAACTCTTCACCATTTATCAGCTGATGTGTTCTTTAAAATCTGGAATCCAGCAATAGTCCATATTCAGATGCAATGTCTCTTCTGTTGAATTATATTTCTCTCTTAGGCAACAGACACACATTTTGGACTAAAATCTCCAAATTGCACTTAAGGGAGTGATGCATGTAGAAATGGCAGGAAGCAAATGAGATTTGTTTTTCAAGACTTTAAAATGTCAAAAATTGTTTAAACCTTCGCCGGGACTTTTTTACAGATTTAGTGAGGAGTGCTGAGGAGGTAGCATTCCTCAAGCTGTTCTACTGGATCCAGCTAGACAATCCGCAAAGTGAGCCACTACACTAAAATATCTTTGTGGCAGCCTTCCTGGAGTGAAGACCTCCTGTATTGTGTGTACACAGAAGAGCCACTACTGAACTTCTGAATGATTTAATTGCTTCAAAACAAACAAACAACAATAAAACACCAACCAACCAAAACCTTCTAAAACTTCTATTTTTACAAATCAGAGAGGTAGCTTGTGAATAGCATTCATGAGTAAATGGTTAATAACTATCAGACTGTATTCATATCACCATTTTTGTTTTATTACATTCACAAAGCAGATACGGTATCTGTGAAAATTTGGTCTAGATGCTAAAGGTTGGGCTAGACCACAGAAGAGCAACATTCTGTGGTTAATGCAGTTGAATCATGTCAGTTCTTTGTGGTTTTGTTCACTTGTGTAAAACGTGTCTGATAATAAGTGTTGTAAAACACTTTAAGAACGTTCCAATGGGAAGAATTCCTTGAGTTGGTATCACTAGAGAGATGTGGCAATGAAACCTTCTTGCTTATGTGCATCTTTTAACATGATGTGCACAGTGCTTCAGTGAAGTGTAAAAAATTGCTGTCAATTCTGATCTGTAGCAAATTAAAAGACAAGTGCTTAACAGAGGGGAAAAAAAATTAAAGCCTTAAAATAGGCAGTAAAATTACTGCAAAATTAAATGATAGAGGACAACTTAAAAAACCCCTCAAAACAACCAGTATAAAACTGCTGCTGGAGTCCTATGCAATTAGCTTGGTCTCAGTTCTGTACAAGGAAACCATCTACTGTTTCTAAAAGGCTGAATTATAACCTAATATAAACTAAGTACAAAATTGACAATAAAATCACAATAAATGGGATTAAATCAAGACAGTGCTCTGAACATTAATATCGAAGAATATTTTTAATATGCCTATGTAATCAGTAAAGGGCAGGAATATCATGGTGGAAAAACAAATCTTACTGTTATATTTTAAAGTTCATAAGAGAATTAGTGACAGAAACTGAGCCCAAATTCTAAAACTGCAGACTTCAGATTCTGTCCAAAGTGTTCAAATTTATTATTGCATCTTCAACTCCATGAAAAAATAAAAGTCTTACTTATGTCACTATCATTTTTTTTGTGGTTTCTGGCTACCCACACACATAGTCTGATTTTAAATACAAAAAACCACAGAGCATCATTCAAGTGTTTTTAAAACTGCATATTTAAAATGACGTAAAGATATAAAAGTGTTGAAAAGACTGACAGTTCAGAGCACCGCATGAATCTGCATGTACTGCTTATACATATTAAAGTACATACTGTGTTGCATGGATGCGACTACATCAGTTATAGGCAACCTTTCTCAGCAGATACCTCTCCTAGCAGTGTTCTTGTCTTGCCAGCTAAGCTGAAAAGGAGACACATGATGTATTGTCCTTTGGAAAACTGCTGGGCACCTAAAATATTTGAAAAGGCACACCAGATCTCAGTTTTTAAAGTGCTCAGTGTTTGGGGGTGAAGAAGGCTTGGTCATTAATCACCTCCCTTCAGTAATGTCTCTAAGCATGCAGTCCACAGAAATAAAAACACAGTTCACACAATAGCAAAATCTGTGAGCTGTGCTGATTGCCATTGACAGTTTCCTTCCTTTTCCATTCAGAGAAATAATCAACAGGAAAGTCTTGAACTGTCTCGGGTATGGGTTGTAAAGGCTGAAATGGCTGAGACTGTTAACTTGAACGTGCAGCTTCCCACATGAATTTCTCCCATGTGGTCCTATGTGTGTCCTTACACTCCCTCCCTCATCAGTCTCAAAATGTGTTGATCAACCTCAGCCTGGTTGAGAAGCCAAAGCTGCTGTGTGGATTCTGCCCATCAAGAATACAAGAGGTCTATTGATACTCAAAACCTAGGAAAACCAGGACTGTGCTATGTACTCCATCCTGTTTCTCATATGGAACTAACTTTAGTCACTCCCTCCAGTAGAAGTTAGTAATGCATATCCTTCTCCACTAGAATGTTTGGACATGATACACAGTTGAAATTTTTTTGCATTATCTCTGTAGAGATATACAATATAGTTTGACTAGAAGAAGGGAATATGTGGGGATTTTTGTTTGTTTGTTTCATAATTTTCTTACAATTCTGAAGTGCCTAAATCAGGGCAGAAAAACAGAAAGAAAATATAACTGTCTCAAAGTTACAGAAATATCATGATTAGACTGTACCAGTATAGAAAGAGGTCTAACTGCCATGAGTCTAACTAATGAATCTAACTGCCATTATTCTAAAGAGTATAAAATAAAAAAAAAAACCAACTTCAAAAAAATCAATAATTAAGAAAACTTACAAACTTATTTAAATGTGAAGTTCCATACTAGATTTTAAATATTAATAACCTTGTCTATGCATTGGATGATTAGTCTAATGCAAGATGGAAATTCTTCATATTACAGAAAAGCTACCAAATCTATCAAAACCCCTAATTTTTCACATGCTAGGACACCTTATATCTACAAATGAGCAGATGGTAATCAAACACCAGGATAAACTGAAAATATTGTTTAAATACTTCTAATACTCTTGCATTTCTTTCAAATCATGAATTGATCACCTGTCCCCAAAGTTCACCAAGAAAAGGATAAATCCTGCCTGCCTAGCATGAGCCGCATACAAGTTAATGTTACAGAAATTAGCTTTTCCTTCCAAACCTTGGTGCTCCAGCAGTAGCACGAATTTTTATTTTTAAAATGATCAGAAGAGGTAGAGAACTCTTGTGAATTACACATAGGAAAAAGTGGGGGCCCATAATAATTTCATTCAAATTCTGTCCTTTTGCATAATCAGACACTTGCAACGTGTCTTCCTCAAACCTCCTTATCATATTCTACTTTATCAGAACTGCTGATTGGAAATTCAGTTTCATACCAGGATTTTTTTGTTGTTGTTTTTGGGTTTGGGGTTTTATTTTGTTTGGGGTTTTGTTTGTTTTGTTTGTTTTTTGGGTTTTGGGGTTTCGTTGGCAATTCTGTGTAGTTGTTTGGTTTTCCTTACACAGGAGTAAGCGCTCTGAGGAACACACTTTCTTTAATTAAAATGCATACACAACTGTGAAAGTCTGACCCAGCTTTTTCAGTAGGGAGAATTTAGAAGTTAATCTCTGAAAACCTAATCAAATAAGCCACAGAAATGGGAAACAATAATATTTACATGCAATTCATCACTTACCATCTAGTTTAGCTCAACAATCTTAAGAGTATTTGGAGGAAAAAAGCAGCACATGCAGCAATACTTGACTGACAGAACAATTTTTGCTCTTGAATCAGTTCAATACTTTCATATAGCACATACTTTGATAGACAACAGGAAACCTTCTATGTTTTATTAATCCCACTAGCCTTCTTATCATCTTGATGGTATTTATTCATATCTGCTCCAAAGATAAAGTCTGTCAGTATAAGCTTTAATGTTAGTAAAATGGCAGTGTCTTTCAAAACAGCAGCAACACAGTATTACCTCAGTAATTATTTTCTGTTACAGTTCCTGAATGACCAACTGTCAAAAAATATCTCACTATGAGGTAGGTTGATAAATTGTCAACATTTGGAATAACTTTTAACCTCTCTAATTATTGACTATAAAGCTGCATTAACTGAAATTTATGACCTTAATATATTCTACTTCATTGACACAGAATATTTTCAACAAATACAACGTGAAAAGATGGTGCATTTTCTCCTTGTATTATTCTTATCAAGTGAAGTTTCCACATTCATTCCTAATGCTTAGGTGCCTAGCTGGTAGCTCCAAGTGTTAAATCAGTTGCTAATTCCCTAATCACAATTTCTCTCAATTGCCTTTGCTAAGTAGCATTTGCATTTAATTAAGTACATCTTAATTAGTTGATGGTTAATATTCTTGAAGTCTTTTTCTTCTAAGAAGCCTAAGTAGAAATGGCAGTGTTTTCAATGAAGACAAATACACTGGTTACTCACATTTGTTCATTATGCAAAAGTTGGTCTAATAGTTTAATGATATGAAAACATTGTAAGATTGTAAATTGTTTGATTTGGTGATTTGTGTGTGCAAATTTACTGTGGTTTTAGTTTCAATGCAGTATCACTATTCCTTACTAAAGGAAAAAAATACTTTGGCCAGTTACTCAAAAAACCCATCATGACTCTCATAAATATGTGGATTTATATTTTTTTGTTAGAAGAGAAACTTACTAGCACAAGCACATACAGTTTCATCTTATTTACATCTTTACCATGACTGCACACACAAACCAGTGACATAGAGAAGAGGTCACTGACTACTCTCCTTTCACTATGCAAATACTGGAAGATATCAATAACTTTTAAAATATAGAAGTAAATTTTAAAATGTGGGTTTGGCTTTTTTTTTTTCTCCAAGCAAACATTTACAATGACAAATGAGTGATAACGACAGGAACTAATTGTATACAAAAGAAAAATAGCTGGAGCTTAGAAACCTACCACATCCAGTGTTTTTCCAATCAAATATAACAGCAGGTCAACACATTTAAGAAAGAATCATGATCTTTGTAAGGTTTTCTATTATTTAATGAGATGAAACACCACATTTTGCAAGCAATAACTTCTTGTTGATGGCTAAGTGCAATTTTCTTATTTCTTCCTGTATTCATCTTATGGGAAAAGAAATTTTGATGAGTGGGATGACAGTGGCTTCAAGAACTCCCACATTCATGCAGAAATCTAATTTCAGCAATAATGCTTGAACATTTCTGCTCCTTCTCTCTAACCAAACCAGTAAATGCTACTGCTACAGTTAAGTTACAGCTTAGACTAGTACGTGTTTGCTAACCTTTCCTGCAACACAGCGTATTATCAGCTGTGTAGAAAGAATGCAGAAGCAGGTAACCCGTTGCGAGTGGTTTATATGAAAGCTAAAAGGTGTGAGAGCCATTCTGCTACAGAGGTAAGACAGTTCTGGCTACAAGTTTCTTCACTGGCTTTAAGCTCATCCAAAGTTTCAGTCTAGCAAATTTCAAGAAAAGTGACTCACTGCTAAAAAATCCAGGTCAGTTTTCCTTAATGCATTAGGTAAAGCTTTGCACCACATGCAAAACAGATACAAGAATGACCAAAACCAAAATTACACTCCACACCTTGAAATAATGACCACAATAAAGGGAGAACTCTGACACAAAAATTAAGAACATATTTTAAAGATGGATATTTCCTGCTATAATTGCTTCATATGGGAAACATCTTTGCACATTTTTTGGATGTAGCTTAAAAATAATAGTTAAAAATAATGAATTAACATCTTCAGATACCATATTAATGTTTCCAGTAATCTCATTTCCATGTCTGGTAATAGCAGAACATATGTACTTCCACTTATATTGGAATCATCTATTAGGATTACAGTCATGTAGATATAGCATAAATTTGATGGAAGCAAAGAAAAACAGGTAAAGAAATAATATTTCTTTACGCAAAGAATATTTTTGATGTACAATGCAGTGTCATCCAGCCAGATTAAACAAAGCAGGAAAAAATAATATTCCATAACTATGTTAACACAAAAATATACAGAAATCTGACGCATTTGTCTGGGGAAATCAAATCCATTAAAGGGTAAACTTCTTATTGCGCTTGAATTATTTACTCAACCAGAATGAGAAAAGTGAAAAATAAGTGTTTTCTTCTTGTCATTTTAACATTTCATGTTAACACTTCAACACTTCACTATAAACTGAAGTTTAACACTTCAGAAATGTACCTTTTATTCCTTTACCCCTTCTCTAAATTTTCACTATTCTTTGCCAGATTTACTCAAGTTGAAAACCAAAATTACATATTTTCACTCAAAAATATAGAAAAAGGTTTTCCAGTTCTCTCTGTATGTATTTGTTTACCTAATTTTCTAAGTGGTAGTAGTGATGACAGCCACAGTATCAGTTTCCCCAAGCATACAGCAGTCACTTAGCTACCTGTGAGAGTCCCCATTAAAAAAAAAAAAAAAAAAAAAAAAGAATATATATGGATATACACATACCTGAGGCAAGTTCCTTCAGTATACCCACGGAGCAGAGGCACACTGATGGACTCTTATAGCACTTTGGTTTAAAAAGTAACACAGTCTTTTTATCTCTGACACAACCCTAAAAGTTACTGAGTGCATATTTTGTATTATGCATCAAACACTAATGGAATACTCTTCCTACAGATGATACCTTCTTTGATTCTTGGCTACTTCTGATGCCACTGAATATTCACCAGCATGAAAGAGCCTGTATCTGAGCTATTAGTGATAAAGCGAGTATCACTGAAAAAGCCTGATCTACATAGGAATACTGAAGAATTAATCTAAATTAATTAAAATTGGACTTTGAAGGAGATTAGTCAAACTGTATTAGCATTTTGTGTGTCTATCCTTATTCAGAATGAAAGAGAAAATTCTTGACAAATAGAATTAAGGGCACCTTAACTCTGAATAAGAGGATTCACAGACACATTTAATATAGTTAATTATTTTTGCAGTTAGTTTGGATTAACTTTTCAAAGGGTCTCCATGCATATAAGACAAAGTAAACAAAAACTGAAACATCATATGCCTTTAGCTGAAAATCTCCCAGTCTTTTAACTTGATGCCATAATAGACTTGTACCACAATGATAGAAGTCCAGTGTTTACAATAAGGGGCCCAGTGGAGTACTCATACACTGCCTGAGAACGGGAGTAAAATTCTTCTACTACTTGACAAGTAGTTGAAGCATTTTCATGGTTCATTTGCTAATGTAGTCTTACTGAGAATGATAAGGAACAGAGAATACAAGTGTATTGATCATAACCAAGCACAGTTGCCTTCTAGTGTCAAATAAGCCAATCAAATATTATCTTGATATGAAAGAAAATATAAGTTTGATGACAGGCTACGGTCCCATTGAGAATAAAATCAATATTAGTCATGGGACCAAGTGGGATCAATATGTCAGACCAATAGGCCATTTTAGCAGGATGGGGAAAGGAGGGGAAAAGTGCTGACAGAGCTATAAGGAAACAAAAAGACAGTGTGAATGTGGAGAATGAGATCACTTGAAAATTCACACTATATTTCCCAAAACACTTGTCTAAAGCACCATGTCATCTTAAAAAGATATAGTCTATTTCAAGTTCAACTGCGGCTTCTCATAACTTTTTGCAATCAAGCTGCAATTCATACAGTGAAAAAATGATATAAAAGTATGACTTCAAAAACAAATTTAAAAATACTTTCCTTATTTGTTTGTAAAATGTTACAGAAACTCTGTTGGGTTTCAAAGTGAAGAACATTTCTTTCATGGACTTTAGAAATATTCATAGTGTTATTTAAACATTGTTAACAGTAGGATTTTAATTACATGTATTTGAAAATGCAATATGTATGTATTTTATTGCAAGATGTCTTTTTCCCTATTTAGAAAATAAGATATTTTTCACTGGAAATTACGGTACTGTTTTTCACTGCTGAATATTCCCGCAAAATTTTTAAATTCATCTGATACAGACGAGTGTTGTAGCCTTTCGAATGGCATTTTCCGTTTCCCTCCAATATGCTCAAAATTAAGTAGAGAACAAGTTTGGGAAGGACAAGGGAATGTCAACGACTTCAAACCAGTTTGAAATAATAGGCAAGACGAGAAAAACAGTAGCATGAAAACAATGTGACAGTTCCACTAACATCAGTAGAATGAAAGTGCTCATCACAATCTTGTCAAAAATTTCGTACACTGAGGTACTAATTTGCATATTTTCAGCAGCTACCTTAAATGGCCTGGTTTTTCAAGAACAACAAAAATTTCAAAAAATTTCGGGCTTCTCATTTTCTGCATAAATATGAGCTTGGGTGAATAAATTTATACATTGAAGCTAAAAGGTTCAGAAAGTTGCATCATAAATTGATTCATAACTCCAGTTTCATAACATCCATAACTGCAGTTTCAACACTGAGTATTTTTCTAGAATTTGGCCACCAACATTTTAATGTTATTCTTCTCTCTAATGCAAAAGCTTAACCCACAGCTGAAGAGAATGACTAACACTATTCACCTGACAGAATATTAGATGAATTTTTGGTTTGTCAATTATCTAGTATTCCACAAATATTCAGTGAATTTACAGCAAGTTTACAACTGTGCATTCATACATGTGTCATACCTCTTGCCACACTAATATACATGTAACTCAAAAGGGGGTTTAAGAGAGTAAGAAAAATTATTTTATATAGCAAAGGATGATTGCAAACATTTTCTTTGCATTATTCATCCAGCTGCAGCTAGTAAAGAGTTGTCACTCTCTACATAATCTGACAGCTCAATTCGATCACAGTAAAAACACAGGACCCAAGAGGTGTAAGAGAGATCACTGCCACTGTCATGTCTACACATTTCTGCAAAATGGTTTTAAAATTAATTTCATGGCTGCTTCTGTCTGCTGCTTCTGGCTGCATAAAATGCAGCCTTTGGAGAACATATTTTTATGCATCTTGCAAAGAATATCTTCTCATCATTACAAGTGGAAGGCAGAGCATGCCTTTGGGGAGCTCAGACTGTGAATTAATCTTCTCTTTTGGAAATATTTTCATAACTGGATCCTCTCCAGAAGACAAAAACTCACCTACCCATTTGACTTTTCCTTTTTCCAAGCCTCTCAGCATATGGATTCAGAGAAAGACATGTCAGGAAAGCAGACAACAATAAATACCAATACATCTTATAAAGCTATGCTAAATTAAAGAGATATAACAATATTGCCCCAAGTAAACCAAAAATAACAGGAGCACATCTGCAATATATAGGGACATTACAACTTTTCTACTTTGTTAATATGTTATACACCCTAATGTCCTAAAGTAACAGAAATCTGAGAGATTTCATTGTAGATTTACACCTACTCAAAGAAATCAGTTGTATCCTGGAAACAGGATTCCCCTTCCCTACTGGAAGGACATCACTGGCTTTCTAGAAGCTTCCTATAGTATATAAGATGCTTCTAGCTAGTGCAATTCCTTTTTTCTCCTCTTAAAAAAAAATCCATTCTGAGACACTCAGAACAAGAGATTTCATGTAGTTTCTGCTTAATATCTTTTCTCTGGAAAACACAAGTGAAGCAATTTGCTATTTATTAAATAATATCAAACATCTGATAATTCCTAGAGACAGATTTACATAGTTAATCTATAAATCACCCCCATAACTATGTCAAGAAACCAAACAAGAGTAAATGCCAGAACTAAAGTTGCCTTTAAAACTAATGCAGGTTTTTTAATTGCGTAAACACATGCTTATTATTTTTCCACTGCGTCCTCTCCTCCTTCAGTTCACAGACTGGAAACTCCTTAATGAGGAGCTATTTGGTATTTTCAGCTTTATTTTCTTTGTTAAAGGCACAAGCCTATGTTTTATTTACCACATACTAATTAAAACTGTTATTAAAACAGAATTGGCATTTTTCCTATGATCCTTCTGTCATGACTATCAGACACCCACTAATACAGTGCTATTTTCAGAATACTCAAGACATGACGGGTCAGTATTATTTATATTTTCCCGATGCTGAACAAAAGTGGAGCTAAATTAAACCCTGAAGAATGAGAAAACTAGGACTAGTTGTATCAAAGATATTGTACTCGTTACTACAAAATGCCCATTTAATCACCGAAGAAGATATATTTGTCTCAAAAATAAGGTTCTGTGGGGAAAACATCCTATTGGTGCAAATAAATAATTAAATATTTCCATCTGATACATTTGCATAAGGACCAGAAAAACAACTGTAATTTCCTAATGCCTGAAGGCTTGCCTTTGTAACCTAAAATACTTAATTTTGAAATAATTTTTTTTTTCAATTTTCTAGTTTAAAACAGAAGACAAATGAAAAACAGTACTTCTGCCATGTGTGTTGCATTGATGCCGGACACTGCCACTGTGCCTGGTGATCTCATGAGACAGAAACAGACTAAAATGTGTTGCGTTCCATCTCTAGAAGTTACGAATTTCCTTCTTTTTTCCCTATTCTCTGGCTTCTATTCCAGACTTATTTTCTCTAATTCCACTCTGTCACCTCACTGTCCTTTTCACCTGGTCCCACCAAATTCTCTCCAGCTGCTTGACAAATCCTCCCTTGATCTGATCATCAACAGATTAAATCCCCCCCCTGCCCCAAATATATTTCTAATCCCTCTCATGTAGAGACATTTCATAACTTTGAGTTCCTTACTTTGTTTCAGTAAACTGTCCTGGAAACCAGGGTAAAATCCTACTATTCCCCAGCTTTTACCCTTATTCCTTGATCAGAACCAGTTTCTTTTTGTCTTCCATCCCCCTTTTCACTGAATCCCAGGTACAAATATAATCCTTTCCCTCTATTGGTGTTTTGGCTACAAAGAATTACAGACTACCTGCATTCCAAAATCTGGAAGAGATCACTAGGAACACTGGAGAGGCTCATATTCTCAACTTTTTGCCTTGATTTCAAGCAATCATTGGGGCTGAGCATGTTTTAGTTTGAGGTTTAAGCGGAGATAGTGTTTGTGCAGTGTACAGGAGTAGCAAGACTTGCTAAGTTGCCACTGGAACAGTTACCTTGTGAAATGAACTGCTTTTGGCAGGTGAAAGTGGTTTTCATTAATCAGTACTCAACACAAATTATGATCCGTAAGAAATGTCAGATAATGAGCTGCTTACAACTGGAAGTAGAGAGTAAATTCCTGTTTATTCTGGCTCATCAGGACTAGTTCATGACTATGTTTAATTGTCACCATTTATCAACACACTAGATTTATAGCCTTGAAATGTGATAGCATGTATTTAGAAATTGTACTATTAGCATGCAGGTTGTTGGAAAATATAAATAAGCCTGTGCAACCTTTTCCTCGCAGAAAGGAAATTGAGAGGATACTACCTTAGAACATTTTATCACAAAGATTAATGACTTGTACTGTGTTATATAATCTTCCAAGGAAGTGGTATTTAATGGATAACTGTGTAGCATTATTTGTATATATAACAGTATTAGATATAACATTATCTCTTCTGGATATATTTTGTAAAAATATTTTAAGTGTTTTCTGAGTCTGTTTTAGGGAGTTAACACGTTGACATACAAATCCAAAACCAAGGAAGTCCAATACTGGGTCGATAAATTCAGTTTTACAATCCATCTATAACTCCATAAACCCCTTTTTCTTGTTTCAGAACAGCATAATTTGAAGTAACAAATGGAAAAACTGTAAAGCATTAAACTGACCTTCCTAAAAAAGGCCAATTGTTTCAAAATGCATCTACAATTATCCGCCTCTGTATTCTTACCATGATGGAGCTTGGAGTCTACTTAGGACTGTGTTCCTGCATTGCAGAATGTTGCATAAATCAAAATGTATGCATCAAAATCCCCCACTTCTAATTTACCCACAAGCAGTTATTGCAATATCATACTGGTTGTGCCATCGAAAACTAAAGCAAGTTACTAAGAGAATGCATCATATAAAACATGTAATTGCACTCTCTGTGGTAAATTTTCAAAATACTTGCCCTTTCCACTACAGCAACTTCTACGCCTAGAATACAATATATCTTACATCAGTGCAGCCTCATCTGACGAGTCAAATTGTGATCTATGACATGAGAAAGAAATTTTGGTTATTAAGTCGGCCCACCTCTTTGTACCTTAATTATATTATTTATGGACATTATGTTTACTGGACTGTGCAGATGAAACTGGTTTTTTTTCCCTTATCACTTTAACTGAAATCATTGCATCAAATTACAGGGCAACTATTAAAGACATGGACAAAGAAAGTGATGTATTTAATTCATCTCATATAATTAAATCACTTCATGTTCCATAAACACTAAAAGCACTCATTCTTATATGCAACTCAATAGTGACATTTCCACTTTCACAATGACAAGATGAGACAAAAAAGGAATTGGTGTCACCAATTAAATGTGAACTTTTATTGACAAAAGAATTATCAATTATCAAACTTTCTGAGACTTGAACGAGATAGTTTAAGCAGTACTGTTTCCTTATATTCTTTTATATTAAATAAAGTGAATCTTGTTAAAATTAAAAACCTTAAAAATCCAGTGTTCTGAAACATAATGAGTGTCAATTTTAGGGTCCCTTAAGCTGACTGTATTTTACCGTCAGTAAGAAATGCTTACATATACCAAACATCCAATAAACTTATTCAATATCTTTTTATGTAAGCAGAAAAATTAAAGAAAAGGAAAGAAGGACTTGGTTATAAATTTCATAGCCTGTGTGTTTACAGTGAAGAACAAAGTATGCATCTTACATTTTATTTAAATGCCTCAGATGGTCATCCCAAAAGCTGTCAGCAGCAAAGAACAGTTTAAAACCATTCTTTTATGATATTAGCTAGGAAATAAATATTGGGGAATGATGACTAATGCCCATATAACCAAGTTCCTGTACATATAAGGCAGTATGAGCAGAAATAAACTGTCATTAGCTACTGTATTTTTCTACTACTTGACTGCTGAGCTTCGACCAGACTTTGATCTGGGTTTTCTTATAGGATTAACTGAATAATTCAATATAATTTGAATTTGAATTCGACTCTTCATTCTTTTTAAAGAACTAAGTCATAAAGTGATGCAAAGTAGTATTTTCTTTTCTAAACACTAATTAAAAAATCCAGCCAGTCTGATGGTTTCTTCATTCAACGCAAATTGCTGCACAACAGAAATGGCAGAAAAAGTAGATTCCTTATATGTGGGCATACCTATAAAACACCTATGCCCAGCTCCATTGATTCTCTAACATTTTCCCATTACAAAAATAAATGAAGACTAGCAGCTACTCATTTAGCATATATTTGATTCAAGCCATAAATATACTGAAAGAGCCAATTCCTAAAACAGCCAAAATAGTTTAAATACAAATTGTTGCACCAGTCAATCTTCAGTTTTCCTGAAATTTATTCTATATATTTCATTAGCTGTCTATTGTATGATATAAAGCCACAAGCAAAAAATTAAGACAGAAAATAGAGATACTGATCAGAAAACTATAGAAAAATATTTAAACTACATGAAGAAATTTTATAAGATTTACTTCAAAGTGAAACTCAACAAAAGCAAGAGAAGAAATATTTCAGAAAAAAGCATTTCTAAGTCTAGAGAAGACCAACAAAGCAAAAAAAACATATAAGACATTCATATGGCTGAAGTATGGTGTCTTCAGCCAGTGTCACTAGCTGTGAATAAACACAGAATAAAAGAAGAGTACTATGGAAATGTACTCTGTTCCATTTTGGTCAGTACAGTGCTTCAGTTCCAAAGCACCTAAGCTAATTGGTTTGAAATGTGTCTGAACAAAACAGACTAGTCTACCTTCTATATCTTTTAATTAGCTCCAATACCATTGTTTTATCCCCCAATATTGCAGAACAGGTAAGTGGCACCCATTTATATGAATATAATGATGTCAGTGGCGGTTTGAATTTGTGCTTCAGCTCAGTAAGACCAGATCTGTGTCACCCACCCACATCCTTGCGCCAGAAAAACTACATCATAGCATTCACCTCTGTCTAGACAACTTCAGGAACAATTTTGCTACTTCAAAGAGTTGTAAGGATTTGCATATACACAAGAGCCTTGTTGTTGCCATGGTTCCCTCTTCTACAGCAGGTCTCTCTCCCAGCTGGGAAGTAAAAGATGGCAACACATCTACTCCTGTCCATCTCCTGTCGAACTAGCTGTAACCCAACAATTAGTGAGCTTGAGCAAGATCAGCAAGAAATTTGCCCTTCAAAACTGAGATCTGTTTTATCCAGAGTAACACATACAGTGGAACAAAGCCCAATATATTATAAAGGCTGTAAACCAATTTATTATTTACACCTGCTTACAAGATGAGCAAGTCATTTCAGCTGACTGTCTGAGGATCAGAAGCACACTACTGACACTACAGCTACTGCTACTACCTGTGCTACAGGCTTCAGCCCAAAGATGAAAACCAAAAATTAATGAAATGAGCATTTTGTAGGTATTTTGAGCAGTAGTTAATTTTGCAGATTTTTGTCTGATATTAGTTTGCCCTATTTACGTATGATTGGCACTAATGTGTCTGTTAACAGAGTGCAGAAGTAGACAGCTTTCCCACTATAGACTTTAAATAACACAGAAATATGTATTCTTCATAGCTACAGAGAAACAGAACAAATTAATCTCTTCTAAAATCACTCTTCTGACCTGTATTAAAAGACTTAATAATAGAAAATATGTACATATGTATGTGTATGTGCATGCATTCAAGTATGCCTTGTATATATAAAGAAAAGATGAAAAATAATCTACTTTTTAAAAGTCCTTCTATGATTATCAATAGTTAATCTGTAAAATGGAACACCAGAAACAGATCTCTAATTATTAAAATTTTATACAATTGGGGAATTCTGATCAGTTTCTGTCCATTCTGGGAGTTGCCACAGCTGAAAGAAGCTAAACCTAAAGGAGCTCCTTTGTGAAATTTCCTGAAGGATTTACTAAAAATATTTATTTTAAAATTGTTCTTTCCACAGTAAAAGACTGAAGTTCCTTTTATATAATAAAATACATCAAAGTTCATTATAGTCTGTACAATGACAACCTGGGGTACTGACTGTCATATTTTTTTCAGCCTGAATGAAAATTCTGATTACTGCCATCCACTGTGGAAAGGGAATGACAATCGCAGGCCTCCAGCAATGAGAGAGGAGGATAATCTATTGTTTGCTATTGTCTCAAAGGCTGTAATGACTCTTATCTACACACCAAATTGAAGAGAGAAGCTCATTCCAATTATATGAAACAATCTCACCAACATTCCTTCTTGATTCTAATTGTGAAGTAAACATCCAGGTCAAGACATGTTACCCCAAGTAATTATGCTTCGAAGATACAGAATGATGGAACAGTGCACAGAAAGACAAGATACCAATCAGTGTTGGGTTTATTTTGTGTTAAAGCAGTACATTTATAGCACAATGCTTACTCTGAAACATACCACTAGCCTTTTCCATTTTATAAAGCAGAAGCCAAGGGGAAAATACACTTTTGTTTTAACTTAGGCCTCTTCAATCTAGCATATCCAGGCACTTTGATTTAAGATAGGCTCATTAATAATAATAATAAAAAGCTCTTGAAGAGACCAAAGAGAATATTGTTCAGCAAAAATTAGTTCAGTTTGAGTAACATAACAAACTTAGGCAATAATTAATGCTTTCTACACAGTATTTCCCTTCAGAGTCATTTTGACATGTAAAACTGAATGAAATCCCTGTGTGCTACTTAGATCAAAATTACAGCAACACATAATTATTATATAAATTATGTATCCTGTTAATTGAGGCACAGTCTTTAACTGACAGTCAATGCAGTCTTCTCCAAGAATAGCTCAAAGAACACCGAATATCACAAACTTCTTGTGGTGAGTAATTTAAACTATGATGTTTAGGCAATGGAAGAGTAGCATTCTCCAAATTTTATTTTACTGCAAACTACCCGGCAGCGGTGGGGCTTGAAGCAAAACCTGCCTGAATGCAAGGTGTTGCTCTCTTGTATTTTGCAGAGCAGAATTTAGATGGCTACAAGTGTTTGGCAAAGGACATCTGCCAAACACTTGGATATTCTGTTGACTGGCAGGGTAGGAGGCCAAAGTACTGGATGGGAACTACCGAGGAATAGGTGAGAGTGTGTACAGAATATAAATACAGAAGTATTTAAGGGTTGTCTACGTGACTTTTAGTGGGTTGCTGCTGTGGGAGGCAAAGTAAGGAGATGCTTGTGTAGAGGCAGTTTGAAGGAAGAAACTGCTGAGGCTGGTGCGTCCTTATTTGTACTTTGTTCGCTTCTACTGCATCATGCTAATCTTTCTCAGGAGAGACCTAGGCAAAAGACATGTGGTATTACTGGTGAATTACACCGAATACAGTTTACTAAGAGAAGGGTTTCAAAGAAGTGCTGGGGCAATCCTCTACATTACTCTCCACTGCTTTTGCACTCTGTCAAAACATATTGAGCACATATCTTTGTGGGGAGTTGGCTCTTTGTATAACAAACCATAATTGCAATTTGTTTTCTCCGTTCTTTGAAACTCTGCTCAAAACTTTTTAACTTTATTTACTGAAAAGCCTATGGCCAAAGCCTGACTTCTCACTCCTTCTGGGGAAGATTGATGATAGAGGCAACGTATAATGCCATATATTTACACCAATACATAATGCCATATAATTCAGAAAGACAGAGAAACAAAGATTAATACTATGAGTAAAAAAATTAATCACAAATCTTCAAAGTCAAATTTGGTCAAAACCTAAGCCCATGCAGTGCAGAGAGCAAATCCTGTGAGTTTTCAATAGAAAATGCCATGTACATAAAAGATATCACAAAGTTTAGTGCCTCAATTGCATACTGCAAATATACAACAAGTTATAATCAATATAAATTGCTATATTACAATTGAGTAATCACATCACACATGTGAGAAAACACCTCTCCTCAAAAAAAAGTAAGCCAAACTAATCAAAATATAGTAAAGCAAGAAAAAAAATATCCAACCAGACAAAAACCCAAAAGCTTTCTTTTTGTTTTACAGACTTTTTTCCTATTAAAAAAGAGGAAAAACAATTATTTACAAAACATTTTAATTTATGAGGAAAAGTCCATTTTTCACTTGAAAATGTATACAAACAAAATTGCATATAGTTTCAGGGTTGTTGCCAAGAAATCATTATATTGCAAAGGGAAATTTTTTTGATATAAGGACATAAAATACAACAGATTCAATACTGTAATTTAGGCTAATCTCTTCCTGAGCTTTAAAAATGGTTACTGGTTCCCTTAGGTGTATAGAGAAAAGAAAGCTTATACTCTGAATCTAAGCTCTTCAATTTAAGCCCCCAAACTCAATTATGACCCAAATTCTGCAGCATGAAAGCTCAAGATTTAAATATCTCTATAATCAGTTTTTATTACTTCTGACCAATTTAATCTCAAAATATTTTCTGCAGCTGTTAACACTCATCAGAGGTGTCCTCTTACTTTATCCTCTGTAGTGAGTTAGAAGCCTCTTACCATAGTACACTGTAGTCAGTACAGTTATTTTAATTTATATGCTGCTCTAGACTATAATATTACTAATGAATAAGGAATATTCTTGCAACAGTAATTCATGAATCTTCTGTAGATTAAAGTATTCTGTAAGCAGCTTTCAAAATTGGCTTTTGTGACAATGTCAGGCAAAATCTGTTTTCTCGCACAGAAGATAATTGAATAATGGCTGTACTTTTTTGACCTTTTGTAGAAGCAAGACAGCTCAGACTGTCAACCCAACTCCATAACACTCATCAAACCATGCTTTTTAATAAACACATTACTATTTTTCTTCCAGCTGTACTTACTGCAATGTGTTTTATTTTACTCAAACTTTATTTGTTTCTGGACTGAGAGGATCAGCTTTGTTAGTGGGATTACATCAGGGAGTTCAGTCACGCCACTGCAGGCATGACCCTGATCTACTGATGAGCAACAGCTGTTTTCTATTTAATTTTCTCAGTCTCTCCACCAAGCTTTTAAAACTACAGCATGTAGGTGAGGGAGCTTGATCCTAGAGCAACTAGAGATCTTGCCCTTCCTAAACAATACTAAAAGACATTTATCTCTATTACAGACAGCTTGGTTTTAAGGATCAAGAAAGCTGAGAACAAAAATTGCTACCCTTTCATACTATGTTTTAGCATCTTCACTCAACTTGGTGAGGAATGTAGAAAAAAAAAGCATCTTACCATCACTGTTGACACAGACAACAACAGGAACCTGGGTACCAGGGCCACATGGCTTTTCATTGTCAGGAATGCATTCCTCCAGTCCCGTAATTCTCCAGTCATAGCACGAAGGTTCTTCACAAGGGATGGCTTCCAGCAGGTGAGGGCAGTTTCCTGTTCCTCCTGTAGGCTCATTGGTGATGCTACGTTTCCTTAGTTTAAAGCCTGAAATGTCCATGAAAATAAGAATTCAACTCTAAAAGGCAAAGTGAAGCACTTTTTATCTGTCTACAGCTCAGTGAACAGTTCTATTCCTCTAGAAAACATACCACATACACTCAGCACAACACTGCATTTTAGATAACAGAAGAATTCGTTAAAGAAGGACTAGAGGTAAAACTTAACAAGAGATTCAAAAGTTTTGAGCTTACTCAGTAGGCTTTGCCTTAAACCCCTGTTTATCAGAGTCATACATACTCCAGGGAGGAGACAGGATTCATTTCCTGTTCATCATTCTTGCCAGATCCATGTCACCTAATAAATCTCGACTGGATTGCTGGGTTGCCATTTCTCAGATACGTTGTTTGTTTTCTTCTCAGGTATCTTCCAACAGGGACTTGAAATCATCTTATATACACTCCCTTCTTTCTCCAGCTCCCCTTCCCCACCCTGCCCCACCAAAATAAAATAGAAGAATAAAGAGACTACACTGTGAGAAAAAGGAAGGCATGGAAATGAACCCAAGAAGTTCCATGAAAAGGTTTTCAGTAATAAATACCATAATATTTCCTTGCAAGCATTTACAAATTTCCTTAAGACTATCCAAACTTCTCTGGGAATGGAGAAACTGATAGGCCTTTATACAGTGTGTCATCTGCCAGGTCAATGTCTGTGACCAAGAGCAACCCCCTCTCTCACTTTCAGGACTGCATGATGAAACAGACAGAGCATATATAGTCAAGAACAACCTAACTGAAATGAAAGAATTCAAGAAATAGTTTCTCATGTAACAGCTTTCTATAATTTCTGATATATCTGGTTGGAGTATTTTAACCTTGGCAATGGAACAGGGGAGTTTTCAAAGACCTATGCGCAAGAAATGATTCTTTGTTTGAAGACATGCCTTTTAATTAAATTATAATAAATATTACTTTAAAAATACATTTCCATGTGACTTCAATTGTTGTTTGTGGTTTGCTTTGGGGATTTTTTTCTACATTGAAGAGATCAGTTAAATTATGTGCAAATTGTTTAGTAAGCCTGACACAAAAGGCTGATAAAATTTCAAAAACAAAGAACTCCAGTGTCTACAGCAACAAAGGAGGCAGGTGATCTGAAAATATGTAGAGAGTCATGCTGCTAAAAGTGGGAGTGCCTGTAAAACGTTTACATCATTCTCTCAGAAGAACTGTCAATGCAATTATAAAATAAAATGTAAGAATTTCCAGATTAGAGAAAAACATCGGCAGATGAGAAAAGATCCTTGCTCAAGTGTGCAGGAATAAAGGCTCACTTAAACACATCCTAATTCATTTCCTTTAGGCAGATGTACAAATCAGTTTCACAAACCTAAACTTTACCCCCCAAAATAAACAAATCTTTCAGTGATGGAACAGCAACAGAAATAACAGACTACTTGACAGCTGTACTCAGAGGAGACTTAATCCAATAGGCTTACACACTGAACTGGTTTTTCCTTCGTGAATTGATCAAGGTTGGGTAAAAGTTCTACAAAACAGTTTTGTAAAATTTGCATTATTGCTGTCCAGACAGAAGTGTAGCTAGCAGTATGCCAGAAAGATGCAGCTAAGCTAACATACTAAACACAGCTGCCCCTTCAGATGGACATGTTTAGCTGTCCTTTCTTATGGCTGTTTTCAATCAAGGGTCCAAGTCTGTATTCCCTCTTTTGTGAGATAATCACATCGCAGCAATGACTAGGCCAGTTTTTCTCATTTACAGCCAGAAACCTGCAGACTTCTAACATGAGGTCCCTGTCACTGTATTCTTGCTTTCCTATTTTGATGTCAGGTTACTACAATCTGTTCTGCATGGGAATAAGCTGTAAAATATGCTGAAATTGAACCCAGCACATATGTCATCAGTAAAACAGTGTCATGTATCAACAATGCATGGTCCCATTTCCTTGCCAGATTATGCTTTATGGTCTAATGGTGCATCCTGAAGCTATTACTGAACTGTAAATCTTTGAGTGACTTGGACACTACACACTTCAAAGGCTGCCTCTGTCCTGCTTTTCATGCCAGAATTTTGATTTGAACACACAGAAAAACTATATCCATTTCAATCTGAAAGAAATGTGTGAAACTGGAATTGACATATAAAACCCCAAACTGATCTTGAGAGCCTAGTAACCAGGCTACCTTTTTGCCAGCTTTGGTGTAACAGTAATGTTATAAATAGTCCTAATTCAATGACCTTACTTTGATGCTCAGAGGCACTTCTTGGTAAAAAAGTAAGTTTGCTTGCATAGCCAGAGGTTCCTAGTGACTTAGGAATATTAAAATAATCCCCATTAAAAGGCTCTGCTGAATCTTTACATACCCTTCCTGGCCTGAGGGTCATCACAGTTTTCATAGGTGCATGGTCCCCAGGCTGACCATGCTGAGGTCTCACACTCTGTAGGACAGGGAATATGGCACAGCTGGGAGGTGCTGGGGAGAGGTCCTGTACACAGTTTACGGTCCACTGGCCTCGACGCTGTCAAAACAAAGTTAAAACATTTCTCACATGTCACTGGTCATGAGCCTCAGCTTTTAGTAGACAGAACCATCCTTCAAAGAGTAAGGCTGCTATCTCATTATTTTAATCTGATCAAGTGATGGAAAAATGCCCACCTTGAAAAAAAAAGAAACAAAAGATCAGTTTACTCTCTGAATGAACAGAGTCAAATCCAATTATCTGGAGTCCGGAAGACCGTAGATATTGCAGCACCCTCTTGGATTTAGTCCTTATTTAATGGATAAATGATGCTACTACAGTGATTGTTCACTTTGTGCTCTGTGTAAATCAATATCCTTCTATCTTATTACTTCTTCTTTTAAGAAACCGAGCAAAAAGTTGCATAAATCCCTTTGCACATGTATAGGTAATGTATATGATACTATAACTTCAAAGGCCCGGTTAATTAATATTTAAAAGATTATTTTTTTTTAGCTATAACCTGACACAAGCTAAAATTATGACCAAAATTTTTCTCCTTTACTCTAAAGATCATGGAGTGCACACTCAGCAGTAAGATCTGCGCAGTAGCAGCTTTAGTTCAAGAAAGGCTTTGTTCCAGATATATAAACCATGTATATATTGTTTACTTAGATTATGAATATATATATCTAATATATTCAAGATAATTAAAAATGCACAAGAAAATTTATTTTTTCATTAAATTATTATTACTCTATAAAGACACATGTGAAAGCAGCATCTTCTTTCTTTAAGGACCAATAAGCTAGGCCAAAGTCCCCCTTCTCCTTCCATACTTTATTCTTTGACTTCCCAGGTCATACAAATAATAGGACAACTCTATAAGATGCCAGAGTAAAGCACAGAACTCTAACTCAAAATGTACCATTTCACTGCAAGCAAGACTTTAATTCTCTTTCATAATACTGGACTTGAAAAAATATTACACTAAGCAGAGAATATTTGTTAGAAGGAAAAGTGAAGACTGCCTCATTAATTCACTTTGGCTGATTGAACAAACATGCTGTTCCTTAACTCAAAATGTGCTCATTTCACTCCCTCAGCATTTTTATTTTCACAGGAAAGTTACCTCATTAAATTTTTTGCCACCACTACAAATAATCTCTTTTTGATGGAAAGAGTTCTCTCTCTCTCTGAATATGACAAAATATCCCTCTGAAAGTCTAGATAAATAACAACTGATAAAATGGGAAGTGAATACCAGGCTGTTAAAGTATGGTTTCACTTGTAAACATGAGTGTGTGTCTTTCCATTCAGAATGTCTAAGTAGCTGATCTTTCCAGTTAGAGAAAAAAAAATTCTGTTCTCACTTTTTTTTAAGGGGAAAAGGGAATGAAAAATTCTCCCCCTATTCTGGTTTCTCATGTTTTCTCCTTTGGCAGTTTTACACTGTGGTGCTCCATGTAACGAAGGCATGAAGATGGCGCATAGTCCTTCAACATTACTGTCTCCAGCTCACCAATCTCTTAAGACAAAATAATACGAAACTAAATATTCAGCATTTGCATTATGCTATGTTGGAATTAAATTATATGACAGAACATTGAATTTTACAGTAAGTTTGACATTCACACCTAACATGCATGATAATCATCATAATATGCATAGTTTGTGTAGAAAATGAATAGAAATAAACATAATTTGCCAGTAATTGAGTTTGTACTGGATATTTTCTAATAAAAAAGAAAACCAGTAAGTAATTGCTATCTGTACTTTTTTAACCTTGATTTAATCAGGAAATTGCCCAAGTGAGACAGCTGAAATTAAGGGTCAATGACACCCCTGAGACACAGCCTTGCTTCAGGGAATAGAGAAAGTATTCTGATGAACGCCATGCTTCATCTCCAGCCTGCATCCAGATAAAGAACTTACTTTCACAGTAATTCCTGGGATGTTACTCAGAAAAATAAGAAAGATCTTTATCAGGAAGTGGGGTTTTCATATCACAGGTATCAATAAATCTCTCAATATGCCAAAAGGTTTTTGAAATGATGCTTTTAGACCATAAGTGATTTCCAAATGTCTGCTAATATTGCTTTTAAAATAAGAGAATTCAACAGTAGGATGGATAAGTTATCTTTCAGGTTATTAAAAAACGTTTTCATCATTGAGCACTCAGGATGCAACTAATGCAGTATTACTCAGAATTCTTTCCTTGAGTAAAATCAGAACACAGCCTTGCCTAGGTGTCTTATGACCATCTTGCTCCCATCAATTTAAATGGATTTCTTTTAGCATCAAAAAAAGTATAAATAAGCTCAGCTTTTGATGCTTACTGTTTAGCAAAGACACTCAGAGAAGATGATGCTGGATGCAGAAATTTACAGTTTAAAACCTTGTCTTATCTCTGTCCTTTCATACTTTCTTGTGGCAGCAATAAGGATTGTTCTTTCTTCCTTGGAAGTGATGTTGAATGCTGATTAGACTGTGTGTAATACTACAAGATCTATGTTAAATTTTACCAAATTTTGGGCCAAGAATGGAAACAAAAGTGAAAGCATTTTGAAATTTCTCTTTCTTTGCCAGTCTAATTAAAAATTAGATTCAGTTTTCAAGGAATTTCAGGTTTGAGGGTAGTGACCTGAAAACCAAAATAAGATTCAATTATTCTGTTTTCAAATCATCTCCTCCATTAGGAAATTGTAGATACCTATATTTTATACCCTTGTAAAACATCTTCTCGAATTACTGCACTTTTAAAAGGGCGGAAAAGAAGAAGAACAGTTCTGTTACGCATTTGCTACATTTAACTAAAACTCCCCATCCTTCTCTAGAGACCCTCAAGAGAACCCTCTAGAAACCCACTAGTGAATGCACACTAATGACCAGGCTGGCAAAGAGTTAATTTGCATGTGACTGCATCAGTGCAAGCAAACACAACTTCATATTTCTGTTTCTGGCCATTTGTCACACTGGTTTCATAGCAAACAACAGAAGGAAATTTCTCTAAGTAAAGTACTCTCACTCAGAAAAACCAAGAAAAATCCAAGCCCAAAACACATTATGACAAAAAATTAAAGAATTCATGTTCTCCTAGTTTTCTATAATGCTGAATTCATCAGAATTCAACAGATAATTCAGAACCTGATGCTCTAAGAAACGGCACAATTCCATGCATGTAAGCAGTTTCTCTCAGTCTGATAGGGGAACAACCGCGTGTTTGCAGATGTAGAATAAATTTATGCCCGTAAAGGAGCTTTCCTCCCATCCTTAATGTACACTGAGGGTTTTAAAGGTACTCGGAAACATATGACAAAATCCACCTCATCTTACAGTGAGAAAAACTTCATGACTAAACCAGTTAAGCAGACGAATAGAGATGAAACAACTTAAATGAGTGACAAGTAAATGGCAGAATAACAGTGGCCTTCATGAAACTTGATTGCCACCTGCATAATTACTTCATTCAATACTTCCTTCTGATCTGAATGCCATGAGGGATTCTGGTTCAGCTAAGGATTAAAAGTTCAAATTCTTACTGGAGCCCTAACTCAGTGTTTCAAATCTACACAAGAGACTGGAAAAGCTGCTTTAATGAAAGCCACAAACAATTCCCAGAGTTCAGAACTGAAAGGAAAAGCAGTCCCTTGCTAAAACTGTTAAGGAGTGAAGGAGGGAACTGTTTCAGCATCCCAGCAGGCTCATCAATTTCATTAGTTTGAGTTTGGGCCTGTCACTTTCAAACTGATCTGAAATTTCCTGAGAATGCACAAATCCATTGAACTGTTTCAGAGCTACATAACCATGTTAATTATACACATATAGCCAACAAGGTCTCTCAAAAGGGACGTTGCCTCCTTTGCATGCTTTTAATCAAAAGGCCATGTCAGAGGCCTTAATTTACCTACCTGTTATTTCAAAAGTGATTGATAGCAGAGGTGCAGCACTAGCCTTCGACTTGCTCTGTGACTGACTTTCTGAAATAACAGGGAAACGCCACCATGAGTATATGAGAATGGAGGTCTTTAGCAGCCTTACCGAGACTTATTCTCTACAATTGACCACAAACTACACTGAAATGAAGGCGTTTCCCCACAGCTAAATCTGATGGGTGTGTTACCTGGCTTTTTCCCATTTTCAAATTACTTGTAGTTTTCTTTGAGTAAATTTCTATGAGGAGAGAGGAGAGGGAAAATTAGCAGAGCAGCAGCTCTTCTGAAAATCTGTCCCCTAATATGGAAACAGCCCGGAGCTCCTTTTTAAACTAAGACCCACTTCACCCCCAGTTTGAGCTCTTGAAAAACTGTTCTCATGTTTATGCATCCAAAGACTAGTTACATTTTAATCAGCTTTCCGGAGCCTGCAGAGATTACCTCCTGATGGGGTCTGCGTATTCCTGTCACAGTCTGATAAGGGTAGATTTCACACCCGCCTAAGCCGGAGAGACTTCACAGCCTACTAAAATCCTAATCATCATTCTGAACAGTAAGCTGCCACTGGTTTTATTGTTACTTCTCCTTAGCTGGGAGGTTTTCCTCTTTCACACTATTGCAGGGGCATCTAAACTTTGTTCCACAGAGACGATTTACTGAAAGCCCTTGGGCGGAAGCTGATTTGCATTAAACAAAGAGGCTTGAAAGCTTCTTCTTTTATAAATACAGATGTGGGGCGCCCGCGGAGCTCACAATGCTCAGTAGTTCGCTGCAGTCATGCTGAAATGGATGCCGGCACTGACATTCCTCACAAACTCTACCTCTAGGGCAAGTTTGAGAGTACCTTTAACCCACAGCAGAAACCTCACTAGCCTGCAGTTTGGCCAGCCCTGTCTAAATGTTGCATTACGCAGGGCTTGTACAATGATGGTGCTTTTCCTGAAGTATGTAGCTGTATTTATTTATTTGTTTATTAATAATAATATGTGTTTGTATGAAACAGATACAGAAGAGGATAAAATTTAATTTAAAAGCTAAATGCATGTAGCTTAATTCACTGATTTCTAAATCTATAGTACTGCATTAGTATGCAGAAGTAGAGGTAATATAAAGTACTCAAGTGTTGTTCTAAAGTGTGTAAATTACCAAAGGAGTTAAGAGATTTTGTTTCTGAAACTATTCTCTCTTTTCTTAAGAAGCTGTACAAGCTGTAAGGGTGACAAGAAATAATCTCGTCTCTCTTTCAGTTAGGGGAATAAACCAGTGAAATTACGTTGGTTTGAAATTCTGAAAGCTGCTTGAGAACTTGACCAAATCAAGAAAAGAAGAAAAAAAACCAATTCCCTGAGAATGAAATACAATTATATTTTTATATATTGAGCTCACATGCCAGAATTGACATACTCCAACCACGCATCGAACAGCACCCAGCTGAAGGACACAGAAGAAATTTACAGCAGATGAAAGAACCAAATCTAGGATTTCTGACCCACCTCCTCATGCTCTTTCTTATTGAGAGACATTCTTTACCTAAGGTGGTATTTTTCAGTAGATATTAAGAAATAGCAGTTTGTAGCTAGTAGCACAGAAAATGAAATATCTGCTACATCAAATAAGCATTTTCATCTGAATTAGAAAATAGCAGTAACCCATAAGGTAAGAAAGCACTCATGATGGAAGACAATGGCTGTCAAGGAGCTCTGGAATGCTGACATGCTCTGATTTCACACTAATTCAAATGCAATTGAATCAAATTTACCTTCTTTATCCTTGAGGGTATTTAGGTAGGAGAGGAGATTTTCATTAGCTTGCACGCAGTACATTTCCCTGGTTTGAATGCCACCTCCACACAGCGCCGTCTGATTTCCTCTCCTCTTGTCCTGCTGGCTAAGGAGAGGATCAACACGGCATTCTGTCCACTCTGTGGTCCGCCAACCATACCTGTATCAAATTTGATTAATTGAGTCTTTAGGGATCGTGAAGCCAGTTTACATAGCATTAATTTATGCAAGCTGAAACACCTTAGTATCTTTATTAATTTCCTAAAAGGCCAGTGCACCACAATTTCTTGCACACAGAGATGTGCTAATTCTCATATTTTATGTGGATAGAAACTTTTTTCTGTTATTTATTTTTTTTATATTATTACTCTTTAGGAAGAACTTTTCTGTTCAATCCCTGAAACATACCACACTTGTAAATATGTTATTTGAGGGAAGAACAACTTGATATACAGAGACATACAGAGACGTTATATTAACTTGCAAGATTGTGACTCTCAGCATTTGCTTAGAACTAGACAATTTATATGAACTAAAGCCAAAATATCAAAGAAATGTGAATGCTGAGAAATGTAAGAGCCATAAAAGGAGAGAAAAACCCCAAAACAGCTCAGTGCCCCCAAAAATAACCCAAAAGCCTATTGTTCATATTTAACAGGACACACGAAAGTTTCTCATGGATATCAAGCTGAAAGTATTACTACAGAAAAACCTTTTAGTAAGTTCCTTTTTCATAGTTAAGAGGAAGATCATTCTGCAGTACTGAAGTATCCCAGCTGGGTACTGATGAATAACAAGGAGCTGGGTGCTTTCTAATCACTGAATGCACAGGAAAGATCTTTGACTCAGAGTTAAAACCATAGCAAGGATTATGAACTGCGAGAAATTCCACAGAATTCTCTACCCAACAAGTACTTTAATGCTAAATCAAGCAAAGTGCTTCCAAATGTAGCTGGAGATAGGGAAAGATGACATTTCAACTCTTAAACGAAAACTATGTACCACAGTCAAGATGCTTAGCATCAAATGACATTTCTCCAGACCCTCTTCTCAGTTTGATAAAGAAAAAGCACAGTTGGGACTTTAATATTAATCCTGATTAGTCGATAAGGATTACAGAAATCTTTCGAACCGTAAAGTGCTTGCTGTCATTTCTCCTAAACTATTTATTGTCACACTGTTAGACTTTCCCACTTTCCATCTGGGGCTCAGTAATGCCTTTGTTGTGCTGAATAGAAGTCTCACTAAAACAGTCTGTTTTGATAACCAGATGTTTATCACTTCTGTGTTCAACATTTTGTCTGCAAACAGACAAGTATTTCAGAAAACAATGATTATGGTAGAAATGTTATGTAGGGAACATAACACTGACAAATCAGTACAATTATTTTATTTTCATCTTCATCTGAGCCTGTGTATGCACAAATACTGTCTTTTAAAAACTGAAATGAATTAAAAAAAAAGAGAACTTGTTATTTTTCTGGTATTTAGAGGAGAAACTGGTTACACTATAATAGGAGCTGTTTGCAGGCTTCAGGCTTTCAGTGACACTGCATAAATAAAGGATAAAAAGAAAAAAGGGTAAAGTCATACCTATTATTTCCTTAATAATGATTTGGGTGATATTCCATCACTAGCCCTGTATGCTTAATTGAAATTGTTCATTTTAGTATAGGGAGAACTGAAATGAACCTGCTTACGTAATGCACGGTGCTACGCCATCTCCTTGAGAAACACACTGCTCTGCTTCTTCTAATTGTGGGCATTCACTTTCACTGCCAACAGGGAGCTGTTTAATGGTCCGTGATCTTGTACGATTCCCTTTAGGGGTTGTCATGTCAAAGCAGGTTTTGGAGCAGGGAGTCCATTCTGACCACTCTGACACCTGGCACTCCTTCGTGATCACACAGGACTGAAATGTAATGGGTAGCTTGTCCTGTTTGCAGAAGCTGCAATAAGAGAGCATTACAATTTTCAGAACACACATCCACAGACAGACAGTTAGGAAGTCCTACAGAAAAATGATGTCCATTGTAACATGAAAGTCAGTAAATATTTTTAAACCTGTTCTGTTTCAGTCCACAAGTATTTGATCCCAAAAAGTCAGGCAAAAGGGCTTTTGACTTAAAACATATATATAAGATTCACTATAGTTAAAAATTATCAGCATTGCTATATCTGTGATCAGAATTAAAATATAAGTCTTCATACATACATAGAAGTACAACAGAGGAAATAAATCAATTTTTCACTGCTTATCTCTTTTCTTTTTAGGTATACTTAATTTTTTTCATGGAACATTAAGTAAAGGAGGATCAATAACTGAGATGACTAAAGATGTTTTTGAAGAGAACAAAGTGCTCAATGCCATCTTCTCCTAGTTTCCAGATTACAATTTGTTAAAAAACACAATGTCAAATATGTTGAATGCTTGGTCACTAATATTTTTTTTGTTGACAGTTGGTATACTGCAACAGTGATGTCTCATAGTCTAAATAGGGAATTATCTCTACCTTAAAGGGCAGTCTTCCCTGCTGCAGTGAACTCATAGCCTTAATTTCCAGTTCCTTATGAAGGCCATAATTTCATTTCCATTCTCCATGCTATTGCATCATTCACATATTATATAGGTTGTCAACAAGACTTTTCCCTCTAAATTCCTGTGCATTTTAAATATTATATTCTGACTAGAAACTAACATTTCGACTTTAAAGCTTGATTCATCATAGAAAAATAAGAAATAGAGAAGCTAAACTACAGTTGAAGTAAACATAACTTTATCTCCTTAATTATAATTAATACATAGGAATTTTTTAATTTTTTTATCATTTCTGGTTTTGAATAAAAATCTGGCTTCTGAAGCAGTTAAACAGGCAGGAAAAAGATTTACTGACACTGCAGGTGGCACTGGTACTGTTCGGTACCAGTCCTATAAAGAGTCAATATAGACACATTTTTTTCCTTTTAAAAAAATATAAAATAATACAGAATAATCAATATTTACAACTGTTTGGTTGCTGTACAAACCTTTGCCCTACCCATATATCTCACACAGTTTTGAACTGCTATTTACGGAATTGTGTAATACTACAACTAGGGATACTTGATGAGATTAATAGGAGACTTAAAAACACAATAAACGAAAGCACTTTTATGCACAAGGGGCAGGGCAATTCTACAGCTTGCTAACCAAAGGTCCTGGTTGTGGAAACAGATTGTGCCAGCACATTCAAAAGGAGGTCGATAAATTTGTGGGCTATTGGTCTACATATGGATACTAAAATGGCTAAGCAGTGATATAGTAGCCATCCCTAATATATTTACTTTGGATATTGGAGAAATATAAATGAAATGGACTGCAAAAGGTAGTCAGATCTTAAATACTTGGTGTTTAAATAGTATCTACCTCTACCACTGCTTGAGACAATACGATGGAGACACTGCTGGACTTGACAGACCATAGGGGATTATTCAGTAGGAGTTCCCTAATGTTATTATGTCAAAGGTGGTGATGGTGGGGAAACCCTAATATGTTAGAGTTTTGCTTAAGGATTTATTTTCCTTAAGGACAGAAGCTACAACCTATTTGGGGCGATATACATTCAAAGGTTTTGAGAAAATTGTTTTTTAATAATGGAATTTTTCACCTACATCTAGCCCTATCCAGCATAGGAATACAGTATTGTCAAAATCAATGTATCAGTTTCTGTACCTTTGACAAAACATATAGACTCATTTATTCCACAAAGACACATTTTAATGACTAGAAAAAAGATACATCCCTTATGGTTTCTAACAAGGGCACTATTTGCAAATGCTTCTGTAGAATAGATGAAATATCCTCACCTCCCAAGTTCCTATCCAATGTGATACCTTTGAGAACAGACAAAACCAGCCTCTTCACTAGCACTGTGACTGCGGATGAGTTTAATTACAGACTGTATGTACTGCGAGGAAACACACACAAAACTGCCACCACAAAGCAGCTTTGGTGGGAAGGGAAGAGATCAATGATGTGACAGTGATAATGACAGTCCATGGCGTTTGCATATGCTTCAAAAATTATTTGGGAGAAGTGTTACATGAGAAAGGGCATGAGAAATTCATTCTCAGAAGGTTGAGAGAGAGAGAGAGAGAGAGAGAGAGAGAGTGAGACAGACAGAGAGAGAGAGAGAGATACTCTTTCTTTACGGAAGTTACCTTCAACTTAGGTGTATTCCCTGACTTTCACCACCACTCCCAGGATCTTCTCAGCAGAAATATTCTCTAGGAGGTCAGCCCTCGGCCTGTACTGGTACTTGGGGTCATTCCTCCCCAGGTGCAGTACCCTTCACTCCCCTTTGCTGAAGCTCATTATGTTTATCCCTGCCGAGTTCTCCAGCCTATCATGGTCCCTCTGAACAGCAGCACAGCCTTCAGGTGTATCAGCTGCTCCCACCAGTTTTGTATGATCTGCAAACATGCTGAGGGTACATTCTATTCCTTCATCCAGGTCATTTATAAAGAAGTTGAATAAGACTGGACCCAGGATTGATCCCCGGGGAAGGCCACTGACTACAGACCTCCAACTGGATCCTGCTCTGCTGATCGTGACCTGTTGAGCTTTGCCATTCAGCCACTTCTTGATCCCCCTCACTGTCCATTTATCTAACCCACATTTCCTGAGCTTACCTACAAGGATGTTATGGAAGATAGTATCAAAAGCCTTGCTGAATTCAAAATAGACAACATCCACTGTTTTCCCCTTGTCAACCCATCATAGAAGGCTATCAGACCAGTCAGGCATGATTGTGCCTTGGTGAATCCATGCTGCCTATTCCTGATGACCTTCTTTTCATGATTGTTGATGACTGCCAGAACATTCTGTTCCATCACTTTTTCAGGGATGGAGGTGATGCTGAATGGCCAGTTGTTTCCCAGGTTCTCTTTCTTGCTCATTTTGAAGATGGGAGTATACATTGGTCTTCCTCCAATTATTAGGCACTTCTCCAATTCTCAGGCACTTCTCCAATTCTCCATGATTTTTTAATGATGGAGAGCTATAGACCAACAACATCTCCAGGTCCTTCAGAACCTGTGGGTGCATTCCATCAAAGCCCATGGATTTATGGGTGTTTAGTCTGTCTGGCTGATCTCTAACCAAACCCTCTATAACCAGAGGGAAGTCTTCCTTTCTCTGCTCTTCTCTTACTTCTGGGGTCTGGGACTCCTGAGAGCTGTCCTCAGCAGCGAAGACTGACGCAAAGAAGGCATTCAGTAATTCTGCCTTCTCATTGTCTTCCATTACCAGGACACTCATTCAGCAGTGATTCCACATTTCCTCTAATCTTCCTTTTACTGCTGATATACTTGTAGAAGCCCTTCATGTTGCCCTTGATGTCCTTTGGCAGACTCAGTTCCAAGTGGGCCTTGGCCTTCCTTGTTGCACCTCAGCATACTCTGATAATGTTCTTATTATCAGAGAAGATAATAAGAAGACTTATTATCTTCATCTTATTATCTTATCTTATGTCAGAAGACCACCGTCCTATGTGACATCTTCCTTTTTCCACATCCCATACATTTCTTTCTTGTATTTGAGATTTACTCAGAGCTCCCTGCTCATCCATGCAGGTCTCCTTCCCCCTTTGCCTGATTTCTTCTTCACAGGATCTTGAGCTCGGAGGAAATGGTGTTTAATTAATGATCAGCTCTCTTGGACTCCCTTCTCTTTTAGAGCCCTTCGCCATGCGACTCCTCTAAGCAGCTCCCTGAAGAGGTCAAAGTTAGCTGACAAAGTTAGCTCTCTGCAAGTTTAGGGTTCTAGTCCTGTTTACTGTTTTGCTTCCCCCATGCAGGATCCTGAGTTCCACCATCTTGTGGTCGCCAAGGCTGCCCCCAGCCTTTACATTTCCAACCAGTTCATTGGAGATGTAAAGGTTGTCTCCTTCTGGTTTGTTAGTGTGAGGTCCAGCAACACACCTTTCTTTGGCTCCTCCACCACTTCCATCAAAATGTTATCTTCAGTAACCTGCAGGAACTTCCTGGACTGTGTGTGCCAGGCGGTGTTGTCCCTCCAACAAGTTGAAGGGTCGTTGAAGTCCCACTGGAACTTTTCAGAATGATTTATGCATAGGAGAAGTGAGACCTTGTGCTGCAATCAAGCTCAAAACTAATGCACTTAGCATTTTTTTTAAAAATGTATTCCAAGCTAGTTAAATTCAAGAGGAAATTTTATCACAGATTTTCTGAACAAAGTGGAAAAAAAATTACAAAATTGAGCCAGTGTACTGGCAAAAAAGTTTCCCAAAACCACATTTTAACAGAAAGCTGTCAATCAACTCCACTTAAAAATTAAGCCCAGCCCTGCAAACTAATCATATTTATTGCTTTTTAAGAGATATAGTCACTTGCTGAAAGACTACTGTAGGTCCAAGGCCCTTTTCAGATTCTAGGTGCTACTAAATCATTCACAAAGAATTCAATATAGGCATTACTACAATTTTAGATTGCAAATTTTTGTGTCACAGATTCTTAAACTATAGTTGCTATATATGCAAAAAGACCTCCTGAAGTTTCTCACTTTTCAGCACTCTGTTACCTTGAATGCCATGATGCTGAAGTTCCTCTGGCAATCATAAAGCAAAACGTTTTTAAAAATTTAGACCTAGATTCTTCCACGGGACTCAAATGAAGAGCCATTTGGTCAGGGGCACATTCAGCAGTCGAGTACCTTCCACATCATGCTCATATTATGTTTAATAAAAGCTCTTGGTGCTACAGCTAATTAGAATGGTCCTTTAACCTTCTTTCTTACTAATTATTTCCATACGTGGGCATGAAGAGGACTATAACAGAATTGCAACATTACTAACTCCATTGTTTATTTATGGTCCTTAATAGAAGTAAAGCAACACAATTAAAGCCTGTCTCAGTTCAAATATTTACTTATAAAATTAATCAATTTAAAACGAAATATAAAACAATTTCTTTAGTCTTGTAACCAGAACATAAATATTACTAAGGAGACAAACAACAGGTAAAGTGAGTTATCAATTTATTTCCTTACTTATTTATTGAAACCATGCACCACTTGCAGTATTACATAAATATCAACAAGTAACTGATACTGTAAGTCACCAGCAAACAATCTATTTGCTGTTATACATGCTGACACTATTTTGTGAGAGGGCAGAGACAATTACAATTAGCAAAAGAAGTGTCGCAAAAGTCAATTAGCTGTTTTTTATTCTTTTAACACTTGGCTTTCTTAGAAATTAGAGAAACAATGACAGCCAGTTGGAAATGGTAATTATCAAGTTTTCCTCATGTTGCAGGCAGCAGGAGAAGATGTGTTGCACATCTATAAATCAAGTAAGGAAGGGAAGAATCACATTTAAACTCTCAGTATCACAAATCTCTCTAAACAAGACCAGTTAAAACTCTTTAGTTAAGTAAATGGTTACAGAAGTGCTTCACTCTCTTTGTAGGTAATACAGTAGCTTCCAGAACAAATTACAATTCCTTTCCCTGTCCCAAGTGCTTCTATATCCATTGCTGGCAACTGAACTAAGCTAATTTGACGTTGCATCTCTCCATATCCATCTTTCCCAAGAAATTTGGGAACAACAAATTTGAAGATCCAAGGTCTCCTATCATTTTTCAAAGAGATGTTTTAATTTTTTTTCTACTCCTGACACCTTTAAAATATTTTCAAGCTTTATTTTACCCAAAGAAAAAAGAAACAGATGTTCATCATACCTTTTGGTGCAAATTATTATATATAGACAGACAATAATAATTAAACTTACTAATAGTGTATTATGTAAAAATGCCAACTCTGAAAGATACATGTTCCATCTAAAAAGTTCAATATATTCAATACATTGCTTGAGAAAGTTGATCACATTGCCTTTAAATGCCTTCTCCAAGAAATTGCATAGAATGGTTCTTAATCAAAACCTGGGAATGCCTTTGTTACACAAAATAGTTTCTTCTGAGTTTGGTACCTAATGCTAGAGATTTGATCTGCATAAATAATTGAAAACAAAACTTACTTTCATGTAAGTCTCTCTGCATTTTCTGATAGATTTCTCTCTGGTTTAGTTACCCAGACTTGGGAGAAACTTTTCACAGGATAAAAGGCAAATGGGCAGGTAACACAACAGAAGATAAAAATAAACTGTTAACATGCATTTCATGATATTACTCAACTCATTAGAAGTTCTGCATCAAACCTCCATGCCTTGGGTCCTTCCAGTACCATCTAAATACACATTATATGCAAAGTTTGCCATTCAAGAAGCACAAGGAGGGCACAAATAAGTTTTCACTATTAACCCAAGCAGTTCTGTCCAGATATTTGCTTGAAGTGCTCAAAGAAAAGCACATGAGAAGCTTAAAAATGCTGCTAAAAGGCAACAGAGCAGAAGAAGCAGCAGCATAGGGGTAACATGTAATGTCTGCAGGAACTTGCTCTCAATGCAGTGAATAAATTCAAAGAATAGTGCCCTAAGTGTCTGTCTTTCAGCAGGGAAGAAGGTTTTATACCATTTGAACTGAGGAAGTACCATTTCAGACAGCAGATAGATACAGTGGGGAGCTAAAGGTATATGAGCACTTAAATCATCCAGTGGAAAGAGGAAACAGTCACAAACAAAATAAACCAAAACATCACAGGGGATGAATGATCCCTATTGCTATTAAGCCAACATTAAGCCTATTTCTGACCTCAAAGACTTCAATTAGATTAAAAAAAAAACAAACCTATAGAAAAAGGCAGTGCTGGTTCAAAGGACAACCTACGGAAGAAAATTGCTGTTTAGCCTCTTCTGGAGATATGTTGTCAGGAATTTTTGCCTACTCACGTTCCGTAGCCTCATTTTTGCTCCTACAGCAATAAATAAAAACTAAGTATCACTTTGGATAGGAAGGTTATGCTTGGGGATTTCAAAGTAATTTACAGGATAATTAAGGATAGAGACACATGGAGAGCAAATGTTGAGGCATAAGCCTGGACAAAATTACACCATGGTACGTGTGTACAAATGAGCAAATTGTGCAGTTGAAAGCCTTCTCTTCAGCCAAAGATAACTTTTAAAAGGTGTGATAAAATCAGATCATTCAAAAGATAAAATTTCTTTCTGATGTAAATTTCTATTACAGTGAAAAACACAATTTTAAAAATAGGAAAACCTCATTTTATATGCCAATGACCTCTATGGGTGTCTATAATCTCGGTCTCAAAATTTGTCTCTTAAGTTGTGTAGAAAAGTCATGGAGAGACCACTAGAATTTCCTTCTCTACAAATTCAACAAGTTAAAATATGGTTTCATTTTGTTTGGTTGGTTGGTTTTGTTTTGGCTTTTTTATATTTTTTGTTTGTTTTTCTTTTTCTTTAATTTTTTTGCAATAGATAAAGTTGTGCATACTGCATGCATAACGCCAAGTGCATGGTAATTCATGAGGGCAGGATCTCTAAATTTATGCAGGTTGAATAGAAAAAATAAATAGGTTTTAAACTAGGCAATAGGACTCTACTTTGTGAGCATACTTCATCTGTAACTTACTTGTACAACTAAGGGAGTTTCTACTTTTGCTGATGTTTCCTCCATATCAAGTTGGACTGATAGCTAGAAAGAAAAGTTAATGAGAACAGATGAACAGCTGCATCAGAATGGCTGAGAGGTTCTAACTAATAATCCCTGCAGTTTGAAACCTGCCTTGGTAGCAGGAAAAGAAGGCAAAAATGGACAGACAACAAGTATTTTTTCCCACTTTCCCAAGATACCCTCTGGTTTTCCAGCAAACTACATCTCACAGACTTCCTGAAGACAAGCTGTATCTTTATACTTAAGAGCCTTTACAGAGTTTCCTCCATGAATTAGTATAAATGCTTTCTGAATCTAGGTAAGATTTTTGGTACCTACATCATCTTAGAAACAACCCAATACACACCTTTCTTACTCATCAATAACTGTAGATAGCTATTTTTACTTTAAAACTGCTCAGTTAACTTAATTTTCTTGCTTCAGGCCTTGCATAACTATACTCTATTCACTATCTCTGTGGCATTTTTGAGCTTACGGACTTCTATAAACTCTTTCCTTGACTGTCTCTGTTGGAGACACCATTTTGAAGATCAAGTTTGCGCTTTTCCCAGTACAGCTGCTCTTCATGCTCAAACATAATAGAGCATCAATGTGAGGTTTGCAATTTAATCCTAAAATTGAAAAATGAAGAATAGCTCTTTTCTAATAAATTCAGTTAATTCACCCAGTGCTGATATTTACCAAGAACTGGTATTTACTGGTTTTGACTGTAATGTAAAGTAATGGAGCCCAACTGACAAGGTTAATGCAAGTCAAATAGTCTCTTCAATAACTTTTTTCTGCATTATTTTACCTCTTCTTTCACTGTTATCAACACTCAGCTTTGGTTATCCTTTTACCCACATTCAGCTTTGATTTTCATTAATGAAATTCTCACAGCTATTATTCCTTATTTTCATTCATTATATGCATTCTCCTGGAATTCTGATATATTCATTTTTTCTTTAGCTGATTTTCCATTTGATTACATACAGATATTAACATTGTTCTGAAAGGAATAACATGGCTATGGTTCAGGAGACTCATGCCAACATAAACTTTTGGTATCACAAGAAACAAAAGCCATGGGTTAGGGCTCAACTGAAAAGGACTTAAGTGAAATTTTTCAATTTCTGAAATTGAAAACTGTGATCTTTCAATCCTGGATCACTATTTGATGTGCCAGTGGATTATATCCACAGGCTCTTGGGTCCTATGGCTCTAAACTTCTTTGCAGGTGAACCTACAGTTCTGCCCAAGCTGCTCCAGTCCTAGCACAACCAAACTACCCTCAACCCTGGTGGGGAAAGCAGACACCTGACACAACAAAGAGCTCAGCACAGATGGCATTATTAAGAGACACTCAACAGACATCTATATTGTGAGACACCACACACAAAACCTAGGAAAAAAATACATTCTTCCTCCCCTTGACTCTCTCATACTAAACAGTATCACAGTGACTAGATATCACATGTCCCTTCTGATTGAAAAGGGCTATGGAGTCAGAATCTGTTCTGTCTCCTGAAGATTTAAACCCCAACACCCTTTGGGAAGGAACTTTATTATTCTTTTTGAAGAAAGCTACCTCATTTTCAGCAAAAATAGAAGTTCGGCTTGTATTCTCCAAAGCAAAACTCTGACAACATAATACAATTTTTATTCAATCCACAAGACTGAATGAATGAATTAAAAACTTTAGATGATTGAAGGAGACATAAGCAAAACCTAGGCTAACTTCTTGGAAGAAACCCATACTGAGTATCATATGAGAAGGTTCAGCAGAAAAAGGGAGCTGTTTCCAAAGGTTTCAGATCAAAGCATAAACAATATGCTAGGAAAATCCAGAATTCTTTAACAGGTTTTTATGTAGTTTCATTTAAATACTAATGAAGAAGAACAAAGACTATCAAGCAGATTAAAAAATATAAAATCCCATAATGGGCTCCCTCAGAGCAGAATAATTTAACCATTTCCCAGCCTTGAATATCCTACACATCATCAGGCATGTCCTACAACCAGCTGCATCGTCAGGGATCGTGAATCTCTCTTGAATTCTTGCTGATCTCATGAGACATTACCTCATTGAACACCATGAGCAAAATGGTCTTTAATCTTTCCCATCAGCCACAGGATGAGAACTATTGACATACAAGCCCATTTGACCAAACAAACTTGCCTGCAGAAAGCCTCGGAACAGTAAAAAATTTCTTATACAACACCAAAGTATACAATAGTTCAGTACTTGAAAATCGAAATTATACTCACAAACACACAGAAGCAGCCTTGTAAAGGCTGCCATTTTTGACTAAAGGGCAAACTAAAACTAGAGGGAGATTCTGGAAAATAATCAGAAAGTAAATTTGCCATTGAAAATAATAGCAATTGAAAATCCCACTAAAAAAAACCACTAAGTTTGACTGCATAGTTGCAAGACAACCTACAGGCATCAATGAACATTGGTCCAACTCCCAAAGAATCCTTAGAACAAAAAAGAAATTTAAAGCAGGATTTAAATACAAGCATATTTTACCTTTCCCAGTAGGGAGAATATCAATAGTTTGCTTAAATTTCGCTTGAATCTCAGTGAATTGCTACAAGAAATGAGACTAAGGAACACTTTCCAAAGACCATGTCTGCTCCTCATAGCTGTAACCTTACAGTAAAGGAAGGAGTAAAACCTGCACCACACCTCTCATTAGTATCATATCCTGGAAAAGCTCAGGCTTACACTGCTGGGAAATCTGACTGCCCATAGGCAGTCCCACAGCCAAGATGCTCACACCCTCAACAGAACCGCCTTGTAGAAATAATCTGGTTGAGTCAGAAGGTCAAATCAACTTTTGACATATATGTACCCATGTGTGCAATTTTCTATGGCAACTTTGAATAATCACTCTAGTGGTCAGAAGGCCTGAGGAATACTTGCACTGAATATTAATCCCCTGGGTTATCTGGAATTAAATCCAGATCTTAATATTGAATGTGAAAGGTCTACTCCTTGCTCTGTATTTGACCACTGTGGAAACTTAAAAGATGCTCCGTACAAGTAAGATGGATTTGGGAGTTAATTTAGGGATAAAAGTGTCAAGAAATAATAATCAAATTAACTCTATGCCATTTCCAGATCAAAGGTACAGTTGGATTTTTAAAGAGTCTGATAAACTATTTTGCATAACGAAAATAAAAGTGTTTTTTTTTTTTCTTCTAAGTAGAATTTAAAAAAAATGTTTAATTTGCAGGTACTAGACAGCAGCAATGATAGAGAGGTTATTTAAACCTGGGTGTTAGATAACTCCCATGAGCTAGTCTGAAGATATAAAATGTCATTTGTAGAGTCTAGTCATCCTTGAGAGATTCAGTTATGGTTGGTACATGCTTGTTTCTTTAAAGAAGTTAGCAAAAATACACTGCCTGTCCTTTTTCCTAGTGGAAAATGACATAGTCCTGATTCATTTTCCCTACAGCTGCACTGTTTAGTAATGGTCATACTGTGCATTGTTCTGAGAAACTGTTTGTACCTCCCTGTGTAATGGGCTGTTATAATCGCAAAAACAATGAGGCCACTTTTATTCATTTACAATTCAAGTACTGTCCATCTAAGTGCTTTTCACAAGACTGCTTTCCCATGATCCTTTCACAACTTTTACTAATTCTGCCAACAAGGATGCACAGCCAAAACAGTTTTGAAATAAACAAAACCACTCAAGCTTTCCATATTATGGTAGAAGATAGAGATTGCTTACTACTACTGTTCCACGAAAAAATATACTGACTAATACAGGCAAAGCAAAAAGAAGTTCTACTACAGCCAAACAAGTGTCAACAACAGCTGCTGTGGGGCTGTCACAGATACTGTGAGTGTTTGAGACAAGAAAGCAGAAGGGTTTAATGGGAGGTCCTGTCTTTCACAGTCCAGGGACACAGTGACATGTGTGCACATCTTATGCTATAGACAATTTTAAAATTGTTAGAGCAGGTTATTTGGCAAGAGTCTACATAGATGACTTATTAAAGCTGTCAGGAGGCATTTCCCTTTGTCAGTGGGAATTTTTGCTACAGAACATTAATTAGTATTTATTTTGACCCAAAATAATAGCTAGTTTCATGGAGTTATTCAGAAAGAAAAAATAAACACAATGCCAAACTTTGTGAATAAAACTATGCAATAGTGACGATATGATGTAAAGAAATATACTACCGAAAATTACTAATAGTTGTGCTTCAGGTATTATTTTTGAATTTTTCCCTTTATTGATGCTTAGATTTGACAGTATTGTTGGTTTAATGTCAGTTTCTAACATCTGGAAAAAAAGTGATCAATATTAAGATGTAGGCTATATGTTTTATTTTCAGTTGGACCACAAAGGTAGGCACTGAAGTAACAAACCCTGCTGTTCTGGGGATCTGCAAGAGAAGAACTCTGTGACTTCCCACCCTGTGCAGTCCCCACCTCGAGGGACAGTAAGTCCCAGGAGGATGCTCATCTCACATGCTGCCATACCATAACTTTATAAAGCTGATCAAGAATGCAAGGGCATACTTAATGTTCCAGACTATGCTTAGCAGTTATACAAGAGGAAAAAAAATCTAACTACAAAATAAATCTAAAAAAGTAATACATTCTACTTTGTTCCTTATGGGAATATTGATTATGATATAATACCAATCTAAAGAAGTCCAAAATTTATAAAAATACTGCTTGATTCATATGTATTTAATGAGCCATATTGAAGTGAATTAACATAAAAATTACTTGACAAGGAAGAAAATATGCACAAAAGCACAGTGCAGGAGAATCTTTGTTGAAGATCACAGTGCCTCATTAAATTTACCACTGTGCATCTTAATCTCTTACTAGATTAAGGCTAGAAATTCAAAACTGCATTCATTCATAGAATTCATTTATTCACTTACAGGATTTATGGCCACAAGGGATTATCAGAACATGTAGTTCAACCCTCATTACAAGCTATTATATTTTGCTAAGGAAGATTTTTTTATTTGAATAAAAACCATATTCTAGAAAGGCATCCAATCTTCATGCGTTGCACAGAAATATATGAATATCATACATCTAAATGACAGAACAACTGTTCACTGTATGAAAGGAGTTAAAATATGGTGTGGAAAAAGAAATTGTTCATTGCTGATGTTTCAATTATTCAGCACAGTGTGTATGTTTCTATCTTAAATCTAGATTTTGACATGGTATGCCAAATGTGTAGCAATACCGACAAGCTGCTGTCAAAACAGCAGCCTCGGTAAGATGATGGAGCAGGTACTTAGAATAGAAAGAAACACCCATGAATAATATTATGCATATCCGCGGAAACTACTGTCTCCACCAAAATCACATTAAAAAAATACAGGATGCTTCAAATTCATGGAAATTCTAAAGGCACAGTGGAAAATGGTAGGAAAGAAATATGTTTGCAACCTGTTTCTCTAATAATATTTTACATTATCTAATGCACCTGACAATTAACCCTGTCATTTTTGGTTATCAAGAGGTTTTTCTTCCAAGATAACAATTCAAGAACAGAGAAGAAGAAAGTTAACAGCATGTGGACTAAGTGATTCCAAGTTAGTGAATCAAGATGACTGTATATAGCTCATTATCTAAATATGTGATATTTACAAGTGTTCTGGAAGCGAACCACTTATGGCTTCTAAACCTTTACAGAGTGGTGAGCTTGGAGGCCTCCACTATAAAAACAGCTGTAAAGCTGCCTTTCTAGTAATATAAAAAGCACATGCAGAGACATATGTGCTTTCATCAGGTCCTCAATGAACAAAAGGTTGTTTATGCTCCTTCTTCCCTACAACCCACCCACTCTGCATTGCTATTCCCTCGCCCTTCCACAGCCCATCTCCTTGAAGTTATTCACTGCAGCATTAATACACATCACCCTTTTTGCCTGTTGCCTCATGAAGGCAAGTATAGAGATTCTCAGAGAATTCAAGTACAGAGAATCTCTTAAGATCTTTTCTAAGCAAGGAATACATTACAGGGTCCAACAAACTGAGCTGCTGTATGCTGTACTGTATGTCTGAATCTTTCTCCTATTTGCTATCTGACAATATGCACCTCAGCATGACTTGTCTGTTTCTTCAAATCATAGGCAAAAATAAAGCAAAAGACTTATGCTGTTTTGGCTTGGTTTGTTTGTTTTTTGTTTGTTTGTTTTGTGTTTTTATCTTCCTCCTTTACATGGCCTAGAATTTGTAAGAAGAGTGGAAGTCCATGGAAGACATTTGCTGTGTGATTTAGAAGGTGAGCATTGGATTAAGAGGTTTCAGGACCTGGAAAGGTCAAGCTAAAATGCCATGCTGGAGGAGAAGGTTCTTTACCTTTTTTCTCCAGCTAATACATCTTGAGTAACACTTGCTCATCAGTCTAAATAGTCAGTTGGTCATTCTCGAATTCCTCAGTTTCCAGGTATCCAGCTTAAGACTTGTGGTCAGTAGACTCTGCTTTAAGCTGATACAAGTCTACTTGAATAAGATGAAAAATTATGCATTATATATTTTCAAACTGCATGTCCAAAATCAGCAAGACAATTCAATCATTTTGACCCTACTGTCATCTCTCACATCTTAACTATAATACTGGAATAAATCAAAGGTCAAACTCTCCCAAACTTGGAATTTAGTAAAGCCCTATAATAAGACCATTATGAAAACTTCCAAGAGATTTTAATTTTTTGCAAGCTGTGGATATAGTTTGCTAGATATTCCATGAATGCACAGAATTAGTGAGGAGGATGAAAAGAAATAATTACTAAGAAGGACAGATGTGAAACAAATGAAACATGAACATATGATCAAATGCATGAAGAGGATCAACCAATCTGCTCAGGAATTAGTCAGAATTTCTTATATGTTGAAATCTTTTCTGCTCCACCACTATGTTCTACTATTGTAATTCCATAAGGTTATTTCCCAGCAAAGAAATAAAAGTTCTGCATATATATAAAATTTTAGTGTTTTTTCCTGAATTTTCACTTCTGATTGTTCACATCATCAATAATATTCAGCTTCACAAACAGGTCTCTACTACATTAATGCTGCCAAGCATCTGGAAACTGCAGTCAGAGCTGGCAGCAATGGTTTCCTACTTGCTCTCTTCCATTTCTCCTCCCTTTGAGACAGGAGTGTTTTAGTCCCAGCCTAAGTAAGATAAACAATCCATATTCAAATGAAAGAGAAAGAGAAAGGAAATAGTGCAGAAATTCCTATGCTTTAATTTTATTTTTTTAAGAGGCAGTTATATGCTTGACTTTCTGGCCAGTCGAGCTAAGTGACTCTTAGCAGTAACAGGCTGTCCCCCTGCCTGTGGACCAACTGCTTCATGGGCACATGATGTGCTTTGTTCGTGGATTCCAAAATCTTTGCTGAAGTGCAGTAACAATACAGGCCAAGAAGATACACTAGTTCTGTTCCATATTCTGGCCTGTGCTCCAGTCCTTTCAAATACTGAATTCCCTAATCTAGTGGGTTCTCAACAAAGCATCTCAGTATGAATTAAATATTGCTTAAAAAAACAGACCAAAGAAAGTATTCTTAGATTTGCACAAAACTAGGCAAACATTTTCTCCTAAACTTTCCTGCAAATTCTGCTCAGGAAGACAATTATGAGGATTCATTTGAGCCACAATATTAACAATTTGGCAGAGTAGAATAAAGCAAAACCAGAGTCTATATTACAATAGAAAATTATAGGCTTAACATGAGGCATAATCATTACAACTTGTAATGGGGCAAAGAGACTTGCAACTCAAAAGGAACTTTTACGTACATTTCATGTTTCTGTACACTGACAGTTTCTTGTCTAACACCTCTCTTTGAATTCTCTGGCAAACCCCACTTTCACAAAAGAGGAAGCATTTCAAAGGATCACTTTTGTCCTTTATACTAACAGCAGCACTGTCCAGATTGTGTTAGCTATCCAGAGCAGCCATTTTATAATCCTTTAAAATTTATTGAATTTTTTTCCCAACACTTCCTATTTTTAAAATATTTTCAGTGCACCAGAATTTCAGACTAAGGGGACCATAAGACAAATACAGGCCATGTAACACACACATTATTGCAGAATGAGCAATACAAAATCCAATATTTCATCCTTCACGGAGACCATCTTTTGTTCACTTGGCAATAAAATGTATAAATTAAACTTTGATTTTCTTGTTTCACTTCTCTTTACCATGCCTGGTGTGCTGATGTGTCGAGAGAATTTGCCTTTTTTGAAGCTTTGCTGACAGTGTTACAGAACCATTTTCTCTGGAGCACCCTTCTGAAAGTTGTTCTGTTTTAAAACCCTTTTTATGCTATACCAATTTTGCTACCTCTGCAAAAAGTATTACTCGCCTGAGGGTTTTTATTCTTCTTTCAGTCATGCTGCCAGGGGGCTGATTGTTTCTGATTGCTAAAGTCAAAACTCGCTGAAAATGGACTGTTCAAGCTGAAAAGCATTTCGCATGAGAATGGCAGGTTTTCCAGTTACCTTACCTGTCTATATTATTTAGTAACACAGTCACTATGTGATAGAGAAGATAAAATCATTTGATCTGGCTGCATTTTCACTCTGGGCAGGAAAATAATTCTATTGTTTCAGATTCGGGAATGCCAGTCATAAAACATAGTCACTAAACATTTGACTGCTTAGTGAAGAGTGAAGTGTAAAGGATGCAAATGGATATGCAGGTGATACACATACATAGGTCCCCAAAAGCTAAGTTGTCTGTCCCAGAATTTCTCATGTGAGTCATTTAACCAAATATTCTTGTTTATACTATGCAACTGGAAAAAAATATTCTATATTAAACTTGACATGAAGACCACTAGATCCTTTGTGCATCTACAACATAAAATCTTATCCATTAGACATAAAAATGCCCACTGCATCATTTGTATAATTTTCTCCCCTGTGAAGAATTGCTCCTACAATGTATTATCTATTGTTTCACTGCCCCAGGCAAGAGGGTTTCATCCATTTCCCTGCACCAGACTGAAATGTGCATATTACACTGAGGTATCTGAACTTAAGACAGCGTTACTGATCTAAGTGAATTCAGGAGTGAGTGTAAAAATGATGAATAAAGTATGCATTGACTTCCAACTGTACTTTTACTTTCTTTTACTATTTATTAGAGCTTCAGTACATGACTGTGTCATTCCTCCCTTTCTTTTTTTTTTTCCTCAATATTTTTTTTAGCCTTTCAAAAACTTAGGGGCTTCCCAAAAGAGCAGCTGGCTGCTATCTGATGGCAACTAATGTTTAATAAATTACTCCCTGTATTTAAAGGGTGATGATGTGCCTGGCCTAGGCACAGTGTGGGCTGCATGATGTGAGGCTGGAAAAGGAAGGAGTAAAGCCAATCTGCTTCTGTACTAGTACTGAGACAGTGCAGCAGCCAACACCTATCTGAGCATACTGATTTTGAGATTTTTTTGTGCATGCATTTATCCAAGCGTGGATCAAAATCATGAGGAATTGAAGAAAACCAGAGATAGAAGAGACTGCAGAAAACAATGCAGTCAGCCCCTCTTCCCTAACCAAGAGCTCCCTCAGGTATGACATCACTGACAAGCCTGTTCTTACAAACCTCTGAAGATAGAGGTGCCACATATGCTCCAGGCAATTTTCTTCCAGAGCCTCACTATTTCCAGTATTGAGAAGCCTAGCCTCATTCAGCACTGCTGGGATTAGCCCATTATTGCTTTTCCAATACATCCATAATATATAGAGAGAATAACTTCTTCCATTCTTCCTTGGGATGGAAGACACTTCATATCTTCACCCATATTGTCCCTACTTCCAACTAAACCACGTGAACCTTTCAGTTCTTTCCTTAAGCCAGGGATCTCTCAACTTTTTCCTATTTTACTGATGGATTCTCTCTTGAAAAGAACACACTCAAAAAATGTTTTCTACATGTGAAAAAGCTCTAATATATGGGTTTTGATAGAAAAGGTTGAAGCAATTACAAGTTCTGTGATAAATATTTAACCAGCACAACAAAAACTCTAAAGTAAAATACTCTGAAAAAAGTTCGTAATGCTAACATACCAGCAATGGGCGTCAGCCCCATTCAGCAAGGTATCTTAGTCATTTCACAGCTGAAGTAAAATTGATTAATCAGGCATTGAACTAGGGGTCAGGAAATAGAAAGAATCACATCAAAGACAGGAAGATAGACTGAAAGATTTTTGAGTTGGACAAAAACATTCTGGAGGATAGGAAAGAAATACATGAGCTAGCAAGAGAAAGCCAGATAAAACAAAGAAATTAGAGATAATAGGGTTTCAGAAATGCATCCAGATGTCTGTGGAAAAGATTATGGAAACATCCATGACTTCCAGAACTCTCAAAAAGTAAAATAATAAACAAACAAACAAATAAATAAATAAAGGGGGGGAAACCCAAAACCAAATAAATAAAAGCAGACAGCCAGCCTAAAGGTGCCTATGAGAAAGAAACAAAGGTATATGGAAGTAACTAAGAGGTTTTATATTACCCCTTTCAGAAATTTTGCTATAAAGAATCAAGCTCTTCTATTTTGAAACAAAAGTTACTGGAATGAATAGATACTGCCTTCTCCTGCAGCATCTTTCTCTCTTGTTTTCTATTTTTACTGTATGTTTGATCCAGCCCAGTTTCCTATTAGTCCTTGTGCCCAGAGCCTTAAAAGCAGTAGCATCATCTTTTTCAAATATGCACGACTTGTTAAAGAGCAGCTGCCTGAACACACAGAAACACAGCAGACATTTGAGAAATATCTTCAGGCTTTTGGAGGACATCCATTTAGACAAACAGAAGCTAGGGAGCTAGTGCAGTTTAATAGTGCACATGAATGTGATGCTTAGTATGATCCCCAACTGTTTGCATGTTTCCTGCCACAGAAAAAACTTGAGCTTGATGATGGATGTTGAATTTGAAATAGCATGAGTCCCGTTTTGAGATTCAGGCTTGTGTAGAAGAATCCAGTTATGCACGTTTTACTTTAAACAGATAAAAATTAAGATATGCAAATTCATAAATAGTGATTACCTCAGAGCAGCAGTTTTTCCATTTCTGTGAGTACATGTGACCTGCCTTGTTTGGTACCCAATTTGTATGTCCCAATATTTGTTCTCCTGTCTATTCTGTCTGTTACGATTCCTCTTCTTCTTAATTAACTCACGAGCCTCAGGATCCCGAACTGCCTTTTCTCTGTCCTTTTCCTTGTCTTTATTCTTCCCTCGTTTCCTTGCTTGCCTTATTTGTCTTGAATGGGGCACAGAGCATGCGCTCCAGGGTCCCACAGTTAGACTATACAGGCTTTCTTCAACAGCACATGGGCTAGACTGACAGATCTGAAATTCGGTGAGGTTAGGACAAGCAGACCCACCAAACTGCGGTGGAGCCACAACATGCCGAGTTCGATGCTGAAGCCCGTTGCCACAGGTCTTCGAGCATTCTGACCAGGGGGAGAATTCAGCCACAATGCAATCCTGTCGGCATGGAATGAGGCACGCCTGCTCCTGACGGGGCTTCGGCTCAAAGTACTCGCAAATGACATCCTCAGCTGGAACCCCATTGGACTTCTGTATACAGGTGATGTCCCTTGTCTGGATCCCTTCCTCCCCTCTGAGGCACTCCAGGGGTTTCTCATGGCTGCGGGACAGGACAGGCCGGCACTGGTTCCAGCTGCCGATCTGCCAATCGTACAGCTCCTTGTGCCAGTCACAGACCCGGAAACAGCTCTGCTGGTTGTCTGGACGCTCTGGCTGCTTGCAGTTTGTGGGCAGGGTGGTCCAACCCTCCACGTGGGCACACCACACTGCTCGCGTCTGGATGCCTCCTGGACCGCATTCATCTCCCATGCATCTCCCCCATGGACCTGAAAAACAAGAAAAGATACTAACATTGCACACTTGAATTATTTTTCTGCCACAGTGCAAAAGCAAGCTCTGTATCTCTAAGAATTTCATTCTTGGATAAACTCAAGATTGGAAAACACAAGTATGGAATTACTCTTCATCTCCTGTTTTTATGATTACAGACACATTTCACTTTTTATCCTAGACAAACTGAATATTTAATTTCTAGAATATACACAGGAATAAATCACATTAGAGAACTAAGAATTGAGCAACCATAAATTCATCAGTTGGTTTTGACTATCAAGATAGGAGCCAAAACCCTCCCCGCCAAGGCATGAATCTGACCTTTTTCATCTGCTTGAATACACTTTCCTGGACTGTTTAATTTTTGCTTTACATTTCTACTGCACTACACTTTATACCCTGATGCCAGTTAATAACACGTTCTCTTCCTTCCATATTTTATACAAAAATGAGAACAACACCAGAATACATTTTGAAAAATAGTGGTAATTCCAAGTAGGCCATTTCTCATCTTTCCTTTATTATGACTAATAAAAATTAAAAGCCACTTAAAAAATGGGTTTTTTTCCACACAATCTGTGATATTATTATAGAACAGAGTAAGTTCTTGAAGACAGAGACATACCAGCTGGTGACTCTACAAAGAACAGAAGTTATTGAATCAGAGACTAATAGAATACCAGGCTGGAAGGGACCTCGATGATCATCTGGTCCAACCTTACTTAGGAAAAGCCCAGTCTTGACAAGATGGCTCAGCATCCTGGATCTTAAAGGTGTCCAGTGTTGAGAAATCCACCACTTCTGTGGGGAGATTATTCCAACTGTTGATTATTCTCTGTGAGAAAGTTTCCTCTTGTGTCTAATCGGAACATTCCCCAAAGTAAGCTATACCTTGGAGTAACTTCTTCTATTTTTTAATCACCAAAGTGATTAAATACTCAACATGCAACACATTATTATAACAAACATCAAGAAAAATCAATAAAAACCTATCTACTTGAAAGCTGATGTATTTGTTTTTCCATTTTTAAACTGTAATATTCATCCAGTTCAAGTCATGAAATCCACAAATCAAAGGTCAAACCTATGATATTGTTCATGTTTTCTAAGACTTCCCCTCATGCACACTGACTCACTACATAACAGCAACAGAACAAACAGTTCAGAAAACCCCCTGTAATCATTCATCAAAGAAAACTTTTCTATCTGCAGATACTTAATCACACAGAAGACATTTTCTCTGTTCTATGAAGAAATTGGGGCCAGGCCACAGAATCCTCATACATCTGACTGACCCCGGTAACAAGACTATTTTTATGAGTAAAGCTGGGCTGAGCCTTTGCTATTTCCAAAGCAGGTTAACAGCATAATTTTAGTGCTGCACAAGAATAAGTGAAATGAACTATGACAGATACAAATTATTTGCATGTTCTTATTGAATGACTGGAAGGAATATGAAGCTTCATCTTGTTACTGATTCCTACGAGATTTAAAATTCTCATTGACTTCAATACAATTTTCATCTGTTCATCCAAAATTACTTTCAGTACCAGTTTGGGAATGGACTGATGATAGGCTATATACACATAGCCCCTGCTCGTAAATGCCTGTTTTGCAAGTGGACGCTGGGGCTGAACAGTTTATTTGCAGTTCTCTAACCCTAAGCATGTATACTAAACAGTAATTCCAGCTGGCAGATTCAGCCCATGGAAACTCCCCCATATTTTTTGGAAATTAAGTTTGAATTATAGTTTCCAAGATTCAGCTAGCTAGCTATCCAGAAAAACAAAAGTATATTAAATACAAATGTATTTCAGTTTTCATTTCAGCAAGATTGTTCTATTATATCTCTAACCAGCCTTTCATAAGTTACATAATCATTGTTGTATTTAATTTAGGTGTATTTACATTGAGAGATATAATTTCCTCAGAACACCAATATGAACCCTTGCCAATTTTTAAAGAATAAAAGGTGTAGAAAATCTTCAACTAGCGCAGAGATACAAAAAATAACCATGATTGCAATAAAGCTAAATTTGCATCTTGCAAACTGAAAATTTCTGTCTTACCTGGTCACTAAACTTTGTGCATCATGACATGTGTTCAATGAAGAAACCACTCTTTTTAAAGGTCAGGTCTTTCCAGTTGAAAATTTTGCTCATTTGGCATTCTATAAATTTCCAGTCATCAGTAATCCAAAAAATCACATTGTACCTAAAAATTTTGCTTGTCACCAATGTATCTTCAATCCGCTTTTGGACACATTTATACTAACGCAAATGTTAAAAATCTCAGCCTTAATACAATAAATATTTCCTTTGACAACTTAAATATGAACAAAAAGTCTGTATGTGACTGTGACAACTGGGCAAAAATAAGGTCTGTCATTAGATTACAAGTATGTGGTTTTTAGAACTGAATACAAAATAATGATGAGATGCAAAGATAAGTGCATGTAGAAAATTGTATTATTTGGCTTGGGCTGTGAAGCCATTTTATAAAAACATTACCAGTGAGTACCAATGAACCACATTTATATGGACAAACTACTACTCAGCAATTCTGTATTCATGTGCATGTTGACACAGTGATGTATCTGACCTTCCCTCTTATCTACATTAGGTTGATTTTTTAATTTAAATACAAAGGAATCTATTTAGAGAATAAGACTGTAAGTACACCAAAAAGCTCAAATTTTCACTCTAATGCACACTTCTTGATATGACTATGACAAGGCCTAAAAGTGAACCACAGCTTTGGGGAAGGGATCTGTTTAGGGTTTTTCCTTAATTTTTTTTTTTTAGTTTCCTCAAAAAACTAAAGTGCTTCCACACTGGACCAAATCAAATTTCATTTGCACAGAGAGTTAAAACTTCTGGAGGGGGGAGCAGTGGAAAGAAAAAAAAAAAGGCTAAAAGAAAAAGCAGGAAAACCCAACCAAACGAACAAAGAAGAAAATTATATATAATTTTTCCCTGCTCTCTAAGCTTCTGTGCCTCAACCACACAGTGACTTTAAATGGCAGCAAACTGTCCTATGCTCTCTGGCCTCCAGAAATCCCTCTGGCCATGCAGTCTGGTCACCTACTCCCTGACATACCCTGCACTCACTCAAACGTTTTCTCTTTTCTATGCCATCTCTCCCGTCTTTGTAAATGGCTGCATCAACTACTTCTTTAAAAAATGTCACATTAAGAACATACAGGCAAATAAAAAACAATAGTTTGCACTCCTTTTAATGTGAAAAACTTTAAACAAAAAACTAAAAGAACTTTTCTGTAAATCTATATTATAGAATCAGGAGTGAATGTTTGGTTTTTAATGCATGCTTTAATATATGCAGGAACTAAAAAACTGTAACTGGTGCCATTCTTCACAACTAGAGACATTTCTCTTTGGGATTATGGAAGGTAGAGAAATACAAAAAAATATAAGTAACAAATTCCAACTCTAACACTTCCACGCTCAGTGCTCCTTTAAAATAAGAGTTTCAAGTTAACTTCCAAAGAATTAATTCAGAATACTTAGTCACCAATTTCAACAGCTTAATTAACTCATTTGTCTTATTTATGGTGAGGAGGAATTGCCATTTTGTTTCTTGCTTTAGTTTTTAAAGAATAAAATATACATATAATTAGTATATAGAATAATTATATATATAATTTGATGTATTTCTAGCTATATGAACAGAAAGTTGTTTTGACCAAAATTATTTTGAGAAACACCAATTCTATTTTTCTTTTGAAAACAATTTCTGGCATCTACATTAACCAATATTTCTGTCATCTTTCAGCTGCACACTTTTGAAATCTTCAGTCAAGTTACCCACATTTCCTTGTAGGATCACAAGTCACTGTTTTTTATCTCAAGCACTTGCTGAGGAATGTCGTTGCCATACATTCTTTATGTGGACCTTACAATCAGAAAGAAGCTCCTCTCCAATTTTCTTTACATCTACCCATCTGTCTTTCCCATTTATCAAGAGCCTACTGTAATTCACTTCTAATTTAAATGACCCCAAAAATATTGCAAGCGTCAAGGCAAGACATGGTTTTCATTTGAAAATAATCACAGAAGAAAAGGAAAATAAATGTCTCTGAACAGAGAAAAAAGGCTTTGTGATTTAAAAAAACCCAAAAAAAACAAAAAACCAAACCAAACAAAAACAACAACAAAACTCCAAGAAATTAATCCCAAAATATTCCTAATCCACTGTTAATTTTTTTCTCATTGTCACAGATAGAGGAGAAAGTACCCAGTACACCCTTACAATATCTCTTTGCCTGCTGGTCAAGACATTCTGAAGAAAAATAATGAAAAAATTGTGGCAGTAGAGGCTTTGAATGATCCTCAGAAAGATGAGAAAGTCACATAAAGACCACCTGCAACATGCTCTATATATTATATCATTATTATGGTATTTGTAAACGTGAAATTTTGGGATAAAATCAATTTCATAGAAATAATGCAGCATAAGATATGCAACTCAGAATGAAAGAGTTCAATAAACACAATGTATAGTCTCACCCACCACCACTACTTGAACGCTGCAGGATGTGGGGGGTGGCTGCTCTTTCACAAATCCTCATCTGATGTTAAACACTAGTAATAAGAAGAATGCATTTAGGAAAGCTGTCAAGCCTAATCAAGGCCTCATATGATATTTTAATTTGCTCTTTATGAATACTCTTTAGGGTCTCTCTTTCCCACTGAAGCAGTCCACGCAGCCACTCAGCTCTCCCTGCTGTGTGCTGATCCAGTTACGCCTGGCCAGTGGGATCTATGTGCACTCAAACCATTTCTCATGGGGGGAAAAAAGGCTGCTGCTGTGAATGCAAAGTAGTTTTTCTCTGGATTTGGTTTTAAAGATATTTAGTTGAATGAATCATAGTTTTCCTGTAGTGAGCTGAACTTGTTTCATGGAAATACTATCATTTTTCCACTCTTTAACTAATCAGCCTATTACAAATAACAATTACAGAAATAAATAGGAAGTTTGCTTCTTTTTGATGTTGGGAGTTGTCACTGATGTCTTAGTGAGTTTAAAATGTCACTTGTAATTCTTTGTCTTCTAAAGAGATTACTGTAAAATACATATTAAGATTCCCTCTAAGCTTCTGGAGGATTAGAATTTATTTCATTTTTTTTTTAGGGAGTAGGAACATAAGTGAATTAACCATTACTTCAAATTTATTCTGAAATTTCAGGGACTGATCACAATGGAGGTAAAATAATGTAGACTAAACCCCCCCTAAAGCACTGACGATTTTGCAGCTAACTAAGAACAAACTGAGGTATCGTAGTATTTAGTATTGTATATTTTAATTTTTAAATTAATTTACAGTATAATTTACAGTATATTTTAAAATTGTCACTGTTTGACACAGAAAGGACTTACTTTGAACTTTGATCCAGGACAAATAAGGCTATGTGAAAATCCTTTGAGCTTTTCTCATACAAATATAAAGAAAGACAAAACAATCCAAATATCCCTAAACATAAAACTCCAAACATGTCTTAAAGCATTGAGCAAGACATTACTCCCATTTTTAACAAATGCAGTAGTTTCTGTGAGAACTGGTTTTGACCCATTTTGTGTTACTGGTTTGGAGCCTGTAAGTAGCATTAACAGTTTAATGCCAGAGAGACTCAGACTGCACAAGACAATGAGCAGCTTAGTTTTCAGTATTTTGAAAGGATTGTATTTAAAGAGACTATTGAGAGACTGATTAGCAAAAATCTACTTTTTCCAAGTTCAGAAACAAGCTGACCTTATGCAATATTGCAGACCTCAAATTTCTTTGTATTGTGAAAAGGTTGTGATGGGGGCCAAGAAGGTTAACTGGGTGATTTAGGGCTGAGAGTCAGAAGGACACAAGTATTACAAGGCACAGTTCAAGCCTAAGCAGTAAATCTCGAGAGAGGTCAAAAAGACACAGATCAAGAAGTATTTGAAGAACTTGGGAGATGACAGTGAAGGAGAGCGGGTCAAGGAGCTGGATGAACAGCAGGTCACCCAGAATACAACAGGCTCAGAGCTGTTGACAGAATCACTTGCAGATCTGTACAGTACCTATATTATCTATATTTGCTTTACACAACTACAGTGACAAAGGAAAAACAGCTGCTACTGAAATGAAATATTTTTATCACAGGCAGTATGAAACAGGGAACTGAGTCTCACCAACACAGATACATTGCCTAAAAAAGCAATACAGCAAAATGCTGTAATTCTAGATAATTTATTTTTTTTTTAATACAGGATCTGATATGCTGCCAACACAATGAGCTGGCCGCATTTGGAGAGACAGATTCTGTAATTTATACTATTGGGAGTGCCAAGACAGTAAAGACAAAACCCTTATTTTCACATCTTTCCCACTCGTGGCAGGACTCCCTGGGTGCTGCATGACTTGCTGCCTGCTCTGTTTGCCAGCAAATTCTCCCCTCCAGGAGTGCTATGGATCACCTTGACTGTCATTTCTATTTAATGCTTTTGTCTTTCTTGGCTCCTCTTTCAGAGGTTGAAAAGAACATGCAAGGCAGTGTCTGCATCAAAGAAAATGGATTCAGGATATGGGAGAGAAAAAAAGGAAAAGATTCTCAACATAATAAAACATAGGCCTGCAAATGATTTGACTCTTAGATCAAATTTTTTGCTTTCTAATAGTATAAGGGAGAGTGTAAGCCATGGTTTAGTGCAAAGAATTTCATAATCTAAAGAACGAATTGTTGAAATTTCTGAAATTAACAATGAAATATAAAAAATGACCAGTAATGTAAATTAATCTGATTTATAAATTGCACATTGCTTCTCCTGCTTTCCTGAGCATACTTTCAAACAATGGGATAAAGACAAACCAAAGTACATAAAAATCAGCCATTTAGTTAACTTTCTAGATGTGTGCTTAATTATTAAGGCACTTAAAAAAACATGGGCCCTTTAGTTTCTTCCCCTATTAGTATGCATTGGGAAAATACATTCACGCATGTTCCTAATACTATTCATGGTATGGTAATTAACATTTCTCTTAAAATCATGAATGTAATACACGTGGAATAAATTAAGAGTAACCATACCAGTTTAAATTCTGACATCAACATCACAAAAAGTAGAACAGTGTTTCCCTAACAGTGTTGTCATACTAGAACCTCTCAATTACTGGAACCAGATATTATTTATTTTTCTCCATCAAGAAGGAAAATAAATTTTGTATATTAGAAAACTGGTGAGTCTAAGACAAGGTGGTGTATTCCATAAAAAAAATGTTGAATTTAACATGCTTTCTCATTGTTGATGCAGTGGCTTCCTGTGTTGTAATTCATGGTACTTTTAACACCACATTTCTCTTGATGGAGAGGTTATTTGGCTGCTTTGTGCTTTTCTGTGTGTCTTAATATTGCGACAACTATAATAGATACTGCCTTTTTTTCCATTTGTTATAAACATAGAGAGGGTAAAAAGTACCTATTTCGACAGCACAAGAAAAAAACCAATTAAACAAAAACAAAGAAATAAAATTATATCAAAATTCTTCTCTTCTTTTTAATATAATGCTAATTCTTGATTCACCCCAGAGAACCAGGTCTGAAAACTTAATTCAACACTTTTTTTTTTTTAAAGGAAAAAAAAAAGACAAAAGAAGAAAACTCAATCACCTTCTTAATCTTCTTGTATTTGTCACTGTTTATTATTTATTTTGTTGCCTTGGCTGTGCAGATTCAATTTTGTAAAGAAAGTGCGTCAGGGTCCACACTTTTCATACCACATTTCTTCCCAAAGTAATTTGACTGTACAGCAGCATAACACCCTGAAGATTGCTCTCTGCACCAAAGCTACCGAGAGCCTCCAGCTTGCAGTAGTGGTGCAACATGTTTATCTGAAGTGTATGCTGGCACATACACAAACATGAAAGGCTGACAGCTCACAGTGCAGAACTATCTGGCTTTGTGTTGTTGTTATCACCTGGAATTAAATCCTTTCCTTTAGGCTTATTATAAACTTCAGCTAATTCTCAAAACCTTACCCAATTTTAAAGCAGTCCTTCTTCCAAAACTTTCTTTTTAGCATAAGTTCCTCTCACTCTTCATTTTGCCTTTACATAGAAAAGCAGTAGCAGACAAAATGAATATTAAATGAATACACAAAAGGAACATTTAATTGAACCAGCATGCTTTAAAGAGAAATAGAGCTTCTATGTTCTACAAAGCAATGATATTGTTTTGAGCCTCTAGTCATGTTGTAATAAATACTTCTGATATTGTAAGATATCGAATACAATTTCTTCTAGCCCACAGTCTCTTTACATATAAAGCTGGTTCATGAACATTTCTTAATTTCATTAGAGGTGGTGTTAAACCACACTAACATATTCCTCACACTGCTCTCCTTATGTTGCCTCTCTAGTCACACTGCTGGCTGAAAAGCCAGATAACGCTCTTCTGACAAAGTGCTGATTCTCATACATAGCAAACACTCGTGCAGGCTTTGTAAGTTGGATGAAAGGTTTTATTAACCTTTGCTTGTATCTCTCCCACGTCTGTTTTCGTTTTCTTCTGATTACCCACAGTTGAAAGCTACTCTGCATGTCCCCTGTGAGACAGATATACCAAGTCAGACCAAAGACCTACGTACCCCAGTATCCATCTCTTACAGCAACAAAGAACAGAGACTTGAAAAAGGTATAAAAATGAAGTGAGCATACATGATGTCTTCCCTGGTACCCTCCCAGCTTCCCACCAATTTGAGATCACACACCATAACGGACATGTTGGTACAAACCTTTTCATATAACAAATACTTGTAAATGGACATCAGATAAAGAATGTGTTCTTCAATCGCCTTCTAAAGAAAATCAGTTTTAGAAATCGTATTAGAAATTCCTAAATTTATTGTTCTTTTTCTTATGCTACCAGAATGTAATGATAGAAACGTACAGAAATATCAGAAGTGTAATGAGAGAAAACACATGGTATGAACCTATTTTTTCTTATGTAGTGGGCAAGGAAAAACAAAACAAAAACCACTCCCATCAACAGCAGAGCCAATTGTAAGTAAATCCATTAAATAAGTAGTTATCCCGAATTATTATTCAGATTGCAACCATGAATAAGTAATTTTATAATGAAAGCTCTATAATAATATGTTTAACAGAAAACATCACCACAAATTATCCGTATCCATGTCCCTGTAGGTTTTTACAGTTCTGTCTCTGTCAGAATCTGATTTCAAGAGATAGATTATTGCGAAAACCAATTCAGGATCCAATGCCTTTTAAAGGGGAGGATTTGATTTGTATAGATTAAAATGAGGTTTTCTCCTTGGTTTTGAATAATGATTCACTGTTTTCCTCCCATCAGCATTTTATATTCAATTTACTCACAAATCTCAAAGCAAATTTTATCATTGCTGAGACACCATCTCACATAACCTGAAAATCTCATTGCTAGTACTGTTCTAGGTGGCCATATGTGGAAATGCACACTTTTGCTCTAATTTAACCAACTAAGGTTTGCCTTCCACTTTTCATCAGAGTGAACCCTAACTAAACCCATTGAAGAAAACACAACTAGCCCTTATCATGACAGTTGGGCATCAGCATGTGTTGCAGCACCAATTTCTTGTTAACATTAGGAGAGTTTATTTCTGTGCATGTCTCATGTAATCTAATGGTAATTAGCCATTCTGAACAGGTAACAGAGATTTTAAATCAGATCACTTTTGTTTCTAGCATGAACAATTTTGCAACTCAGTTTGTTAAAAGTAATTTCTTCAGTACACATAGACTGATATATTAAAAAGAGAAGACAAAATTTTCGGTTTCAATTTTCATCAAGACCAAGTTAATGCTTTTATTTTTCTGCCTCTGTCTCATTTTCTGCCTTTTGATTTCTTTCCCTTGCTCATCGTAGCCTCCTGCTGTGGTGCTGATGGCCAGAAGTGCTAGTTGCGAGGCTGCCACAACCACAGGGTACATCCGTCAACACAGGCCATCACACTGATGCCAGCCCAGCGGTTTGTAATTCCAGTCTCTGCTTACATTAGCCAAGGGCAAACAAGTCAAAAACCACCTTCACTGAGATATGAAGAAATTCACTGCTACAGCTTTTCAGAAATTGGCTGCAGCTTTTCAACTAAGCTACTAGAACCAGAAATTAAATGTAGTATCTTTGCACACTGACTTATTTAAAGGGTCAGACTTCCTGCAAGGTATAACATCAGACAAGGTAGCAGGAAGTTGGTTATAAGAAAACACTATAATGCATTAAGTCACAAAGAGATTTGGACTGCATTCTCAGCCCTAGCCATCCTGCTAGCCTGCAGGATGATCTATGTACACCATTTGTCTCCTTGCACTTCAGCTTCTTCTGCATAAGGCAAGGACAACAATATCAATTTTTTAAAGCCCATTTAGAGGTATTGATGAAGAACAGTGCACGAGAAGTAAATAGCAGTAAGAATACATGCTCTGTCATTTTCCCTCTGGAAGCACACAGTTTACTCAATATCTTTCCCTTGAGTTTTGTCCTCAAACTTAGTTGTGTTGAAAGGTGTGTTTTAATAAAAAAGCAAAAAGCCCAGATGATAAACTGCCACTTTTTCTTACTCTTGACAGAAATCTTATTCATAGAGCACAGCATGCATACATTTCATCTGTGTCTTCCCTCTGACTTCTTGGCCACAAGAGAGCTAATATAGGTATTCAAGGATCAAATAGAAAGGTTTCTCGTATCTCTGGATTCTTTATAGTTTTCTTTGCCACTAATGGAACGAAACTAAATAGCAGACCTGAACTTAATGAATATCACTTAGATAATGTAATGGACTTGTAAGCCTTTTGGCTTTATTCTAATTCATTGGAGCAAAGAAAGTTTAATGAAATTGTATCTTCTGAGTACAGAACACCATGGAAAGGGTCAAATTTATATATTTATTTTTATTTACTTTTAAATATTTTATTACTTAAATTGCCTCTGTGTTGGGCTGAAATAATCGAGTCATAACTCTTTTGAAGTGCACTAAGACTTTATGTCTTGCTGAGATACATTCTCCCAAGCATATCCTCTGTTCATTTATTATTCAACATCTGCATTTTGCTAAATACCTTTGAAACTCACTTCCAATTTTAAATGGCAACTTTCCCCTAAAATTGTGATGCATTCATTATACAGGCATCATACTTAAAACCATGGGAAGGAAAGACAACTGAGCCATGTGGATGTACTCAAAATACAGGTGCCACTGTGCATCAGAGAAGAATATATCTATATTTGTTTTGAAGAAATCTTACCAGGACTATATGATACCTGTCACTGTAATGCATGCAAAATAAGCAATGTCTTCATCTGAGTGCTTTATAATCAATCATTTTTCTTCCAGACACTACTGAGAGAACTAATTAGTTCAAGAATGTGACTATTACTTTGTCATTTGCTTCCATCTGGCAAATGTGTTGCAAAACTGTATTAAAATAAGTGGATTTGTCTATTTCTGGGATATTGGAAATACATCTAACAAATCTTTTTGTGTAAATACTTTTTTCAATTTTTGTTTTAGAAATAAGTAATAACTTTTATGAAATATTAGTGTAGGCAGTTATTTCAGTATCTCAGACTACATAAAACCTTTGTTAAACAGAATTCACCAATAATCACAGCACACACTTTTGGTTAAAAATACATGAGCTTGACCTGATATTATCACACTGATGTATCACAAGAACTCAAGATGTCCTATTAAAAATACAACAAATCACTATTAGAGAAAAATTGAAAGTAAACAAGTATTTTAAGGAGTGCATCACAAGAATACGCTCATAACAGAAATATCCAGATTTCTTAAAATTCCTCTGACCCATCAAATAAACAGAGACAAAAATGCTGAGACAGAAACGCAGAGGCAGCAACCAACCTCTGCTTTAGTCTTCCATCCTAGCACAAAACTCACTTACCTTTCCACTGCTAGTACTACCTTTGATTTACAGTTACTTCACAGAAGTTATTGCAGAAGTAAAAGCACAATCTTTTAGCAGATGCTACTAGGAAATACCACCTTTTTTACTCTTTTTCTTGAGAAATAACATTTTTCTTTAGCATCACCTTAAACCTTCTGTAACTTTGGAAGGGTTTATATGACTATTATGTAGGCAAGCCTCCCAGTTAAGAGAAGGTGAGAGGTGGAGAATATATTAGAGGACTTCAAACATGCAAAGCTGCAGAGCTGAGGAAGGAACATGTTCTTGGGGCAAACTACATGCTTCTCTCCCAAAACAGCAAACACATGAAATGAATTTTTGTCTTTTCTAATAATTCACTGCTTCTTTGAAAACTATGTTAAAGCATTAAAGTTCAGCAGCGTGGAATGTCATTGAATGCTCCTCCAATATTACTTTTTGTCACTACTATTTTCCTGTTATCAAGATTTTAATTTAGCCTTCAAGGAACCTGTAAACTTTTGATTTCATCAGGCATCATTAAAGTCTCTGAAAAGGAAAATATGACAGGTTATTACATGTTGTAATAACCAGATATATACCAAGGCAATTATTTTAGGCTTTTGAAAAAAAAATGAAATTTTATTAAAGAAATTCTGACAGCACATAGGTCTGACAGAATTCTTGTGGAGATCAAAAAAACTCTACAGAAAAGAGAAATTCTTCTAGAGACTTTAGCATAAAGTAGAACATGGTAGGTGGGTGGAACTTAAAACTGTTATTAAAATAAGTAGAGAGAGGGAGGGAGGAAATAAAGAAGGAAATAAACATTTACTTTCTGCTCTTCCAAAATGCCAGCCACAATTCTAAAAGCTCATCCAGTAAAGATAATAAGCCAAATAGTACTTTCTCTATCAAGCACACTTCTGTGAAAGGCACGTGAATGGTAAAGTAAGTAAAATTCACATTACTACAGGATATTTAAAGGCATCCATTATACTTAAAAAAGAATGGTGCAAATCTGATCTTGACTGTCAACAAATTCTCATTGTCAGCAGAAACTTAGGGATCCTTTTAGCAACTGCTGAGATAAGACCTGGCAATATTAAATGTTCTACAAATTACAAATACATGAAGGGAAGGTGCAAAGAGGATGGAGCTAAGCTCTTCTCAGTGATGCCCTGTGACAGGGGAAGAGGCAACAGGCACACATGAAACACAGGAGGTTCCCCTGAACACTAGAGGACAAGTTTTGGTCTGGATAGTGTTTATTTTCTTCATAGATCATAGTAGTTCACATAGGGTTATGTTTGGGGTTTGTGCTGAAAATGAGATGTTTTCCTTACTGCTGAGGAGTGCTTAAACAGAGCCAAAGCACTGTTCCTTATGCCTCACCACCAGCAAAGAGACTGCGGATGCACGAGTTGTTGGAAGCAAAGACAGCTGGGACATCTGACCACGGCTGACCCAAGAGACATTCCATACTGTCTAGTGTCATGCTCAGCATTAGGAGTTGGACTTTGATGGTTCCTGTGGGTCCCTTCTAGCTCAGATATTCTATCATTCTATGATATAAAGCTGGAGAAAGAAGGAAAGTGGGAATGTTCAGAATGATGGTGTTTGTCTTCCCAAGTAACTGCTAAGACTGATGGAACCCTGCTCTCCTGGAGATGGCTGAACACCTGTTTGTCCATGAGAAGAAGTGAATGAATTCCTTGTTTCGCTCTGTTTGTGCATGTGGCCTTTTCTTTACCTATTAAACTCTTTATCTCAACCCATGAGTTTTCTCACTTTTATCCTTTTAGTTCTCTCCACCATCTCAACAGGTAAGTGAGTGTGGGGGTTAGCCCACAACAGTCAGAAAACACTTTTTTGTTATGAGGGTGACTGAGCACTGGAACAGGTTGCCCAGAAAAGACGTGGACTTTCCATCCTTGGAGATGTTTAAAAGCTATCCAGACACAGTTTTGGGTCTTAGGTAGCCCTGCTTGAGCAGGGGGTTTGGACAAGGTGACCTACACTAGTCCCTTTCAACCTCATCTGTTCTGTGATTTTGTGAAATAAACATATCAGTATGAAACACAAAAGCCACAAAGGCAGTATTAGGTCATGTATTTTCCAGAATCTCCTAAATTTCCTAAACTTCACTATGCCAAAGTTTAAATCACTATGTGAAGACTAGAAGACATTATGCATTTTTAAGTAGATAGATCCAGAAAGTAGACAATAAGAAAATGTTATTTGTTAAGGTTTGGAGTTCATGAATTATAGAACGTCCTATAAAGTTTACCCTTCTAGAAATGGTTATTTAGTTCTATGTCACAGATTCTGTATCAGAAAACTGACAGAAAAAATGATTTATTCTGGAAACCATCCAGAGAATTTAAAAATCTAACTAATAGACAATTCCCCTAAATTTAAACATGTAACATGTATTCACACTTCATTAAATATTAACTACATTAGAAATTAAATCCTAAATATTTTTATAATTATTAACTCCAGTTGAGTAGAGAAAGGAATGTGACAAATACAAAATGGCAGAAAAGATTTAAAATTACAAATTGAGAAATCTTTATAATATACTTTTTATGGATTGCCACAGGTTTCGAATCTCATTGTTTAAGCTTCGTTGAACAATGTATACTTATATTCATTCTTAAAACTCTTCCTTCCAGTACTTCAAAGTACTAGATAAACATAGATTCCTTTTCTACATGGTGAAGGAACAGTCCTTGTCTAAGTTTGATTTAAAGAAGAGAAATATTGAGACAGATCTATACCTCTGATCTGGGGGATGATCATTTACAGTCCATCACACTAGTAGAAATTTTTTGACACTGTCTGAGTACTTATTAAGAAGCCACTGCAACTGGAATCAGGAAAACTTTTTTTTGAAAAATAAATGTCTGCAGAGTCCAGGTCATTGAAATTGCTGAAATGATGTTGTGGTATCAGGTCAGTCAAATTTCCAGGTAGCTAAATAGTTTACTTCATAATCTTCAATTTTGCTAATGATTGATTAGACCTGAATGCCATGTATAACTTAGAAGAGAACTTCAAGAAAGAGAGACAAATCCAAGAGCATCTCTATGTGATATAATAATATTCAATTAAAAGTCATTCCAGAAGGCGGTAGCACCTGAGTAGAAAGTTATCGTTGCACAGCCCAAGTCTCACCAAGCTAAACAACAAATATCCTTTTAAAAGACTAAGCTAACATTATACCACTTCAGCACAGTTCCTTTGGCTACATCACTTAGGAAATTAGAAATGTCATTCTCTATTTTAATTCACCTTCAGGAAAGAAGGTTAACTCATTGGCAAGGAAATTTTAACAGGTCAGATCTTTCAAAATCAATAAGGAACTGCATTGGAGATACCTTTCAGAAGGGATGACTTCAATTAAAACAGCCCTCACCGGAGATAATGAGCAGAGAAAGAAGGTTACTGTTGGACAAAGAAACAGTCACCCCCTTGCCAAATAAGTGATGCAAAGATCCTTATCAGTCTGAATTATGCTGAAAAATCTTCAAAAGGCTCTGAAAAACAGAAAGGTCATTTTGTCTCAAGGAGACTCTCTACAAAGGGGGAAGGGTGACTGTGAAGTCTTTCCTAATAATTTTTAAAACTCATCAACATGAAAACGTTCACTGGGCTCGAAAAGAAAAAATCAACAAACATGTTAGGGGAATTTCAATGTCACAAAGGACATTTACAGTGATCATACAGTCACTGTTTATTTTTCTGGAGGACATATAAGAAGTAATTCTCTCTCCAGGTTACATTAACAGGCATAAAATCTCTCTCACCTTCTTCAGATGCACTAGGGAAGAACAAATGTGTCCAAACAGGGACACAAAAGCATTTAGCCTAAGACTCCATCATAATGTAAAACTTGACTCAATTCCAGTTTTACTGGAGAATTAGAGAAGCTCTGTCTTCCTTTAAAAATATAAAATTTATGGTTGTATAACAACAATTACCTTTTAAGGAAGTATAATAACATAATTATAGATCAAATGCAGGAGCCTAAATTTGTCTACCTTGACCTCATTACTGAATCTTCAGTGCCACTGCCTTTCCTCTGTCTTTTTAATCTTGTAACAGTACTGTTTAGGATGCTTCTCTTTCTTGGAGTGAAAAATAGTCACAGTCATCTAGATAATGGTTGCACTGCAAGAAGGGCACAGTTATTTGTTCAACAGCAGATTAATGTAAGCAAAGGAAAGTTCAACCCAGCAAGGTACAGCCGAAAGAACCAAAAGTCAGTTGGGTAGCAAAGAGAATAAAATATACTCCCAAACACACGCATCTCCTCATATGCAAATCACAGTGCTCTGTTTAAATAGTAAGCTCTGCATTTTTCCTTCCAGTTTGGATTTTTAAAGCCAATAAAACTACTCCGGAGTAGGAGGTTATAGCAATAAAAACTCTGACTTCCTGCCAGTTGACTGGAATTTCATTAGAATAGCACAGGACCATGTACATCTTATCAGGGCTGGATACTATAGAACAGAAAAGAAATGCATATCAGAAATGAGACTTCTTTCTTTCAACCATCCAAAAAAAATCACCAGGAAGATAGCATTCTCTCCCTAGAAATCTTGAGATTGAAACTAGATGATTTTTTGGAAGATGCATTCTATTATTTATATTCATTTTATTGGTCTAAGGATCAAACATCCATGACTTCATTGTGCCTCAGAGAACTAGATTATCCAGGTGCTACTCCAGAGAATTCACAAGCTAGATCCAGCTCAGGGGAGATATGTAGAATGCACACACAGAATAAACAATTTGATAACTTGATAAGAATGTTAGTTGGACTAATGCTTTTATATGATTACTTGTTTGCTGGACTTTCCTGGGAATGATTACGTCAAACAGAGGGAAAAAGAGGAAACCGTAGTGAAGAGCCAATAAGAAGTGTGAGGGGAACTGAGGTACCACAACCATGAGGAAGGCAAGACGAAACATCTCAAAAGTCAATCAGAAAAGGACATGAGCTCAAAACAGTGGAAATTCACATACAAAAGCTACTCAAGCTGCTTCAGCAGCTGCTACTGCTGATGGGAGTCTTCAGCTGTCTCAAAACCTTCTTAATTCAGTTAGGCAAGAATCTTTAACCATTTTCAAAACAGACAGTAATGAATTGTGCAATCCACACCAAAAATTAGTGCAATATTCTGTTGCAGAGAACCTGGAGACATTCACACAAGTAATTGCTTACTTACACACGACACTCTGACTACAGACACCCTACCCCGACCAGCACTGGCAGCGTAGGCAGACTGCCGACACCCTGCCTGACATCAGCAGCATAGGCAGGATGCTGACACATTATTGATGTAAGGCTGGATTTTCTCCAATCACACTGCCATTGCTGGAGCCAAGGAGCATCCTGACTCCAATCCACATGCAAAAAGCATTTGCAGAACTGGCTGGTGCTGCCAGATGACCCATACACCAAGCATCTCTGGCAGTTTGCCATGGCCACGGCATCATTTATGACCCTGTATTTGCTATCAGTAATTAGGTGAGTGGCCATGCGGGTGCAATGCTGGTCATCTTTCCTACTGCCTCCATAAAGCTGTGATTTATAAGGTGTTGTCAGATCCCATTACTGTCTGGGCCACAGCACTTGACCATACATTAAAATTAAGACACCTGTTGAAAATCCAGAATTAAATTTAAGTTAGATGTTAACTCAAAGTGAAAATACCATTAATGAATCAGGAAGCATTTTGCTATTATAAATTCACTTGAAACACTCCATTACTATTACCCAAACAATCTGTTATGATTCTACGCTGAGTAAAGTATGATATAAAAGTCTGATTGAAACATGCTAACGGCAATGTTTGCTTTCTAACCTTCCAAGGGAAGGTAAAATACATGTGCTGTCTACAGATGAGTATTAATTTACAGCTGTAGAAAACACCATTTTATGAAGTGAATATATTTATACCGATTCATAAATTTGATTTATATTTATTTAAAGCAAAAGCTTTTATTGAATGTATGTTTTGTTTTTTAAACAAGGAGATGAAATGAACACTTGACGGTGAGAAATTTGAAAAAAACCCAGCTATTTTAGTGCTTTGCTTTTTCAATAATTCAAACGCTAATAGCTAAAATCCAACAATAGAAGTTCAGACAGTGATTCTACTACTCTCTTGGTGGCCTTTAAGACCTTGGTTCCAGATACTAACAGACCTTCATCTATTACTAGGAATGATATCAGAAGCTTACATAATTTCTCTGTAAGAAATGGAACACTTTTCCAAGCAAATTCAATATTAATTGCTTGTTTCACTTCAAATGCTCTTTACAGCCAACAGGCTTTTCACTATCTGCAACTACATAGGTCAGCTGTACTACACAATTTACAGATTAGAAATAAGTCTCAATGGAAATGCAAGAGATTTTCTATAGAACTACCGTTTTTTCTTTAGATAGTACAAATTATCTGAGATGGTATGTAATAAAATTATGTCTTCTAATTATTCTTCAGCGTTTCTTTGAAATCTTCCAATCATAAAGGTTTTAAAACAAGTAGTTAAAGCTGTTTCTCTAACAGAGAATGTGTGTATCTCAGTTGTACTGCAACAACCAGACTAATGTCCTGATTTTAGTCTGCAAGAAACACTTGGGTAGCATAGAAAGACTGACCCATTATCATCTCATAAACCCCTTGAAATTTCAAGAGCAAAAATATGGACATTTTCTTCCCCACCCTGTTATTCAGGCATATGTTCTTTTATCAGATGGCAAAGAGCTTTCCAAATAAATATACTTCATGTTTAAAAGAAATCTATGAAGAGCAACTGAGTCCTAACTGAGGCTTTAAGTCAAGATTTCAATATAAATGACATATATATATATATATATATGCCCTCTTTTGGAAGTTAAAGAGTGGATTTCTATCATAGATATAACAGTAACAATGGAGGAAAGCTATTTTTGTCACACTGTGGTACCCACTTGTTCAATACATGCAGCCTACTTCTATATAGTGAGTCTTAATAATTCCTGGTATTACTCTAACCTTTGATGAGGTTTCAGTACATATGGACCTCCAAGGTTATTAACTGAAAACATGTTGCACAGTATAAGAAACGATTATTAAAAAATTAGAATGAAAATGGTCAGGGGTACAGTGTTTGAAAACTCCAAGGTTCCATCTTGGCACCAGCATTGGTGGGGAGCAAAGCAAATTACTTTTTGGTCCTGAAGAACACAGGAGTATTTTTTCCATTTACACCAACAGCAAGTGGAAGCGATGGAAAAAGGAGCAATGATACTGTGAACTAAGAATTCATTACTTCCATTTGAACAGTGCAGAACTAGAACCCTGAAAAGTAGCTTCAAAACAGAATGCAAAGAATCATTGACAAAACCAAGGACCCTCACATTCCAGCTCAGTGCATTTTTGGTTCGTGGGTAATATATAATGTTTTTGTTTGACATGGCATATGTGTCAGAACTACTTTCAAAGTGGAGATAATACAGTAAAAGTTTCCATGATACATACAGATTGAGAATAAATATTTAAAAACATGTTTCATTTTTTGTAATCATTTAATCAAAGAGAGTTCCATTCGTATGTTTTAAAAGAGGCATGAGATCACAGCTGCAAACCATTGGATGCAAGCATCAAAACCTCACAGGAGCACAAATATCTTGCAGCCAGGAACCCTTCACATTCCTATTCCTATTCCTCTCTGCTACAGAGATGCATAAAGGAATCAGCCTCTCACCCTGTCCCAGTAGGGTTTCTTGCACCAATAACAGTTTTATAATCCAGTTTGCTTTTGACTGTCTATTTCAAATGTTCCAAGATGCCCAATCATTAATAGCCATACAGGGAATGTTTTCTTGACCTGAAATTACATGCTTGCAGAGTGCTAGGCACCAACTACAAAATGGATTTTGTTTTCCAGCAGTTCATGGAAGAAGTGGACAAAATGGATAGGTCAATCCTGTTCTCATAGATTAATCCCAAACTGATGAACACCCCTCTGTCTTAAATAACCCAACTGCATTCAGAATGTGGCCAAAAGCTCATCACCTAAACTTGCCATATCACATTAGTGATAATACCAGCTTTTGACACACTTGCAGAAAATGTGCTATGTAGAGTCTAAATTTGTAATCCAGACAATGAGAGGCCCAAAAGGTGGTAGCAGGCAGCTGGACATTAATAAATCATGGCTAAGCAGCAACTCCTGGTAGAGGTTTCCCCACGTTCTGCTGATGTCTCTTCAGAGACACTAGAAAGACTACATGGCTTCTTTACCCTTGTTATTTTAGACACGCTCCAATGATCATGCCAAGGTCAGGAATGTGACCTAGGGAAATCCTCCAACACCAATGCAACAAACATAATAGGTGCAGAGCTAGTAAATAAATCTACTCCACAACCGTGAAACTGTATCATTGTCCTGAAAGCCATGGGCTAAATAAATACACTAAAACTGTGGAGAAATGAAAAAACAACAACAAAGAAACAAATTTTAAAAAAATTAACAAAAATCTTAGAGACAACGAACAATCTACATGCTCAAACCGTCCCTGTCAGGGTGCTGTGATGTTCCTTGTGAAATGCTAGATTAGTAGCTGAGTTATCACCATACAAGCTTTAACTGTTGGTCAGCCCTGAAGTGGTCAGGCAGTTGGACTAGATGATCTTTGTAGGTCCACTGCAACTGAACAATTCTATTCTGTATGACCACATCTCACCTGTGACTGGTCTCCTTAACTGTATAAATACCTATTTCTGTGAAATCTGCTAAGCTCTTGCCCTCAACAACTTCATCATTCCCTAAACACCTGCTGTTTCAGAAGAGATAATAATGCCTAAAGTGAGGGACTTTAAAAGCATTTATTTAGTTTATTGATGTCTTAATTGCACACTATTCCTGTGAAAAAATGCATAGATCTGAGTTGCTGGATAGCCACACTGGGATTAGCATTTATACATCTGCATACAAATAAGATGATGGGGATCCACGATGCTAAGATTTAGATTAGCCTTGTTCTTCATGAACTTTTTAATGAACACTATTTACCACATTTTTTAATAAGTGAAGGAGGGTCTTCAAACGTAAGTAAAACCAAATTCCAATTAAAACCAAAACAAACCAGGATGTTTCCCATGTAACAAGTGAAAACACCTTGGGAACTTGCTGTTGGTGATTATGTGCAAAGAACAGCAGGACATGGCTATAGAAGAAAAAAATTTATAATAGTTATTACACAGAAAGGGATTACCATTAGTTTAGAAAGACAAAATTTTCTGGAGGCAAGGATAATATTTAGAGGCATATCGCTACATAATTGTCCTAATTTCATACTCTTCCCCAGGCATCCAGAAACAGGCAGGGTCACAGAAGGGATATTCTGTCAGATTCACCTTTGTTTTCATTTGATATGACTGCTCTTTTTTTAAATCAGCATGTACAAAAAACCATGTTGATAAAACTTCTTCCTTCTATCCCCAAATTATCATGTATGCTTTCATCAAATCCTGCAAAACCCATGCTGTCCAGTGTGCACCAAAAGCCACCACACTTAATACAGGGAACTCTGTAAAAAACATATTCTTACAGAACTGTAGACCATGAAGGGACGCGTTTTATCAAAATGATATTGCTTTAGATGAAAAGGGGTTTCATATAGAAAGCCCAAAGAAAGTCTAAACAACAAAAAAAAAGATAACTTCCTAAAAGTTGTTATAGGTACAAAAGGAAAACAGCCAGATCTGCTGCAGGTTTCCTTCTCCTTTACTACTGGATATTTCAGTAAATCATAAGCAAGGTAAATGCTTTAGAACAATTTTTTCTTCATTGTTATGCAAAAATAGAGTAAATGTCTTTCTATGATGTAGAAATAGATGATATTCCAGGGCTGCCTTTTTTTTTTTTTTTAACAGAGACTTAGATGTGTGTACCTACCTAAAAAAAAGTCATGTGATTGATTGGGTTAAAATATATATGCTAACAAATTTTTATAAAATTTAGTTTACTTTTAGTATTGCATACACAAAACACAAAGTGGGATTATATGCCTTATTAATCAAGTAGACAGAAAGGTAAAAGACCAAAAAGTCTGTAGGAGGAAGGCAAAAATTTCCTCAGATCTAATTACTGGAGTAATTTACAATTACTTACCACTATAATCAATAAATGCGAAAGTAAAACATACACAGTTCTGTCTAGAAGCAGTACCTTAAGGCTCTATAACATAACAGGCATTTTGCCTAGTTGTTCCCCACTCAGAAAATATAAAACAGCTCTCAAGAACAAAACCTTTAAGAAGCCTGAATATTTTCCAATTGGAAGCAAAAAAATTTTTCATCCCATAAGAGCAGAACCCCATTACAGAACTTCCTAATTGGCTGCACCCTTTGGGAGCTCAGCGCACTCCACCTTTAATTTCAGGGCAGACACTGCACCTTAGTGTGAGGTTATCACATCAGTCAGTTCCTATTGTGAAAGACCATGTGTGAAACTACAGTGTGAGTGCAAAGTGACCAAGATTCACTTTGACTGCAGTGTCAGCACAAGGTTCCTGTCATATGCCATGGAGTGCATGTGAAGCACTAATGTTAAAGTAAGGTTGGCAAAGACACAAGTATCACCAAAACTTTTCAGTTTGGATAGTATTGTCACTTTGTGAAGGCCTATAGCTACTTCTTTAATGTTAAAAACAGCAAAAAGGTCATGTTTTAATAGCAAAAAATTTATCATCTGATTGTGTTAGAATACTCTTCATTAGCTTCAGGAAGGCAAAAAACCCCTGCAACAGGTTACCATTTTCATGATCCCTGCATATTTAGGTACAGTGAATTACATGGAAATAAATGTGCATTTGAAAGGTATTCATGTGCTAACAGAGGCTGCACAAGCTGTCATTGTGAAATATGTAAAAAAAGTTGGTTGAATAAAATCAGGAAGGGCACAACTTTGAGGTCCATCTACTAACTATTGTAGAAGAACTAGAATGAACAAGAATAAACCTGGAGATTCTTCACTGTAACAGCTTAGTGAGAAACAATTAAATTACACACACCCCAAAACCCCTAAAAAATTAAAAACCGCTGTCTCTACGCCCTCAGCATATAAAATACTTAAAATCCCACTTCAGAGTGCCTACGTGTTTACATTTCTGCAAAATACTTTCATTGCTTAACACCATATGTAGTTTTCAGTATGTTACTTACATTTCTCAATATTTTTTTTACAAAAGTTTTTTTAGCGATGAAAATCATATTACTTTCAGGAGTTTAGAGTATTTTATCTACTCTGAATTTGTATTATAAGCATTTCACTTAATACCTCCTCCTTTTTTTTTTATCCTTCTGCAAATTCAAAGAAGTTATTTTCAGGATTAGAGTTATTTTGGAGATTATTTTAAGCGATTACATTGATCCACATTTCCTTTCTCAGAATAACGATTATTTACCAGATTTGACTGCAAGACTGTTAACAACATTTGATCTTTCATTATCTCATAAAATTTAAACTGATTTTTGCATATAATTTCTATTTAAAAGTATTAATAAAAATACTTGTAAATCTCAGATCAGCCATTTTCTTTTTGTATATAAGAAGGCTGCTTCATTCATTGAATGTTTCTTTTTTTTCTGAGTGAATCAACCCGGAAACATAAAAGTTGAAAAAAGTGAGAAGAAAACAATTACTAAACTAACCTCTAAAAAAGATGGATAGAATGAATAAATTAGAAGATTATTCCCTCTGAAGAAGAGTTTCTTCTTGGGAGTAAAACAGCACTTTTTTTTCTATAAATCTGTACTTCTTCAGTATGAATTTGCAATGTAGGAAATTTTATGTAGGAAAATGTGATAAATTATTAACATTCTGATCTACTTGGTTTCTGAAAGAAAAAGGAAGTTCAAACCCCAACGAGATTTCTACTACTGAAAAAATATTAGCTGCATTAAGAAGAGACACTTCATGAACCTGTTTTGACAGTAAAATGGGAACTAATATTATAATTAGCAACAGTTAGAGACTGTTGGAGCAACAGAAAAGATTTCTGAAGTTATTAAAATATTACTTAATTAGTGGGTTCCACAAACCATAAAAAATGTTGATACTTAATCTACACAAGAAGAATTTAAAGAATATGTCTAAGTGAATCTGCTGATTTGTTTACAGCATTACTTAAGCCTATTTACACAAGAACTTTGTACAAACTGTAGGGAATAAGCTATAAAAATAAATAGGTGTGTTTGTTGTAACTGACATGTTGTGCCTATTATACAACCTTGAAGACAAAATATAAATCCAAGATTTTATAAACATCTCCTGAAGCAAAATGTGTTATGAGATAAAGAAATACCACGATAGAAAAGTCATGATAACATCCCTTATGATGAAAATACAGTGAATCAAAAAAAATCTTTTTCTATGGAACACATCTATTTCTTGACATTAATGAATGATTTGGGAACTTACTACAGTAGTGTATTGCTTATATTGCTGCAGTTTTTAGAAGGTCTATTCAGACAGTACAGAAGGGAAAAAGAACCTTTACAGGCTGCTTTGAAGGCAAGGAGGATGAGCTACTACTCTTCACATCTGCTCTATGAGTAGTAGCAGAGAAGCATAGTTAAACTGCAGTTCAGCTGAGATTTTAGGATAAAAATCTTGTAAAAAGGGTACAAAAGTACTGAATTACTTCATGTCATGATGTCTCAGGGGTTCCCAGCTCTGGAATGCCTTAAAAACAAGTGAAGACAAACACCCTTCAGGATGCCCATGGGGAGATAATAGCATGAAGTCACTCCCAGCTTCACAATTCTGTGTTTATGCAGTGCAAAATTTCTGTGTAAAACATAATTCCTGTCACCACGAGATTCAATGGGTTTAAATACAACTCCACTAGGGAGCAATACTGGGAAAGTAGGTAAGTAAATACTGATACAAACATGGGGATCGAAGAAGGGATCAGAAACGTGCAGTTGAAATAGTAGTGAATGGGTTAGTTTGCCAGGGAATGGAGCTTAAATCATTCTGAGAAATCAATGAGGAAATGTGAAAGGCAGAGGGAGAGAGCCAGAGTGAGAAGGACCAGAAGCAAGAGGTGCCATTCAGTTCAGCACAGCTGTGATGGCTGATGCTGAAGCTGTTGAGCACATGAGAATGCAGAAAGGAACTGAGAAGAGGGAACATGCCAGAGAACAGCTTTGTGACAAATGCACTGCACTGAACCAGACTCTTCAATACTCTCTAATTCCTGATGTCATCTTCATTTCAGAAATGGCTCCCTCGTTTGATAAGCCCCACAATGATATTCTGATGTGCACAGACTCTTTAGGGGGTCAAAATTTCTTCAAGAAGCAGTGCTGCAAAATGAGCAGCCACAGCCTTTGCACAAAGGGGAAGGAACAAGGCACACAACGGAGCAGAGTCGACTATTTGCCAAGGGATTCCTATCTGGTGCTATGGCTTAGCCTATATGGAAGATGTAAGCAGAAGCAAATAGAGTTATTTGGAGAAAGTGCCGCTGATTGAGATACTGGGATTCTGATCATGTCTGAGTGGGTACGGTAGCACTCAGCAAGGCAGTGGCAAAAAATGTAATGGGGAACACAATTTATGTTTCAAAGCACCTATAGCACCTGAGAGCCTCTCTCACCTGACAATCCCCTCAAAACCCACCAAATACAAAACCTGGTGTATTTATACAACATTTAAATGACAATTTGTTGCTTCCAGATGTAAATGAATAACTATTTTCTCATTCTGAGACAAGGAGGTAAGAGAGCTGAATACAACCTTAAGTGTGGGCTGCCTTTAACTCTCCTTTGCTTCTTCCTGTTTTGCAATCAGTACAGTTATTTCTGCAATACACACATTCCATACACAAGGGTGCAATGGCCTCACAGCTCAGATGCTATTAGGGATCAGCAGAGTGCACGTGCAACACAAAGTGTACCAAAAAAGGCAAGTAAACAAGGTTGGCCCAAAGGACAGAACATGCTTCTCCCACATAATTTCCAATTACAGTCATATCTCCTACAGGTCTGCACATCCAAGCCAGTGAGAGAGTACAAATAGAATTTATTTTTTTTTTACAGAGCAGCTTGGACAGCACTGCAATATAGATACAACTTTCTGCCTTTGGTCTTTTTTGACAATGACATTCTAAAATAACAATGTAGCAATGCCAGCAAATAAAAACATCTGCTGCTTAAGGTAAATATTTCATTTATTCTCTTAAAAAACAAACCAAACCAAACCCAAAAACCCTCAAAACAAAACAAAAAACCCTTTAATTTAAAACATTTCTGAAATTTATGAATTTTTCTTAAAATAGGCCTTTTACCCTAACTGCTTCTACTTGAAACCTGTTTCCAAGTCTCCCTCTCCACTGCTGTTTGTTACCATACATACATATATATGTATTTAGCTGTCTCCAAGCTATCTCTTCATGTACTATTAACTGTTGCTTCTTTGTTCTGATTTTTTTCTTTTTAATGTGTTCAAATATAAAATGAAACACACATGCTTTAAAGTTTCACTTTCTGATTAAGCAGAGTAGCCTCATTTAAGCCCTTCCTGCAAGGCAGGCTGAACATTTTGTTGCCCATAAGTACATGTTGTAGGCACCAGTCTCACATATTGAGTTGTTCCTCTTGGTTTTCTTTAAGCAGAAGGGCCCTGATTAATACAACACATCACCACACAAAACAGCAACATTTTAGCCACCATTTTCATGTCACATTTTCAGCGGCTAAATGGAACCCTCAATCCAGATGCCTAACATTATCTTCCTTCAGCCACAATCCTAAATTTGGCAGCAATAAGACAAAATTCCACCTGCACAACATACTCAGAAACTATTCAATGTATGTGAATTTTTAACCACAACGTAAATTTTTACTTCCTTGAATAGCCAAAATTTCAAGCACTACTCTTTTGTAGTTGCAACAGTTAATTCTAATTACCCTTTTTTCTTTCCTCCCCCCAAACATCAGAATATTGGTGGTGAAATCAATCTGAATATCAGATTTGACATCTGTTTAGATGTTTAAATGCTGTGGCTATGTTATATAAATTTTTATTTTAAGCACTTTTTATACAAAAGCTTTACTGCTTTTGTATTGGCAAAAAATTAAAATCACTAGTCATACCATAATTTTTAAGATCTTACAGTGACCTACTCATTTAGTTCAAAACCAGGAACAATATCACCTCATAACACCCAGAAGGCTAAATAAAGGGAAAGCCATCTGCAAAAATGCTTCTTTACATATAACATTCTCTTCTGGCACTTCTGTAATCATTAAACATTGTTGCCTGCATTTACTGCTGGCTTTTTGAGATCCCAATTTAAATCTTTGAGAAAAATATTCTGTAATTCATGTGGCAATCAAAATGAAAATCTGCAATGGTTTACAAGTACTACCAAAAAGGTGAAAAACTATGCTTATTACATGGTTAAAAATGCTGAATTTGAAAACAAAGAAGGGTAAACAAGTGAGTGAGTCATATATCAGATAACAATGTTTTTGCAGCTTTCACATATAAACAATAGTGCTGTGATCCCTCGAACTGTGAATGTGTCAACCTTATGTTCAGAAATCACACATGAATTTTCTCCAACAAAAAAAAATCTAAACTCAACATCAAGACTCATGCTTTTTTATATTAAATAATGCTTCAGAGCTCTAGGACAGTACTGAATCTGCACAAGGAGCTATGTTGAATATATGTAATCTAGAGAGACTTCTATTACCAAAAAGTACACTCCAGAAGATGACTGTTACATTTTGATTTGACAACCTGACTATCCCAAAGGCTATGCTCACTGCACTTGCAGCATGAGTCCAATCAAATCTGTACCAAGATAAAAAGTAATCACCTTCTGTGAAGACCATTAGTAGATTAAGCCTGGGATAAAAAAAGAAAAAAAAAAGTTACATGCATTTATCAAAGGGCAGAAAACCAATGGATTGTACATAAGCCATCTTTTCAATTGTATTTAGGTAAGTGATTAGTCTTCCTCTTATCACTATCATTTTGCCATTTGACTTCATTGTGGCCATACTGTGACCCAAATACAGTAGATATACCAACAACCAGATCAAGTCTGATTCCAGCTGCAGGCTTTTTATGTTTACTGATATATTAGGGATGACTGATGGTAGTTCTCTTGGCTTTACTTACAAATGACTTTATTGAAATTAAGTGCATCTATAAGAAAAGTAACCCAAATTCCAGAAATCATCTTGTTCTACCAACTTGAACAATCAAAAGGAAAATGTATTACATGAGTGCACATTCACAGTAGGGATGCAAATACACATTGTTAACGTAACTTTAAAGGCTGAAGCATTACACAATTATGGATTTCAGAACTGGGTTCGGAACAAAGAACTCTTATCTGTTACTAGTAACTTGAGACCAAATCCTGATATTTTGGAATGAGCTAAACTTGCAGGGCAAACCAAGGGGATGAATACTGTGAGGTTGCCCTGAAGATTTCCACTGTGTCATCGTGTTTGAGAGAAGCAATGAGGATTTTCCAAATGAAGTTGGCAGTGATTCAGTGCCTAAACCTCTTGATCCTGTGAACTCTTTGAAACACAAGGCCATCTGCCACAGAGATTTTGTTTCCNACTCTGTGAATCATGGGGTATGGCTGAACCGTTGATGGCCCATTAGCACCCACACCCCCTCAGGCTGGGTATGAAGGTGCTAACGACTTCCTGGGCAACAGCTGCAAATGGTCCATTGTTCTTGGGGAATGAATAGAGGGTGTAGAATACATAGCTTTAATCACCCACACACAGTGATAACTGGTCCCTCCTGCTGAACTAGGACACCACCCATTCCTAACCATGCCCTTTGATTGACATCATACTATCAGAGATCCTTCCTGCCATTACTATGAAAATTGGAAAAATGCAGTTCTTGATTAATCAACCTGAAACTATGCAGTAAAAGATCTTTCACTCTCCTTCTGTATTCTTACAGTTGCCTTATATTCCTTGGAGGCTTTCTTTCATCCTCTAGTGCATATTGCAAATTTTCATTTATTTTATTCTTTGCAAGAATCTGATTTTTCTCCAGTGAGATCATTGATCACAGACACCTTTTCACTTTTCTTTTATATGCCTTTTTTTAAGCACCTGGCACAAAGCTAGCTTTTATTTTGCATGGGGTTTTTTTGTTTGTTTGTGGGTTTTTTCGTTTTGTGTGTGTGCAATCAGTATGCTTGTTCCACAGGCAACCAAAACATAGTCATGCCTTCTTCTAGGGCAGATATTGTTACTGACTTTCATCTCCCCCAGTCTTATAAAACAACTATCCTCTAATATTTTTACTGTTAGAGCCTTAGGATCTTGCTCATGCCATACACTGGGTTTTTTTGATGGCAACTGGACATATGGCAACTGGAACCATTACATAGAACAATATTAATTTCTATATTTTTTTCTAGACTCTTTTTTACTCAGCTTTTCAGGGTATAATTGACATGGATCATACTTTTGGAGTCTCTTTTATGGGTTTGCCCCCTTTTGACCAGTGCTAACGTTATGAGCCCTTAAATGTTTTCCACCCATTCATATCTGCAGCTTCCAATTAAGGATCTGACTGTGTCCTAACCTCTAAGCAAACAAGTCATAGACTTACATGGCTGGTGAAGTCTATCACATAAGCTATCTATTTGTTTTGCACTGTAATAACGTCTGTGACACTCAAGTCAGGCTGTGTTTGGATAATCATTTAGCATGTGGGAAAAATGGACATTACGTCGTCACAGAAAAAGAAACATACAGATACGTTTATTCAAGAGCTGTAACCAGTATCAAGCCCTTCACCTGCTCAGTAGTTCAGACACAGCTACATTTCTGCAGGTGTATTCTTGTCTTATGATTCAGATCTCCAGCTTAGATAACAGCTGAAACACACACACATGCCCACATGCAGCTATAATTAATAGTTATTAAAACCCTAAGGCATCACTTAACACAGGAGATACAGAAACTAAAAAAAATTATTACCCCTTAACACTTGCCTTTGTCTCTGATCCATTATTTCTCTAAAGCACTCTCCATAGTGAACTCTGGATCCCCAGACTCTCTCTTTGGTTAGTTATTGGAGTTACCCATGCCAATGGTACTCCCTTGGAGTAGAAGAATACCTGTCTGATTCTTTTCAGAGCCTACTGTACTCCTTCCTTGACTTGACTGTTTGCTCCTCTCACAATTTCTATTAGAAATGTTACAACTTTGACACTGTCATCCCATTTGCCAGATTACACAATTGCATTTCACTGCAGAGAAGTCAGGATAAGTAGGCTTTGGAACAGAGTTCTGTGTCAGAAATGACACCTGATGGATAAACAACTAGTATGTGACAGATACATGACATCACTTTTATTGATTCATGCCAGGTTTTCTACACATTAAAAACTTCAGCCCAAAAATAAGAAGCTACATACATTACAAATTATTTACTTCTAATCTTTAACAGAAAGAACAATCAATAAATCCAAAGCAAGGACAGACAAGTCCAAGCCCTTAGAAAACTAGCTTAGTTGTCGAAAATAAATAAGATCAGAAATTAAATTTAGAAAACCCAACCAAAATAAAAACCACCACAAAAATAAAAACCAGATGCCATGCCCATGGCTCAAGTTGAAAGCTCAAGAAGATCTAAAAACCATCTCAAATTACACAGAGGGCTGATATAGCTGAGAACTAGCTGTTACATCATCCAATTGACACATAAATGGACAAGGTCCAGAACTGGGACTGCCAATAACAAGCAGCTGGCTGTAGCAAGGGAGGCTGAGGACAACTTGTTTCACTGGAACCCTGCACTCGTGTAGAATGAAGGTCCAGATTTAACACAGCAATGAGACATGCAATTCTACTACTTAATGCCAACAAGTAAGATCTTTCCATGCTCATGGGAATCTCAGATTCCCATGCACTTCCTATCTGTATCAAAGCCTTTGGTCAACAAATTATTTCTTCTGTTCCACTTCAGCTTTCTAGGTAGACTGTTCTCTCTGTAGAGCACAGAATTCAGTTGCAGAACAAGAATCACTTCAAACACAGCTTTCAGAAAAAAATGAGTCATTTATCTACTTCACAAATTCTTGTGTTTGCACATCTCACAGTGTCTGAATAGCTTGCAAAACTATTGCAAAACCACATCCTTCAGCTACAATAATTATTTCTCATTTTCTTAAAATATACACACCAGTACCAGAGGCCCAAACACTTCAAGGATTCTTCTGCAGCATTCATCATATCAGCACTTTTACCTCAGCATAACTCACTGTCTTTGATCTCTGAAAACATTTGACTTCTGCTGAGGCTGTTTCTCCAAAAAGAAATAGACATTTGGGAACAAAACCTTACACCACATTAATTCAACATCAACATACTGTTTTCTAGAAGCCCACAAGGCAGTGATCCTGACATCCTGAGTTTCACATGACTTCTTGGATTTTCATGCGCAGCTCCTAATGAAGGATACTACATAGCATGAGTCTTTTGATGTGGGAGAAATCATGCTAACAAGGGATCATGAAATCACTAGTACAATCATCCTTAGGGTTATTAAGTCCCAAAATAACATAGGAACACATTATCTTCCTATTCTTGGGATATATCCATCCTTCAAGGTATGAAACACATCTTCCACCTCTCTGCTGCACAGAAATTCTCATTTACGGTCTGCAGAGTAAAAATTATAGTTTGCTGTTGCTCAAAGTTCTCAATATTAAGAAGATGCTTAGACTGAAGGTTCATGGTAATCATGTGGATTCACACATGAACCGATACATCAGTGTGTCATTGCTACTCATCAGTGTGGAGAACTCCAGCCTCGATATTACTAATTATCAGATACACAAGTGTGGCTTGTAATTCGGGATCTTATTCTACTTGTGTATGTAGTTCTTAAGGAAAAGGATAAACAGTCTCATTGTTACTCTCTGCAATTCACAAAAACACTACATTGAAAATTCTACTCAGTCTAAGATACAACACTTGGCAGTAAACACGATTCTTGCCCAAACATCACTACAGTGTTTCCTAGGTCCTCAAAGGACATTAGCTGTTTCTATGAAATTTTCCCATGTAAATGATCATTTTTGGGTTGGTGAGACAGAAAGCACAATTGTAGCTAAGGAAGAACCAATGACAGTCAGAGAAACATATTCTCTTATACTTTTACTTATATCCCATATATATTTAGCACTTCTAGACTGCCCGATTAGACAGTATTTCCACCCACAAATGCACCATCTGTTTAATGAAAAAGGACTTTTTATATCACACATACATGTAGGTCTGAGACCAGAGATGAATATGCAAAACACATGCCTCTATAACTACTTTCTAGTTATTACTTTCCTATCAGAGTTTCAGCTATGAAATAGATAATTCATAACCTAACTATGATGCAACTTGGATTCATTCCAAGTTAAAGTTTCATAACAGAGGTTAAAATTATAAAAGCTAATGGTTGAATTTTTAGAAACAACAGAAAACAGTAGTTACTAATGGAAAGCCATAGATTATATACTCTTTATGGACCACAAATATTAGATAACTGTTTCCATTCTACACCCCACTTAATAGCAAACCGTCCAATAAAGAGTTGCTCTTGGAGTTCCTCCTCCTCTCACACTCCTACAACAATTAGATGATCCAAGGTCATTTATGGGTGTTATTCAGCACTGGACAAGGTCCAATTTATAGTACAATATATCATAATTTTTCAGTGTCAAAAAAGTCGGCACTGTTATTTGATTAGCCGAATCCATTCCAATCTGACAATGCCTCTGGCTTCAATATTCTGACAAGATTGACATCTCACTGAACTCTAAACAATACAAGGATTGACCCCTGAAAAGAAAGGCAGTTTAAGTTGCTTGTGTGAGTTAAGGGAAAACAGAACCAGGCATGTAGCATATATATGCAATTAAAATTATCAATCTTGGCCTGTGTGTAAACAAAACCCAAAGCTTTAAAACTGTACATATCAAAAATTTAAGTCTCTGAACAGGAATATATTTGTGCTACATTATACTGCAACACATAATTTATTTCACAGCAAGAAATATTTTTCAATTAATTGCAGCATATACAGCTCTGTTGAAATTCAGGTTTAGAACCATTCCCAGAGCATGTCAGAAAGGAGGTGTACAGGCTTCAGAGCTCACTGTAAGGTGCAGCAGAGGACATAAAGGTAGCTGCCTTCAGAAATAAATTAACTACTACCATACCCTTGCCTTCTAAACTGATTTGCTTAACCTTTAGTGGCCTTCCCTTCTCTGGGACTGTGAAGAAAGGCCAACTTACCTAAAGTGACACTTGTATCTAAATGATAACCACATAACTCAGCTTTTCCACCTGTAGGATCAAATCAAATTTCTTTAGTGCACTGATAAATAGCAATCAGACTGACATCAAATAGCAGCCAATTTGGCATGTGTTAATCCACCATTTGTCTGAAACTCAGATGCCACTTTCACAGCATTTCACATACAACTTTACCACTGTAGTTCAGTTTTCAAATATTTTGGTCTTCAGTCAGAATAACGAGGGGGAAAGGCTGGAATTCTTTTCTCTTAGTCTTAGAGAAAATACAGTGATGAGGTGCTCTGTCAGACATGGCATTTCACAACACTTGCAAGTTATACACTAGAAGAACTGGTAAATATTTGTCAGCCCAGGGCAACTCTCAAATATGATCCATGCATCTTTGAATAACTTTTGGAATCCTGCCAGACTGACAGCTACAGTTAAAGAAGGCTGGTATGTTAAATAGTACTGTAATGACTTCTTATCTTCTTTATTTGGGATAGATGCAGAATCAGCCCAGTCGCAAGACAAGCATGACTTTTAAGTCACTGACCAAAAAAAAGAACATGCTTGAGTTCACTCTTTCTTTTCAAAGATTTAAAGCTTCTATCCCAAACATTATCAATAGCAAGTAGGAAAAGAATCCATCAATTGTTTTTTTCAGTAAGCTGAAGATAGCAAAAGTCACATAGAAATAATTTTTTCCTGAAACATTAGTGAAATTATTAGTGGATTTTATAAGTGACCTAACATTTCAAGTCAACAGCAGTCCCTTTTACAAAAAAACACACACAGTTACTTATCAAGTTAAAAAATGAATACTTAACAGCATGAACGTGGTGGCTACACAGAATGTATTGTCATGAATGGAATGGGAAAGATGATTATCTAATTGAGACAGGACATTATAGACTATCCTCTTCCATAAAAACAGCACACTAACTTTAGCATATATAGTCAGGTTTATACCCATTACCCTCCAAGTGAAATCCTTACGTTTGAAATTTAGTGTCAAAGTATGTATAGCAGTACAGTCTTTTTATTTGTAACAAGATGGATTTATATTGCATCATGTTTTTTAATCAAAGCTACAGCAGACTCTCACTCTTCCCCCATTTGTCTTTTGGTCACACTGTGTTGCAAAATACTGCTTTGTTTTGGTACTGGGAGATTGGAAGGTGAAATGGAGGTCACCCAGTTCCCCGAGGTCAGCCAGCACTAATAACACCAGCCTCTGGAGAACACCAGCAGTGTCCCATTTCTCTCAAGGTCAAGCAACTGCTGCAATCATTCAATGAGAAACCAATAAGACAATTCACAAGTCTTTTCTTCAGGGGTAAAGGACATACATCCATGTTGTTCCAATGGTTTTAAAATCTTGTAAACAAATTTCTGTTCACAAAAAAGATTTAAAAAGATGGAAAATATGTGCAGTAACTGCAGTAACAACCACTTGGAAGGGGAAATTTTTGTCTTTCAGTAGAGATCAACTAATAATTATTAGATACAGATATAATGAAACTTGAACACTTGGGCCTTAATTCAACATGCACATATTAGAGTAAAAAAGAAAATCAAATAAACATGTAATTCATTTGTTAAAACTATGCATGTGTTCCTGCCCTATCCAGGATCTTGGTTACCTGTATCCATGTGGACTCTGGCCCTGCACATCACACAGCCTCTCCATCCACATCTCTCAAGCAGATCCACTTGAGCCAGCCTCTTTCTTCTCGCAGCTTTTCCCAGTCCGGTTTCCCAAGTCCCAGTACAGCATCCAGATCTAAACTACAGATTCCCTTACTTTCCCAACCCATTTTTGCCCTTCAGCCTGACCCTAATCTCATCCTATATTGTCCTCTCTATGTGCCCAGTATCCAGATACAGACTTCTTTATCCAAACAGCTGTGCACAGGCAACTAAACAAAGAAAAATGGGGTGTGTCCATGAAGGAAATAGGAAAATGTAGCCTGAACTTTGGGTATCAGTAAATCCAGCATCCCCTTCTAAGCCATTCAGGATAATCCACTTCAGTAAAAAATGGGATCAATCAAAACCCAACTCTCTGCACAAATGCGTTCTTATCCAAAGCTTTCCAAAACTCAAAAATTTCCCAGGTATTATGAGTATCAATGGATCTAGAAGTTTGTGGAACTCAATTTAGAAAAGCTTAAAGAAAGCAAAGCTATCTTTCTGCCTGATGAAAAAGTTACCAAAGTATTTATTTTGTTAGCAATATTTCATTTTTGTTTTACATTACAGTACCTCCAGTGTGACCACTGCTGAATATGAAGCTAGAGAACTATTAAAACACTCACACTTAGAGATGCGAATATTGTCAAATTACTTTGCTATATTTTAGCTCAATATACATAAATATCAGTATGGAATGTATCATGCTGTTACACAAAAATATCCTCAATGCCAGAATCTGACAACAGTACTCTAAAGCAATACTACAGGAATACTGAGTAGGTACAGTTGTATGTTGCATGAACTGCAATAAAACCTCAAAGTTTCATTATGTCCTTTTATGACACATGTCACAAATCACCAGGAGTTATAACCAGCTGTATGTGAAAACAAGATCCTGTTATTATAGCAAGATGACTTTCAAATTTGGAGCAAAATTGCTTAATTTTCTTCCTCTCTCGCAAAGTATTTTGCTTCTGATTTCACCAATTTACTTGAAGCCTGTGGAGAGATCTCTGGGCATATCTTTCAAAAGACACTGACTTTACAGTTCTGCTCTGAAGAAACGTATTGCATGGTAGAATGAATTATTCCAGGCAATATATGATTACTTGCTCTGTGACGGTGCAACCTTGCAAAGAAGAGCTTGTCTACGTTATTCCTTTTATTTTTAATGTACTACAACAGATAGCAGTTCACATTTTCTCACTTTCACTCTTTTTAGTGCAATGCACTTATTTAAAGAGAAAAGAAAGCTCATGTCAATATTTTAAAATATGTCCAAGATCTGCAGGTAAAGTGGTTTTGCTGTTGTGCTTCGGATGCCTCATGTGAAATTTTCTGTAAGGCTGGACACAGGAACCATAGTTCTGGTGTTTTTGCAGAAATAATCATCAGCAGAATAGAGAAAACAATAGGTCAAGTTTGTTTTTATAAAGGAAATTCTAAAATTATCGAACAGTGTTAAAGGTGGAAACAATTAACTGTGTGTATATATATATATATATATAAAGGAGGGAGTTAAGAATTGTCTGCACTACATTCAGTATATTAATGACTTTTTCAAAAGGAAATTTGACTATTAGCACTACTCTACATTATGTCCACAAAACCAGAAAGCATAAGTGCTCTCTGATAAGATACACTCTAGAAGAGGACAGCATGTTATCTACAGCTGGGGTTGCTATTAGATGCTTTCTTAACATGTTAAAAACATGGCTTTTCAAGGGTGTGCATCCACATTAAGATATTTGACCCTCCCCTAACCATTCTCTCTAGGAGAAGTTAATGGGTCCAGAATCTTTGCTACTTAAAATTGGCACATTAGAATTGACTTTGATGGGATATATAAAGTGATATACACTATCAGCATCTGATCTGCATATTTGATAAATTTAAAACTCTGACTGCTGCTTGTCTATTTTAAGCTGGATACAGAGAGAAAAAAGAAAAGTGGTAGGTTGGTATTTTGGGTTTTGAAACGGGGGGCAGGAAGGTGTTATATATGAGGAACAAACAATTATTCCATCATTTGGATATAATTGAAAGCTCTTTTTTTCTTTTTTTCTTTTAATCTTTGGAATGGAAAGGAGGGGAGCAGAATGGTAACTGTACACACACACATATATGTATCTAATAGTAACTATACTTTCTTCTTATAGAAGAAAATTGAAAAAACTTACATATTCATTTATTAAAACTGGCCAATACAGCTACAGAAAACTACAATAAAATTAAAATGTTGGAGTGCTATTAAGTCATAAGACTAGCTAAGGACTTGCTTTTCATCTTGCCACCACTAGCAGTTTATGACATTTTAAAATGCTGGGACATCAAGAAAAATGAAAGATCACTGAAGCAAAATAGATGAACAATTGTCACTACTAGAAACAGTTACCATGGAAAAAATAGCAGTGAACAAACATTAATGTTATCATTTTCAATAAAACAAAGTCCATGGTTAACTATAAAGCTTAAGCTATAACTCCTGTAAATATCTAAATAAAAATCATTCATGGCCATCTTCACTGGTAATTTGTTACTAAATTATAGAACACATCATCCTTCTACATATTGCTGAAATCTTTTGACTGGTAGGTGAACTGGACAAAATGAGAATTTGCATTACAAGCTCAACTATTCCAGGGAATAATTTCTACCAGATGGCTGAAAGCAACTTTTACACTCTGGAGCTATTCCTGTTTTAATGCTGGCTTTTAATTGAGATTAATCATCCAGTTTTGAAAACTTATTTCTGTTTCTCTGTACTTGGAACTGAAACAATATTTATACTCACAGTGAACATTTCACAGTTGCTTCTCAGTCTAAACCATCTCTGCTTATGAAAACCATGTGTAATTGTGACTCAGACATCAAGCTGCAACTATAAACAAGTTAATCCAAAATTAAAGGTTCATTACTCACATAACAGAAGACAAGTTGAAGCATTTCATAATGACACAGAATTTCCCTTTATTCTACTTTTGATCTTCAATCTATTTTGGCCTGAGGTCAGCTGGCAAACAGATACCATACATTGATTTCTGTGTATGTGTGTTAATGATTCCCCTTTCCATCCTTTTGCTCCAAATTGTCCTAAATTGACATTGACTATGATGATATTCAGAAAATACACTGTATAGAATTGCCCCAGTGCCAGTTATAAATAAAATTTAAGGTTCAAAAGAAAAGAATTATTGATACTACAAGGGATTATTAGTATTTAAATACATATAGTTTAACTGGGTCCATCACCTTTCATTCACAGCATTCACCTTTTGTAATCACAGATACTCTTACCGTTTCAGCAAATCCAGCTTCTTCTATAAACACTGTATCCTATTTGCATTTCAAAACTAATCACAATTCACTGTGAATGCATCAGCATAGAAAATTTGAGCCCTGAAAAGGCTGGGCCCTTTCTTTGTTAGGATGTAACCTGTAACCACATCAGGTAATATCGCATGGTCAGAACATTTATTCATGCAGCACAACAGATGCTTAAACAATCCCTTAACTTCTGAGAGCATTTTTTTCTCTTGCAATGACAACTCAAAAATCACCAGTACAGAAATGGCAGTTCTCTAGCAATTAGCATGACAGAAAGTCTGTAAGAGAGTGCATATGCAGAGTTGGCCAGAATAAAATTTACTCTTTCAGTCATGAAGAGTTTACTCTACAGAACTACTGAATAATACCAACAGACGCATGTGGTCCATGACTAGATATCATAAATCTACATGGACCAAATTACAATCCCCGTGTGAAACTTTGCCTGAAGCAAAGTATTGCTGCACTTCACCACAAGTAGAACAGGTGCCTGGCTGCTGGTGGCAGAGTGCTGAACCTCTTTCAATATTGCTTCTGCAGTATTTGAAATAATGACTGTCTGGAAGAATAAGCAGCAAAACACATGTATTCCTCTTATGCCAGCAGGCCATTCCTTCAAGTTACAGCAACCTGGTCTGCTGGTTGAACATTTATGAGATACAGGCAGGTAGATCTGGTAGGAAATTACCCACCATAAAATTTCTGAAACAGTTAACTCTTCCAATTTTTTCCAGGAGCCAATTCTTCTGTACTGTGACTGAAATAGCAAACAAATTGAACAGAATACTTCAGTAGTCATGATTTAAGTCTTGGGTTCCCCTTCAGACTTAATCAACTATCTTTTCTCATTTATATTGAAAGACACAATCTTAGTCTCCCTATATGTATCATATCATATTTAAGTATTCTAATTTCCAGATTCAATCAGCCAAGGCTTATGTACATATTTATTAGGAGAAAGGTTAATACAAATCATTCTGTTTGGATTCTAGTGCAACCTTTTGGGTAGCAGCAGTATAAGTCAAGTGCAGCCAATGCTAAATCACTAATAACCCCTGGAAACTTGATTTTTACTGCTCCAGTTTCATATGTTGAAATAATTACAATGATAAAATGAAATGGAACTTTAAAAATTGGTTTACTATATAATAGTATATAATAATATACTATTATAGTGATGGCAAGATGAAAACCTCTGAATCCATTGTTAAAATGTCACAATAAAGGATTTTTACTATCATTGCTCAGAATCTGAGGAACTTCATTCTTTCCTTGTATATAGACCTTGCTCATCCATTTTCATGGACTTGACAAAACTTGTAAAACAGAATTATGTAACTGTCACTCAAATTAAATTAATATATTACTCTCTACAAGAAAAGCAAATGTTCACCTAGGAAGATTTTCCATTTATCTAAAGAGACAATATGAGACCTGCATGGCATTCAAAAAATTATTGGAATTATAAGAGAAGGAAAAAAGCATAAAAATACTAATATACCTTTCAAAGGAGGTATACAAGTGAAATATTGCCCTAATAATCAAATGAAATATTACCCTAATATTCAAGTTCAGTTAAAGTGTTGAATGTTGGACATAGATACTGTACATCATAGAATTGGCTTAACATACTGAAAAACATTCACAAATTACCAAAACAAGATGTGGATTATATACACAAAACATATTCCAAATGTACAGGTTGTGTATCTTTAAAATGCACCTCTTTCAAATATCTTGTCAGCGGCAAAAGGAAGTTCAAAGAAAATATAGGTTGGATGTGGGCTGATAAGTGAAGGGTGAAATGGCATTGACTTACACAGTTCAACAACTTTATTGCTTCAATCTTCACAGACCATAGCAAGGTTTGGGAAAGGAGTGTGATAGCCAACACTAGTGAGTAACAAGGTAGAAACTTTTAATTAAAGAAATTGGACGTATGAAAACCTAGAGAAGTAGAGAATATTTAGGTGTGGGTGCTGAACACAGGCTGCTGTACCTTAAAGGCCACTATTGGTGATCTACAAAACTGAAGGAAGATGATGGGAAAAATGGTAAAAGCTGGGGAGACACGGGAACTCACAGGCCTGGCCAGCCTCAGCGTAGTCACAACCAAGGTCATGAAGCACATCTTCTGGGAAATTACTCACAAAGACAGGAAGGATAATAAAGCAGTATTATCATGAATGTTCAAAATAGATTTACCAAGGTTAAGATCATTCCTCTATGTGAGGAGAAAGAAATGCATTATAACTTGAGTTCAAGAAGGCTTTGTATATTGACTCCCACGGTATCCTCATTAATGAGGATTGGACAGCCTGCTAGACAGTTTGAAAACTGTCTGGCCTGCTGGGCTCAAAAACTGGCAAACAGTACCCCAAGCTGTAGCTGGTGTTCACTATCAAGCACAGTACCCCAGGAACTGATGCTGGTAATCATAGTGTTAATACTGCATTGCATTTGAAGGTGATACTAAATGAAAAAGGCTGTTTGGCACACTAAATTGCAGTGTCAACCCACAGGCACCTTCAGAAACTTGAGAACTATTCAGGGTGTCACCCACTCTTTCTAATTTACCCAAGTGTCCTCAGGTGAGCAACAAAATTCTGTACCTGCATGTTTCTTTTTTCCAAACAAAATTTAATATAAACTAAATAATGTTTGTGTTTGTGCATGGAGAATAGTTGGGGTAGTGTTTACATAATTATTCTGTTCTACAGAAGTTACAAGATTAAATGCCCTATATCAAACCAACAACCCAGAACCACTTACTAATTTCTATTAACAGTTTTCAGCCAATAAAACCCATTTCCCAGAGCTGATCCTGATTTAAATATTCTTTCAGGTCAATTAAAAGTACCTAAATTTCTAGTGAGTGAACCGTTTTATTTGTAAAACTGGTCCTTTTCCTATCCTATTTGCACTAGTCTACAACAAGCGATTTCCAAACAGGCAACTAAAATTAAATCTGTAGTAGAAATAACCTTCACTTTTGGTTAACTGTGTTTTAGTTTCACATTGGACAGAGGAAAAAATGACCATAAATCCACAAACTGGTGGCATCCTTCTGCAATCACAGATGAATAGTCACAGAGAAGGCGAGAGACCAACTCACACCTATCAGAGAAGGAAGCACCATGTTCCTAATGGCATGATTATACATTTTATGAATTCCACATCAAATCAAATTTGCAGAACTCTCCATGACAAGTTTTTTTGTTCTCTGCAAATGGTGGCTGACAAAGGGGAAGCTCCTCATGGTCATCTAACTGTAACTTGCTCCATTTCTTCCAGCCACAGACTTTATTTTCCTGTTAGAATTACGGAGCATTTCCACAGAAGGTGGATGACTAAGTGAAAGACAAGATACTGAAAAGGCATGTCTTCTAGAAGCAAGCAAGGAGAACGGTCTCTATTTTCTCCTTACGTCACCCTCCTCCCCTTGCCAGCAGCATCATCCAGAGCATGTACTGGTCTCCATCACCATCCCAGTTGTATTTTCAACTCTGTTGTGCTTTGTTGTTGTTGTTTTACCAATTGTCTGTGGTAAAAAAATCATCTTTGGCTATTACACAGCATTACACACAATACTCTTAGCTCAGACAAAAAGGCTTTGCATATTTTCATCATTTACCAAGCAAGTAGGCAATCAGGAATGAACAGGAAGACAAAACCAACAAGAATTTGGTTTCACCCAATACACTTTCTTCTGGAGTTTTTGTTTTGAGGGGCAGTTAGAGGAAATATAAAGTCAAATCATGCTACAGGTGGATGGGAAGGAGCAGTTTAACTATCAGGGCTGCCCCTAATGCCAGCTCTTGACACTGTGACATGGCCTGGCTTTGCTTTTGTCTTAAGCAATCAGGAATGCTACATTTGGTATTGTTTTTTCACTACCATTGTCCTGGATCATTTTTACACCATATCAGATTTTCTCTATTTTTTAAAGATTTCAGGCAGAATACAGAGACAAAATTTTAGTTCAGGCAAGTACACCCACAACTCTGTTAAACTGTTGTGAGTTTTTACCCAAAGCATGAGAAAAAGATCAGTTCCATGAATCATTTATGACTTAGTAGGACTAGGTATGCCTTGTGTCTACAGTCAAAATCTCAAACCACATTAATTATTTTGTTCAGAAATGTCTCAGAGTTATGTCTTTGACTTTCTGTAAAGAGTTATTTCATCAGCTGCTATTAGAAATATAAATCAAATTAACTCATAAAAGTAAGGCTTATCTAGGACTCTTTTTTTACCGGGCTTATTGGAGAGAATCAAAAGAGTAGTAATAGCAAGGACTACAGTAAACAAAACCTACTGCAAAGACCAGGGGAAAAAATAAAAGGGAATCTTTGGTTTAAAAAGAAAGTTTAGGGATCTCTTTTTTTATCTATGTAGATGTTCCACAGAATGGCATAGATGTAATTTTCTGCAAACAGTGCTATTTCTATTAAATGACATCGCAACAAAAAGTAATCAATCCATACTACAGTAGAATAAGGTACATCTTATGGATATAATTCCTATCCAAGAGTTGCCTAATCCACGTCAGTATCTCTATGAAGACAGCTTAAAAGAATTGGCCTCATCATGGTATTCACATCAAAAATCCAAACACACTGGGATGGAGAATTCATCCCTCTTTTCTGTACCTAAGAGAGCAAAGCAACTCTAGCAGCCCGAGGGGTCAATAGACTGAATACTAAATTTTTCATTAGATTTTTTTAACCCTCCTCATTCTCTCTTTGTGCTTCTTTTTGTATCTCCAAATTCCTGTTTTTCTTTGCATCTAGCATTTATCTTTTAGCAACCAAATTCTTCATTTTGTCCCATGTCGAATTCTCTCTCATTGCACCCCTCTCCTAGTTTTGCATGTATTAAAAATTACTAGCTTCACATTACATTCAAATATTTGGATATCTGGTTTGGGTCACCCTTTTATAAAGCAAAGTGAATATGTAATTAGATGGATACATGCATAAAAAAATTTAAAACGCAAAGCATGGCATTACATAATGCATTTGGCATTAAGACATATTTTATACGCTGCCTGGGATTTAAAGTACAATGTCTTCTCACCTCTCTTTCTCAGCTCTACACGTTTCATTAGCATGAATAGTTTTCGACAGCATTTTCTCACATTCTGTACATTGCTGTGTCTTTGTACAAATATAGGATGTCAAAAACTGCTGTTTATAGTCACTGAATTGTACCTTAAAATCAGAAAGGAAGATACAACCTTTACAAACATCCCAAATGTCTACAAAGCAGATCCCTTGCCACTATCATCATGAATCCCTTCATTACCAGCAACACCCTAAGTAGAGTTTAGATTTGGGTAGTTGGGGTAGAGGGAAATGTCATGCTATTGCTGCCAGAAGTCTCATAGCTGTTACTTGCCATGTCTTAAGAAATCCTATGATTTCTGTAAGCAGCTATTAGAGTTGGGGGCAACATTTCCAGCATAGAGGAAGTTTTTCTCCCAGAGAAGTAGCAATTTACCAGTTATGCCAAAGCATGAATATACTTTGACAGGGCTCTCCCACTCTGCTCACAGATTGCTGAGTGCCCACTATAACTATTTAAAAGCTTGGCTCGTACCAGCAGCTTCTTAACAGAGCCAGCAAATCTGGCAGTGTTACCCAGACAATTATATAATGGCCAAAGGAGAAAAGGAGAAGGATGCTTTGCCCGATGCAGCCAGCACAAGTACCACAGCCACTGGCAGAATTTCTTTTGAGCCCAAATGACACCAATGAACTCGAGCACATGCTGTCATGTTCACTTAACAGCCAGCACAACTCATCAGTGTGAATGCAGGGCAAGGATAACAAGACTCCTCTCTGATGTGGTGGTTGCAGTATCACAGTATCAGCGTCAGGGAAGGACCCAAACACTGGGTTCATCTTGAACCAGGCCATACACTGAGAAGAAATACAAAAAAGTATTAAATAGAAACTGTGAATTTAGGGCAAATCCTGTGTTCCAGCTGGCATTTACAGACTGAAACAAATTTGATTGGTATTGAGTGAAAAAATGCAGAACTGACATACAACTGAGAGAGAATGTTGACATGTGACCAGTACATGTAAAAGCCATTTACCTGATCACCTTCAGTGGGAACAGTAATTTCTGGGTTTCCTTCCTCCATACTCTCATTTACATATTTTTAGGAACAATTTAGTCTCTGAAATGTCTTTCAGATTTAAATTGTGCCTTTGATTATTTAATGTAATTAGGTCCAAGATTAGGGAAATGGATGACAGCAAAGTCAGTTTCCTAGAAACACATACTACAAGAAGCACTGGCTTTGAGGAAGGAAAGAAAATTGTCAAGAAAATAAAAGTAGAAGCACAGGGCATGGCAAACCCATTTGATTGTTCCATTCAAGGGCTTCTGTCTCTTAGCACTTTCTCATGAAAACTGAAATGGGCCCAAATACTGGTTTAAGGCCCAATATGCAAACACATAGCCCACAATGGTGGTGTACTTTTGTCTAATAATTCACCTAATATATATTCTAAGTCCTTTGGCCTTGAATATTTAATTCCAACATGATCAAGCTTACTAAATACTGTTTCTTGAGCAGTGTAAGGGCTAGATAAGTTTAAAGAGACATCATGGCAACATTTGCAACCAATCTTTAGAGATAATAAGTTTTGTGTATTATTATGATATTATGCACTCATTAATTTTACAGCATATGCTATTTTCCCCAGTACTATTCGTTATTGAAGTAATCCATTTCCAAACTCCTGGCAAAGCCTGCCTGTAAGAAAAAAAGCAATTCCAGCAATTCCAAAGATTTTTGTTTTTACAAGGGCCATATGCTAGGAGTTGTATGGCTCCATACTATATCACTAAAATCCAGGCACTTCTTATTTACTACATTATTTCAGTCACACAATGAGCAATTAGCTGAATGTGAGGATGAGAACTAAGAAGGTACACTTACTAAAAATAATTCCAGAAGCCCTTTGACACATGGAACAGAACTGTGCTCTTTAAGAGACCCTGGCTTGATTCCTAGCACTTACCAGTGAAAAAAACAACATTTAACAAAGGAGTGATACATTTTCCATTCAACACTAAGCTGCTCACTAGCAAAGTAATGAAGCTTTATAGAGTGGAAAGAAACACCAGCACCACAGGACCTTGAAGGCGAAAGCTGCAGAGTGCACCTTCAGCACTGTGATAAGGGGGAAAAAGAAAAGCTAAAAGTAAAAAAAGCAAGGTCAAGAAGCAGGGCAGCACAAGCCTATGTCAGAGAGCAGATCATGCCAGCTCAAAGTGAATGTGACCACATAAACATAAGATGTTAGGACTAGATGATGAATTCTCCTGGACAACATGTTCATATACTCCAAACCAGTTAATGAAAACATCTACACAGCAATTAAGGAAATACAGTCTGAAATAAAACCATTCTAATTTAGATACTGTAAATGTTACAATACTGCAAGAAGACCGTAGCAAATTTGTGACAAATGGGGAAGAAAAAAATCCCTAGAGTGTTAGAATTATACGTTGGAGCTAGAAAAACCATAAGAAAACACAAAACTTAAGAGATTTGGATAACCAGGTGAAATAATAATGCGTGAATGTCTAAAGATATCCCTGTTCCTTTCTCCTTCTTTTTAAACCTATAAACATGGTTTGAGAGAAAAACATGTAATATAGCACTGGAACATTTGAACATTTCATCATTGGAACATTTGGCTTCAGATCACAAAAGCAATTCAAAGAGCACCAAAACAATCATTATTTTTCCATTATTTTTAATGTGACTTTTTAAGCCCTATGAAAAAATACTACTTACGAATGCAAACTGAAAACCCAAAGTGCAGCAGAGACTGCTGGTTGATGCAGAGGAAAGGACAAAGAAAAGTGATTTCTGAAGAATGTATATTTATAACAAATAAAAAATGCATAGGAAATCAAATAGGTAAGAGCACAGTCTTCTCTTTAAACACCGTCATATGTTGGTTCATCACCTACAATGTTTAGCTCATTATAAAAGAACCTCAAATGATCAATTTAAACAAAGCTTATGAATTCTAAAAAGATGTTCTACTTTACCTTTTTACAAACTACTAATATGCAAAAAGTACTTTGAATTTGCCATATTGCTCTGTTACTGATAGATCAAAAAGAAACCTTTATTGAAACTTACCTGGAAAAGAGTACCAAATGATTTCTCTCATTCACCTACTTTTTAAGAATGATAAAATGATAAAAAAACAACACCGCAGGATAAAAGAAAGGATAGAGGGATAAACCAAAATATACATAAATATTATTCTTCTGAAATGAGTAATAGTGAGTGTAGTGAAAATTCTCAGTTTCTAAACCAAATCAGTGATGCTGCATTACTTGGGGTACAGGCATTAGGGTGTCTCAGCTGCAAGCAGTAAGAGAAAAAATTTGGATGTAAGAACATGTGAAAATTTCTAGTCTACTATAATAACCAGAAGTAAGATAGGCAGACAGGTGCATAGAAAGCATATTTTCATAATATTTTCATGGCATTATTTTAGTAATTGGAAAAAGTATTGGTTTATTTGTAAATTAATAAGTAGAATCAAAGGGGGGAAAATAGTGTATTTTCAATAGGGAAGTATATCCTTGAATTACTCATTTGCGCCTTCTATATACTTTTGCTTTCCACAAAACTATCATCAACATTTTCTAGCATGCAACTTGAAAGAAAACCATATCTTTATGCTTCAGGTTATTACAAAAGGTGCCCAAATGTTCCCCTGTGTGTACACATGAAGTGCTCAGAAGAAAACAACACATAGAAATGACGTATTATTATTATTTTTATATATGACAGTGGTTCTGCTTTGGGGCTGAGCTCCGATATTCTTCTCACAGGTCTGAGAGAAGGGCAGGAGTAGTTCTTCCCAGACAGAGCAATACTAGAGCTGCCCATTACTAAAGGGGAAAGCTTTTCATCCACTTCTAAGATATCAACTGTCCCCGGTCTTGTTTTCCCTTCTGTCCCATTACTCTTAGGTGAACTGTATAAACAGACATTTAAAAGACAGATCAGTAGGATTGTTTCTCACCCTTGTTAACCTTCTTTGCAAAACACACTTCATCATTAAAGTTGCTCTGTACAGATTCAGAAGAGGGAGGTATATACATGTGTAAAATAATAGATTATTTCCATTTCAGTTAAGCATGGGGAAAAACCTATGAGCAAATTCAGATTAGCTAACTGGAGAGCTACTTCTAGCATTTTAACTGTTAACTTCTACCTCCTGTGATGGGATCCTGTAGAAAACATAATAAGAAAATGCTTCCAAAAATGCTCTATCACTGTGAACTTTGAACACCTGAGGGCTACATGCAAAATGAACCGTAGCAAAAAGGTCTTAAAGCACTACATAAAGTGAAGCAAAAACTGTGCAAAACCAGGAGAGTAGGGGAAGAGAGGCACCTGCTCTGCAGGCCTCTCTGCCTAAAGAGACTGGAACTGCCCCCCCTTTGCCCCCTGCCCACCTCTCCTCACCACCACTTGCAAAGTCTATGACAGGAAGCTGAGGTGCTGCCAGCCTGCAGAGAACAGAAACCAGCCAGGCTACATGCATGAGTTCTGAAAAACCCTGTTCCTGCATCCCTACCATATTCCTGAGAGCCAAAGTCACTGCCTGCCAAGACAGGAATTGTGACTTTGCACTGCCCAGCAGCTGCCCGACTAGAACAGGGCTAAAATATGAGCAACAGGGACCACGCATTGCAGCTGTATTCCAGAAGTCTGCATTCTAGCAAGGTGCCAGACCCACCGGGGCCAGAAGATAACCATCACAAGCGGCAGAGAGAAGATAAAAAAAGGCAGAAATTGCTTTGCCCCCTGCATCTCTTGAAACCCCTTAGCTTTTCCCAACTCTTATCCACTTTTTTTTTCCTTTTTCTTTGCCTCTTTTACAATTAATAAAATAAAAATATCGGGTTTTGGTATCAACATATAACTTTGTTTTGAGTTTTAATCTCATTTTAGGGAATATTCGAACTTAAAGTTCTTCCCACAATCCACAGAGAGTTCCCTTTGCTCCTCTGTGATTATCAGATTGTAACAGATACTTATTAGTGTTATATTTTGAAAGAAAAAGCATCCCAGTTCACACACCTCTCACTATGGTGATTCATCATGCAAGCTGCTGCCTCATGCTTGACCATTATTATTGGCAATGGCTGATATTCCACAGTGCCAGCAAAAACTAGGGGGGAAAAAGGCTACCACTACTGTTCAGCGTACAGTGTTATCAGTGACAGAGGAGCAATTCTGCATCACCAGCTTTGCAGTACCAGTGACTCTAACCCTGCACCCTCCAGGCCCAAGCGATCACAGTATTTGTGATCAGATTGGTCTCTGACCCAGATATGGTACTGATTATAGAAGCTTTTACTTGGCAGGAGTAATTCTGGCCTACTGTGCTAATAATTTTGCTGATGGGAACTAATTAACTACCAGACAGTCTACACACTCTCTTTAACCTAGCTGTTAACAAGCTTGTAATGAAACTTCAATCAAGTCACACTGTGCACTGGGTAAATAAGCATGTACACACATGAGTATACACACCAGAATGATGACTACAGTCCTATGGAATGAGCCAGGGTAAAATTAAAATATGCTAAACCACAGACTACAGTGTCCTGTGTTTATGCATGTCTCATCATTGACTGAGATAAGGATGAGAAACAGAAGCAGCTACATTTCTACCTCTAGGATACTTCATACAGGTCAATTTAGGACAATCTAAAGGAGACTTGACCCTTACCACCATGTAAGTGCAATAGTGCATCAATGCTATGAGAAATGCACACTGAATTTTGTTTAATTAATTTTAAAAAAAAGTTTATTGGATTACCTTAATGATTTGAAGTAATTTGATATCTCTAGTTACTGTTCAAATAGACTAACTCCTAAAGAAATTAGAAAATAAATTGAGTGCCTAGAGTGAAGAGCTGTGAATACACTCATTTTAGGACAGACTTGGTCATTTATACAATTCTGAAATAATGTTTGTATCTACTTAAATGCTAGTGTCACTGTGCTAACCCTCCAGAAGCCGTAACAGTCATGGTTAGGACTTAGAACAGAACTAAATCTAACAAACAAAAAATTATCTCCAAATGCTGCAGATTGAAATACAAAAGATAAATAATAAAAAAAAGGCAAGGGAGGATTATCATACATGGCAAAACAAGCCAAAATACTATGCAATATTCTACGTAGACAGCAGATTCCTGTGCACGTTACGCACACATCACAAGTAATGCACAAATGTGATAAGGTCAACAGAAAAAGCAGGAGTGAACAGAATCACTGTATTAATCATCTCCTGCTAAAACACTTCAGGATTCAGAACAAACAAAGAGGAAATAATCTGAATGGATTAGATCAATATAAGTTGAAGAAAAGCATGCAGATTGATTGCTCTTCTCTTTCACCATTTCATGCTTCAAGATAGAAGTGATAGTTAATGCCATTTGAATGACGCAAGTTTGGAACAGCAGAAACTCTTTATAAAATAATCTAAATACCACATTTTAATCGATCAATATCTATCAATTTTTACTAAAGATAAGCATTTGTGTCTGATTCTATGAAAGATTAACTACTATTAACTAATATTAACTGACTTTACAATAAAACTAACCACACATCTTTTGTGAAAATTGAAGACAAGTCTAAAACATGTATTTTGCTCTGTCTCGAACTTACAAAGTGACAGCCTGGGTGACGCTCCTTAAACAGTGTTCTACACCACTGCTTTGCCTCCACCAGACTCACTGATAGTGGAGTTGGACACTTGGTTACATCACATACTTCTACCTCTGAAAAAGAGCACTAGATTTAAACTATCTTAAATCAGGCTCTTTGACCTTTTCTGATTACTACTGCCCACTCAACCTTTTCAAGATGAATTGTAGATATCTTTGTCCAAGACAGTTTATGCAGCAATCACAGCACTTCCTCTAAGTTAGATAAATTAGGTGGTCACTTCACAGGGAGAAAGGCCAACATCAATTGCAGCAAAGGTCACTCAGTTCAGTTAGCATGTACTGTATTAAATTGTCATCAGATCTGAACAGCAATTTCATCAATAATCATCCAACTAGAATGACTATGAATATTTGAAACCATCCACACACTCTGTGGTGGGCAGAGAGCAGTCAGGGAACTCACACCTACCTGTAAAGCAGGGACAGCAAAGGCTACAGAATAGGCACCTGAAGGGAACAAAGGTTCTCACCTACCAGTTTGTGCCAAAAAGAGAGGGAACAAAAAACTACTAATAAACTGATGCTATATGGTATAGTCATTCCCACAGTACTACAAACACCATTCTATATGCTACTACTTAAGAGTACAAACTCTTCTTAAACCTCTGCCTGACAAGATTTTGAATGCTCTTACAGTCACTCTGGGAATAGCCTCCTCTTTCCAGCATCCCTGGGAATAGCCTCCTCTTTCCAGCATCCCTAAGTCCCTGCTTAGTTCTCACCATGAGCAAAATGCAACTGAAAATAGAAATTTACTGGAAACTTTAAATAAATAAATATGAATGCTATCCAAGCTCTGACACAAAACACTATTTTGATCCAGTTACTACAAAATTCCTAAGTGCCAATAAAAGCCTTTTAGCTTTTATTATAAGTGGTTATATTGTTGAGAAAAACATTATTTCAATACTTTAATGAAACTAAAACAGTTCAGTAACTCTAAAATCCCAATAAATATGAAGAGTTCAAGCATGAAATAGTTTTACAGTGTAAGCACTCATATTACAAGGAAACATAATACATGCAACCTGACTCCATATAGTAATTTAGATATATGTTTTCAAGAAATACAATTGATTACTTCTACATGCACAACTATACAAAAATAACAAAGTCCATGCATTACAAAAATGCCAAATAATTCTGCACTTTTAATTTGCATATAAAGTTTCAAACTACTAAATAAAAATACTCTTACTTTTAAACAATATCTATACTAAGATACCTTCCATATTTTCAAATAAATCATAATCTAATTTTCAGACAATCCATGCTGAAAACAAATACAAAAGTGAATGCCTGAGCACTTAAAGATGAAATCCATACAGCCTACTCAGGAATCTGCAAAGTAACAGCTGGTGCTACAGCTGCTACATTCAATCAGGAAAGACAAGCAATACCATATGGTGTGTTTTTCTGATACAGTTCTAAACATTGAATATCCAAGATACTGTACTTTGGGGGAAGAAAAAGGGAGTTGAAATCCAACCATTACTAATATTTAGTCCAATCCATCACCAAAAATTAGCAAAATTATTTACAATTAATAAATCCTTACTTAGGGAAGGTTACCCAAAACAACAAAAAGAAAGGTGCATGTAAGCCTTGTATTTTTCATTTAAGAATAATTTAATGACTTTTTTTTTCATTACGTAAGCCAATGTTATTTCTTAATACCAGGAATAAAGCAAGGAAGTATCATTTCAAGTTACACTTTCAAGCAGGGGGAAGCCAGCCATCACTCTCCTCTCAGAAACAGCAGCAGAAGCTCTGAAGAAACATAGATTACTTTGGGACATACAAACCCTGACAACATTAATAGACTAAAAAGACTCAAAACTTATGATAATGAAATTAAGGCCACATTTGAGGGCATCAAGGTATTAAAGAAGAAATACTCAGAAAAAACAGAGGTTTATCAGCAAAATGTTAGTTTTTTTCCTGTTACCGAGAACCTTTGTTTCTAACAAAGAACAAAATCCAAACTCTTAAAAAACTGTCAGGAAGGAAGGTTTCTCTACATTTTTAGAGAAGAAGCTAGTTCTGGTTGACAGAGATACGTATTTATAGAGATCATGATTTTATCTCTATATTCTGAAATGCAGCTATAACAACCTGTCATCAAATTCACTGAACTAATGGCGGAATGCTCTTATTCTGACACAAAGAGAACATACTGTATGAAAACAACATGCTGAAAAAGTAATATTAACAGTGCTGTGAGTTCACTTATAACCAACCACTCTATTGGCAGCTTTCACATACATACTTCTTAAGGGAAATAATAACACCCAACAAACAAGAACAAAAAACCCCAGCAGTTAGGAGCTTGGCATAAATAAATAAATATTTTTCAAAATATACTTTTGTGACATTGTAAATACTTTTCAGGTGTATATTTTTAGACAATTTATTTCAAACATTCAGAAAAATTAAATAAAAGTAATAAAGCCACTATACAATAGGTAACTAAGTTGAAAACCCACATGAAACAATCTACTTAATATATTTAGTGCAAAGTACAGATTTCAGGTGTCTTATTTGTTCTCATTTGCTTATCTTTTCTTACATAAGGTTAATTAATTGAGCTGCCCCTTAAAATTTTAAAAGGCTTTTGTAAAAAGTGGCATAAAATTTTCTTTTTATAAATGAGGATTTAAAAGACATGAAACCTGAATCACAACAATCGACAATGACAGCAGCACTAGCTGCATTTCACAGCAACATTTACTGCTCTGGGAAGCACTCTTTATAGCAACTTCACTGAACAGGATGAATCCATTTTCCCCATTATTAGTCCATAGCTAAAAATGAAACAGATAAACTACGGACTTTCAGTCTGAGTTTACCGATTAAAGATCTAGTCTAAGACCATCTGTTGAGTTACAATAATCTGTCAGGATGTCAGAAATCCTGACACTGAGAAACAGACAGCAAAGATCTTTCAGCAATGAAAACGACATGAAGCAATTTTGTAGCATCACCACAATGATATAGGCATTTCCAAGAGTCTACTCATAATCACCACAAAGTATTTAAGAATATTCTAAAAACACAGATTATGCTTGTGAAATGTGTTCTTACCAGCACATCAATAAAAATAAAATAGACTTTAATAATTTGCAAAGAAACCCTTAATTGCACTGAAACGAGAAAAAAAATATTACATTTCAAATTGCCTTCCCCAATTTACTGTTTGTAAACAAACTACAAAAGTGTCTTGTTAGCTATTGTCAATAGCTGGATGACACAAACTCCAGACAGCATTAGAGCTGAAAGAATAGTCAGACATTCATTGTTTCCCTGCAGTAGAACGATGGTTTACTTTCCCAAATACTGAAAAGTTACATAAGGATACTAGATTGGAAAAATAAAATCATCTTAATACTTCATAAAGACAACCCAAAATTATCAAAAAATAATTACTTGATTACTAATTCAACAAAAGGCATTACACTTGCATGACCTTTAAAATAAAAATGGGTGTTTCTTTTGTGCTACTAGGATCAATTTCTCTATCTTTACCAGCACTGAAGATTGATGCACTATTATCAAGGCACTTAAAAGCAGAGGCTTGGAATCATACTAAACTGCTTGTCTCACAAGCAGCTACCATGAAGTACATTTCAGATTGAAAGCTTTTCCATTAAGGAAGTTTTTAAACAATATGTTCTCATTTTGAAACTTCTTTTGAAATCAGTCATTTTTAGACACACATGACATTCTCTGCTTTGGAAACTGAATAGCTATGAAAAGTTTATTTAAGTACAAAATCACTACCAAGAGCCAAGCCAAGGGTACTCATCTATCAGATTTCAAAATGACAGGTATTATACCTGAAAAGTTTAACTTTCAGAGATTTCTTTGCTATTGCAAGGAGTAAATTCCTTTTTACCTATACTGCGCTGATTTTTTTTTCCCACAGAATCAAAGCCCCTTGGAGGTGACAAGAACCACATGAGCAAGTAACATTTTTCATTACTTCAATTCCATAGAATAATGTTCTAGGTAGAAGCAAAAAGGAGACAGAAATGGGCTGTGCACATAAATCAGTAGAACTAAACAAGACCTTGAACCACCAACTAAAAGTGTACAATAACTGTAAGAATTAACAAAAATCTACAATAAAACTTCCCCATCACTCAAAAAATACACTCTCCATTACAACTGAAAATTAAAAGATGCCAAAATATCTTATGTTAATCCAAAACTCATGTATCTGTATGCTTACCAGGTCTGCTTGATAAAGCTACATTGCGACTATGCTCAGAATAAATTCTAACAGGCACCCATATTTCTGAAGTATAACAGAGTAACATTTCCTAAAAATTCTTCCAGACCAAGAGCAAATTAAGTGCCACCTAGCTCAATATCAACTTCTCTTCCCATTCCTTCTAATTCAAAGGATTAGGTGTTTTATTCCTTAACTAAAGCATATAGACTAATCTACTTAATAGCTAAGAGTCTTCTGAAAAGGAAGTAAGATCAAGACACCTTTTATAGCTTTTTTTTTAAGTAGATTTTAACCTGGCTGGTTAAACACAAGACAATCAACACTGGCCATTCTGTTTGAACGTATATTGTGTCAGCAACAGCAACTAAGGTAAATTCCTTTAAATAAAATTGAAAAGAAAATGAAAGTTCATGAGCCTCTGAAAAGCTGCTTTATAAGCCACTCTCTCAGGTGTAATCCCAATAACAGGTAGGAAACAAAGTACAATGAAACTTTCATGAAGGGAAAAGCCCAGTCACTGTGATCTATATTAAAATTTAGCCAATGCAACAAAGGAAGCCTCAGTATAATGAGCTGTAAAAAGCTTTTTATTTTTAAGGAGAAAGTGATACTATAAAATGCATACTAAAGAAGAAAGATGAGTTTCTATAATAAAATATAAATTAAAATGCAAAAAACAACCCCAAAACATCTAGGAGGGTCTCATAGAGATTATTTCCCTGTTTACTATTCAATAAACAAGAAGCTCCATTTATATATTTTTAATCTATCTCATTTTTTAGTTAAAATAAAAAATATTAGATAAATTTTTTGTCTGTAAAAACCTAAAAATTGTTTTAGGGCAGAATACTGGTGCCTTTGCTACCTCATGATTCCTATGTTCCAGAACTGATGTTAAGCACTTGAAGGGTTACCTTGAGACAAGACATTAAATTCACAAGACCTAAATACATATAAAGTTGGACCCAGAAATTTGATCGTCCCAATGGAAAGATCACACAGAAATACAGTGCTGTTACAAGAGTTAGTTAGCTGAACTAAACGTACCGCTAGAAAGATTCAGCTCTGCCTCTCTCTTAAACATGACAAAAAGAAAATAATCATAGAATTATTAAATGAAATGGAATCAGGTAAAAAGCAAAAAATCCTGTGAAGAGATTGTGTAGATATGTGTCTTTAGCTTACACTAAATGCTTCTCATCTCATGAAGTGCAGAAAAAGGTGCGATCTCTCAGTGTCACATACTGGATGATACCATGAGTATTACACGTGACAAGGTGGTTCATAGCCTGGGAAGTAGAGCACAGCAAACTACTGACAGCTTTATCAATTTCCTCATCTGGCATTTCAGGTTATCTTCAAGGCCGCAGGCTCCAAAGGAACAGCAGTCTTCTGAAGCACCAACTGTCTCTATGGAGTGCAGCTGAATATTAAATCCAGGTCTGCATCACCATCACGATGTGACTGATATTCACAGTTTGTAACTTAGACAGAACTAGAGTATCATTTATGAAAGCACCAAAATGGTTCAGGCTTTGCCTTCCAATTTCAATTCATATTTGACAAAAATTCCTAGATGTTGAAAGCATGAGACAAATAAGACTGTCTTTATGGCTTATTTTTCTCTTTGGAAGTGCATTAACACAATATCACAAAAAGGGTGAAACACTATTTCTTGATGCAGATAGGAGTCTATGGCAGTAAAAGCATGTTTCTTCTCCAGAACACTCAACAGTTATTGAACAGGCAGCAAAACCGGACCCAGGTCACAGGGACAAACATCTCATACAGCATCCTTTAGCCCACTGAGACAGAAAAGGAGTAGGATATGGAAGTGCTAATACAAGCCATGTGAGAAACTGAGATGAGAACCTAAAAACTGTATCTACAAAAAAAAAAAAAGCAAAAATCATACATGATAGATTTGAAAACTCAGTAAAACCTCCGTATACACAAACATTTACTGTGTTTTAAAGAACTAGTCTAAATGTTTCATTTCTCATCTGACTACCTGCACTTCAGCTAGAAGTCAAAATATTTAAGAAAACAGTGCACAGAATACCAAACTGATACTATGCCACTCTGTGGCAACTTAGTTATCAGTAAATGCCCTTCACTCAAATAATATGGTTTCGTGGCTTTTCTGTTTGTGTGTGTTGCTTCGGTCTTCTTTGTTGTTTTGCTGCTTTATTTTCTTAAAATAGGTTCTCAATAAAAAAATTTCCATGAGCTCCATAACATTGTTTAAGAAGTGATTAAGAGCCAACTTAGTAGCTGGAAAGTATGTTTTTGAGCACTGATGACATCTCAGAAGAAAGTAATTCTCAACCTGAAGTTAGAAAATAAAAGTCACATTAAACCAATGAGAGGAACCATTACGTAAATGGCAGATCCTGTGCTGCTGTCTCAACACTAGTAGGTTGATTTATCAAGAAAGATTAGAGTTCACTAAGCGCAGTTCAGCTCAGTGATAGCTGAAGGGCATGAAAACTGACAAACATTCTTCTTAAGTAATCCGGACATGAAGGTAAAAAGGACTACAGAGAAAAAGCAAACTAGCTATAATGCAACACACAGACAACAGTGTAGTCTTTCTATTAACAGTGATAGAAACCTTACTGCTAAAAACATTTACAATATGTGTAAAGCAGAGATTGGGAAAGACATGGCAGATTGGGAAGAAAGAAGAGAAAAGGGGTTAATTATTCAGCCTCATTAAATTTTTCATCAGAAGCAGCAAAGTATCATAGCTTGAGCATTTCGTTTTTCATTAGAGTGCTTTTTAATATTGACATCCAACCAATTATGTTCATACTAATTCCCAGAATACTGTGAGAATGCAGCTACTTTCAGAAGTTTTTCCAGATTAATGAACTGCATTATTTTTTCATTAGAAGCTCCAGTGTGCTCTGAGACATACAAAGTGAGGAACAGAAAACCATCCTGAACAGAACGTATTCTCCCAAAACCTCTTGGCTTTCTTAATGAGTTTCTTTCTTCAGACAGCCTTCTTTATCTTCGCTTTAAAGATTCTAAACCAAAAGCAACACTTCTACTTCAAGTGGACTCCTCCCTTATAAGCAATGCAAATTACATGAACTCTCTGCCTTTTAGCTCCAGACACAGGTGAAGTGATATAACAAAATATTTTTTTTTAATGGACATGCAATTTTTTATGCTCTACACTCCAATTTTTTTATATGGGGTTGTTACCTGTGACTAGATTAAACTACTTTAAAAACATTCTGAGATTTAATAAGCCTTAGCTAATAGTAGCTTGTTTCTCGTACACAGTTTCAATGAAAAAACCCAAAGAAGCTAACAAAAAGGCATTATATTATCTGATTCACTATACAGAAAGCTGGACTTCTTTTTTTATGGCTTCTTAGTATATTTTGTCTCTTCTTTCCAAAATAACTCTCTCATAACATTTACATAAAAGGTGATGAATGCCTATCCTAAAAGGAAAAGAAATTGCAACACTGAATTGCATTAGCAACTGATATAGACATGACAAGACTGAAAATTCATTCTTTGCGCTGCCTTTTAATATATTCTCTTTAATTAAGTTACACCTTTTCTTCACCTCAAATTCTTCTTAAATCTGTATTTTTTTTAATAAATGCCTGCCTCTAGGAGTGCTACTCATCATTCTCAGGGGATTAAATACAGACCATATTCCACACTTGTTCAGAAAGCACAAATACAACCTTTGCGGAAGATACATAAGCTACTTTATAAGCAAATTATCTACTACCATCTTTCTTAAAATGGCTTACGCCCAACATAGCATCCATATATGAACAGTAACAATACGTCATTTCCTCAGACACTGTTTTGTCTGTTTCTAGTGTCATAATAACACAAAGTATTTCTCACTGATATGCGCAAACCTATTTCTTAAATGACAGTGATGAAGACACTATGCAACCAACAGATTGTCATTTTTGGAGACATTTTTCTTCTTGTGTGGCAGAGATTTTTAGTTCAGTGAATTGTTGCTCCATTCCTAATAAGCAATGTCTCTTTATATGTGAGGTTTCAGCAAAACACACCTACTTTGAAAACCTACTTCTGCATCCAAAATGTAAAATCTTTACCACTCAGTTTTGGCTTTTTTGGACCCTGATCCTTAAAGACTATTATTTTCCTGTTAAGAGAGAAATTAAGCAGTACACTGTTCAGAAGAAGCTATGATGTGTGTAATCTAGAAAATCCAATATTTTCAAGGGAAGGCATTTAGTACCTCACATTCTCAGAGTCATAAGATTAACTTTTTGTGGAGTTAAGATAAAAAAAGGCAAAAGTGATGCTATCTCAAAAAACAAGTTGCCCTATACTCGCCTAAGAAAACATTTTAGAGTTACTTCCATCACATGTAATTGGCAGTATATCTGGTAGAATAACTTAAACCCGTACTATGACAAAAAACCAAAACTCAGTTATAATCAGTACAAATACTCATCATCTAGATTTCCTCCATAGAGCTTTTAAAGTATATTTAACACAGAGGAGGAGATAATGAAGCATTTATCACTAAAATAAATACTATACACATCTGTAAATCACCTATACAAATCTGTCACGGTATGCACTTTGTAGAGTTTCAGAGAACTCTCTTCTTTTTACACCACAGTCCATAGCATTGTGCTGCAGCTCCCTGCAAAGACATGCAAGTACAGTACAGAAAATAACCGGAATTTCCTAGCTTTATGGTTCAGGTATCCAAACTACTCCCCAGGTGTTGGCATTTATATATCACGTTGAAATAGGGAGAGCTTTGAGTCATTCATCCATGTCAAGTTAAAGACTACAAATCTTCCTTGCATGCTCTATCACTTTATCACCCTCCTCTTCCTTCCATTATCTCCTGCATGGCACCCAACACATCTTACAGGAATGAGTCAGTCTTTCCAGTGCTGTCATCTAAAAAGCAATGCTGAATGTAAATTTCACTTAGGATTTAAAAAAAAAAATAGTTTGAATGACAGTCTTCAAAGTATGTCTCTTAAAAAATAGCAAACTCAGCAATAGTGAAGTTGGAATTTGTAAAAAGGAGCTAGTAGTATACAAAAAAATACACTTCTCTTAATACATGTGACCACAAATTCAAGCAGTACCACTGTTTCAGTCAGGAAGGAGAAGTTGACTTAGATAACATATTGTTACGTTAATTTTGAAGGAGTGCCATTGGAACCACACAGCATTGTTCAACAATGTCTTCAGACCATCATACCCACATAACAAATGCAAGTATGCACACAGAGCTATTTATATTGTTGGAAATATTGCAAGAAAATAGTTTCCAGAGAGCTCCATTCTAAAAGTCATATTAGTTTAAAAATGTCCTTATCTGTTCATACAGGAATTTTCACCTTCTCTCAGCTCCCTGAGTTTTTCAGTCTCAAAACCTATATTAAACTTTTTATTTCAACAGAAAAAAAAGCTGCCGGCTGCTTGCTGCATGCTTTTCATGTTTGTATTCTCCACTCCTGTTAATGTCATTCTTCTGTTCTTTCAAGTATCCTGGTCTCTTGCATTACATCCATTTTTTGCTTGCATATGGCAATTATTACAAGTGTTCTAAAGCATTGGTTTATTGTGTACTGTCTGATAACTGTAATAAAAATCATAAGACTCAAATTTTCTTGTTGTTTTTGCACAGATCAACAGAAAATAATACATAAATGTCCCTTTACAGATGAGCAAACAAATTCCCAATGTCACCACTGCAAACCACTTCCAAGGCTGAGACTGGATTCAAGATAAGCCGCTTTACTAGCTTATAATGCAAATTTTGCAAATAAGGTTTATGATTCTTCTTGCAAGATGTAGCAGTCTTACTGTTCCTGTAATGACTTCTTTCTCTCTTTCTCCCTCTTTTTCTCTAATCCAGGAATTATTTTCACTGAAAACCACAGGAAAAATCAAGTGAAGCAGAGTAAGATGGGATAAAATCCATCACAATGTACACTTGATTAAACCACCAGTAGTAAACTACAAAACAAGCAAAATTTTACATAAGGCAAGTGATCTTTTAGGATAATCAAGCACATTCATATCAAATTCAAAACAAGAGTTTTGTTACTCACAAATAGAAGGGATGACTACCAAATCAGTGAATGTGGAAATTCTAAGTAACATTTCTCTTACTACAGAAGACATCTTCTCCCAACAATGCATTTTAAAACTATTACACAGACAACCCACTTTCTATGGTTTTTCATAACACTATTTTACCTTGAAAATAATTTTCTCCTCTACTATATTATAGTACGGCGCCTTGATATCAGCTATTTGAACTACTTTTGGCACTTTACATTATTTGAATGTTCTTTTAGGATGCTAATAATTTATCTACATATCATTGTAAACAGCATCTTTAACAAGTCTTAATTAGGTTGCTTTTGTGGTACACATGAACACCAGCAAACGAAGAGGATTCAATTTTGCTAGGCACTGTGCAAACACAAGCTATTATAAAACAATATCTCTCTGTTCTATTCTTTATTTCTCTAATGGCTTGGTGGTAAAATAGCTATTCCCCAGCACATGCAAGGAGAGTTATATTATTGTACACTAATATAAACATTTCATTTTGCATAATACAGGAGATAGAATGTAATAATGTCTCTCATTAAGAAATTTCTCATTGGATTAGCAGAAGTCATCAATCTTTAAAATGTTTAGGTATGTCTCATTACATTAAAAACTATTTTCAATAAATACGCTCAAATTCATTTTATGTAATAAAACAGACTACACAAAACAGTCACATTATCTCTTTCCCTGTCAAAATACCCATGGAAAACTCTTATAGATATTTGGACATTTGAAAGCTTGCTTTCTAGCAACACCATTCACAAGGGATCACACAAGAAACCTCCACTTGAGCCAGCGAATAAGGGCTTCATCTAATGGCACTCCTCCCCTGAATCCTTGTAAATACACCAAACCTTCCTTCTCTATTCCACAGACATAAAACTACCAAAACAATCTCGAAATCTAGCAAAACTTTTATTCAGTAAAAAGACTTTTTTTAGGGTTTCGTATGTTTGTCTCTTCTAATTCTTCCACTATTACAGTAACTCCATATATTTTTCTCCCTCACTAGACAGAAACAGGCATAAAAGGGAAGAAGAATCCATACACAGAATTTAAGTCAAATCTACTGCTGCCTCCCATTAGGGGCTCTGTCAGACCATTGCCTTCTCTGAGGTGCTATAAAAAACAAATGATTTTCCACTTCTTTTACTGAGACTTTAAACATATTCCTTGGGTGGATAGAGATATGTTTCTTCAGCTTCACTAGTCTAAGAGAAATAGAGACTTTGACTGGACATGCATTCAGGAAAAGGGCCTCTAAGCTCTGTTAGAAGAAGACATGTGTGTGGACAGACCACAGATGAATACAAGAAAAACTAGGAAAAAAAAAAAAAAACAAAAAAAAAGACACATATAATGAAGTTGTGAATGCAGGACATAATCTTCAATAAACAGGATAAATATATGTATTGTCCTTTACCCCAGAAATTACTTTCTAGCAATACAAAGTTTAATGCACGATTTAATTTGTACCATGGCAAATTTTACCTCAACAATATAGATTACTACTTGTCTTTGATAATACTATATATATTACAGGAATTGGTCTTTCTATTAAATCTCAAGTTACTGTGTTAAAAGAGACACACTTCTGTTTACAGAACAACTGAGTGGATGAGCAGGATGAAAGGCCGCATCAAGTGGAGTAGGAAACTAAAGTTAAATGCTGGTCTACAAGGTATAAAAAACCTGAACTAATCCAATACTGGAGCAACAAACCTGCAGAACAAAACAATCCCTAACTTTTGAGGTAGTCTCTTATTCCAGCATCCCTGTGAGCTGAGGGCTTCGGCTGATCCAGTTAGCATAAGCACTCCAGGGCACTTGCTAAATCCAGACATTCTCTGCTACCAGTACGACATGATCAACTACCATTTTCCACTTTTCTGACAGCTTCAAAACGTTATCCTACAAGTGAAATCAACCATTGTCCCAGCATACAGTACTTGTTTATCTTAACTAGAGGCTTATGTTATCAGTCACACTTTTTTTCTATTTTGCTATTTCAAACATGAAAAAGTTACTGCATTAAAAAAAAGAATCTCAGCAGCAGCACATTTTTCCCCAAACATTTAAATATTTACTTTGATTTTGCCATATAAGGATAGATTAATAAACAACATTTATAAATAATTTCCTTAAAGCAACCATTTTCTGCCTCTCTGCCAAATGTTCTGTTGCCAGGCTGCATTACAAACCTTTTGCATTTATCAAAGACTTAATAAATGCTTTGCAAAATTTCTTTTGAACAAGAAATCTGAAAGGATATTTTATAAATTAGGGCAAAGAGCAACAGTGATAAACATGCCTAATGAAAATGAGTATTTCTTTATTCAAGTCATAGATAGACAAGCTCCATTTGACTATATAAAAGTCAGATTTAACTGGGAGAGAGAGAGCAGTGTGGTTTCTTAGATGCACATTACAGAATGCAATAAAAGTGATAAATTCCAATTAATATGAATTTATTCAGGGCATATGCAACAAACATTTAATCATGCTCCATCCTGGAGAATTGTTTATATTTAACAATAACGTCTGTTTCGCACATTTTGCTTGAATAATTTTTATTCTTTGAAAAGGTGATGAAGTGCAGTTTTTAGTGATATTCTTTTTATCTTATTCTGTAACTGAAGACCAGAGAATCAAAGAGATGAATCCTCAAAAACACCTTTTAGAGTGACAGTTTGAAGACCTTGACCAACCTCTCTCCTCAAGGATGCATAGATACCAGCTCAATATCCCCATGCCAAACCCAAGGCTTTATTTTCCCTTGAAATGGTCCACATTGCCCTCTTTCATCATCATATGAGAAATTCTCTTCCTGACAGTTAGACCTAAAGATAAAACATCTTTTTCTCGTTTAGCATTTTCCCTAAGCCTTCACATATAATCCTCCTCTTCAGATAATTTCTTCATAATCTCTTTAAAATCAGGAGTTTCTTAGTTACTGACACAGGCTTATCTGTCTCTGGTCTCAAGTTGTGATTACTGCAAAACGTTCTTACTCTGGTTTAAAAAAAATAAGAAGAAGAAATACTGAAACAAATGAGGAATTTTTGGCTACATGATGGAAAAGCTTCAACAAACAGGCTTGAAAGGTAAGTGCTTTAATCAGAGGTCTAGGTAAGTCATTTTTTTTCTCTCTGTCTTCTCTTCTGATAATTCCTGCCAGTGTGTATTTAGGTACATTTTGAAATGCCTGCTAGACTGCCAGTCCTAGAAAGGACTTATGTCCTCCTCAGGCATTAATATGAAATAGGAACACTCAGTGTGATGAAAATAAGGACTCTAGTCCTAGAGTCATACATAAGGAAAATAAAATTAAAAAAAGAGAATAAAATAAAAGAAAATTCAGTATTTTTTGTGGTATGCAGACACCAAAGGTATTAGAAGAGGAATTTCAGAAGTGCTGAAAACCCTCCTCTCTCTGATTCCACTTGTGGCACCAAACTATTTTTAAAATAGATTTGGGTCTTAGAACCTAAAACCAGGCAGGGATGCAGTGGTACAGATGTCATGTCTGCTCTTCTCTGTGGGAAAACGGTAAGTGGTAAGCCAAGAGGTTAAAAACCAGGGGAGTGTTGAGATCCAAGTTCATATCAAGCAGTGAAGAAGCATAATTGGGTTACACAATCCGACAGCAACACCTTGAAACAGCAAAACATTTGTTTATAAGCTCTCCAGGGTGACATAGGAGGCCCTCGTGCAGTCCTCTTCCAAAGCCAATGGAACAAGGAAAAATCACAGAGATGCTGCTGCCTGAAAAAGCTCAGAAAGTACTTAAGGAGAACTCTTGGGCTGCAGAGCTCGCAACACCCCTATGACTCCAATGTAAACCACTTGACACACTGATTTCACTCAAGACTTCCACTACCTCAAGAGTACTTGTGACCTTCTGTATGTTGCCTACACCCATATTATTGCCTTTCCTCTGATTCTTGACTGCATCAAAGGTTGAACAAGTTATCATCTAAGGACCAATTCTCACATGCTGAGACTCAACACAAGCATGAAAATATAGAAGCTTAATTGCTTTCTTCAGGAAATAGTGACTTTTGTCTTTTTCAACTTTAATTTTAAAAAGGCACAATTACTCACAGAAAGCCTACGTCAAGCTCTACCTTCATGGAAAAGAAAGGGAATATGTCCAACTGCAATTGTTATACAGAAGACCAAGTCTTGGTACCACACAATGGCAGATAGCTCAAATAATTCTGCAGAGCTCCACCTATCTATACTAATCTGATCAATAGTCTTTAAAACAAATAATGCTGTCAAAGGCATTGCCTCTTGTATTTTTTCTTATTAGTTTCTTTGTTCCAGAGATATCAATCCAATGCTGCATCTTCCATGTCAAAAGTGTAACATGCACTACTTCAAGGTGTTGGAAGATGCAACTGTAGTGTGATCAAACTTCCTGATTTTGTGCAGCGGTTCAGTAATTGTATTAGTAACTGTAAGAAGGCATTACACCCAACATTGACAGCACATTGCAGATCACCATATTAGTTGATTTAACAAAAAAAAAATTAAATCCAGGGTAGAAAGAAGTGAAGGAGAGTTCTCATGTGGCAAGAAATGCCTATGCTTAATCAGTTATGTACAGAAAAGCTATATATATGTCCTGCATGATGAAATGACAGACATTTCAACTGACAGACAGTTCAAAGCATCTTGTTTTGAAAGAGTGGAAACTGTGTTTAGGCTTTATTGAGGAATCAGCAGTCATTACATTGTTCACTACAAAACGTACAGATACATCAACATCTTCGCCCATTCCGCAGTGAGCTAAGAATAAACAAGATTATAAGGTGTCTTTGAATATGAAAATCACAGAACGGGTCAGGTTGAAAGGGACCACAGTGGGTTACCTGGTCCAACCTCCCTGCTCAAGCAGGATTATCCTAGAGCACATGGCACAGGACTGCACCCAGATGGTTCTTGAATATCTCCAGTGAGGGAGAATCCACAATCTCTCTGGGCCATCTGTTTCAGTGTGTGGTCACACACACCTTAACGAAATTCTTCCTCATTTTTAGGTAGAACTTCCTGTGCATCGGTTTCTGCCCACTGGCTCTTGTATTATTGCTTGTCAACACCAAGAAGAGCCTGGCTCCATCTTCTTGACACCTTCCTCTCTGATACTTATAGACATTGATGTGGTCTCCTCTCAGACACCATTTCTTGAGGCTGAATCGAGCCAATTCCCTCAGCCCATTCTCATAAGAGAGATGCTCCAGTCCCTTAATCAACTTTGTTTGCTTCTGCTGCACCCACTCCAGGAGCTCCCTGTCTCTCTTGTAACAAGGACCCCAGAACTGGACAGACTACTCCAGATGCAGCCTCACAAGACCTGAGTAGAAGGGCAGGATCACTTGCCTCACCTGGCAATGCTCTTCCCAAGGCACTCCAGGATTGGCCTTCTTGGTCACAAAGACACATGGTTGGTTCATAGACAACTTGTTGTCCACTAGGACCCCCAGGTCCTTCTCCACAGAGATACTTTCCAGCAGGTTGCCCCCAGCCTGTACTGGTACATGGGGTTATTCTTCCCCAGGTGCAGGACCCTGCATTTGCCTTTGTTGAATTTCAGACAGTTCTTCTCTGCCCATCTCTGCAACCTTTCAAGGCCTTTCTGAATGGCTGTATAGCCCTCTGGGGTATCAGCCACACCTCACAACATTGTGTTGTCAGGGAACCTGCTGAGGAGGCATCTACCCATTAATACAAATCATTGCTGAACAAGTTCAACAATACTGGGCCCAAGTATTGAACCCTGGTGGACACTATGAGTGACAGGCCTCCAACTAGACCCTGTGTCACTGATTATGACCCTGTGAGATCTGCCTTTCAGTTAGTTCTCAATCCGCTCACCCAGTCCACACTTCCTGAGTTTGCCTATGAAGATGTTGTGAGAGACAATGTCAAAAGCCTTGCTGAAGCTGAGGTAGTCCACTGCTGTCCCCTCATCATCCAGGTAGCTGTTTCTTTGCACAAAGCAATCACGTTAGCCAAACATGATTTACCTTTAGTGAGTCCATGCTGACTACTCCTTATCACCTTCTTGTCATCCATGTGGATAGAGAGAGCCTCTAGAATGAGGCACTCCATCACTTTTCCATGGATTGAGGTGAAGTTGACTGGCTGGCAGTTCCCTGAATCTTCATTTTTGTCCTTTTTGGAGAATGTGGTGACATTTGCTTTCTTCCAGTCTTCAGGCATTTCTCCTGATCACCATAACCTTTCAAAGATGTTCATGAGCAGTCCAGCTGTGGTGTCTGCAAGCTCTCTCAGCACTCATGGATTCAATCTGTCACGGCCCATGGACTTGTGGATGGGTTTGCCTACATGCTCTCTAACCCAATTGCCCCTGACCAAGGGAAATTCTTCCTTCCAACCTTCCTTTACTTTGGTCTCTTGGATCAGATATTCCTGAGGGCTGGCTTCACCAGTGAAGACCAATGTAAAGAAGACATTCACTAAATATGCCTTCTTTGCATCCTCTTTTATCAAGGTCCCCCAACCAACTCTCTTCGACCTCTCTTCCCTGCAGGGCCTGTGTCCCCGGGATTCTTCCAAGCAGATCCCTGAAGAGGCTAAGCTTAGCTCACCTGAAGTCCATGCTTGTAATCTTACTTGCTGCACTGCTTCCTCCTCACCTGATACTGAACTCCATGATTTCATGGTCACTACAGCCAAGGCTTCCCCCAACCTTCACATCACCAGCAAGGACTTCTCTGTTTGTTAGTAGGTCAAGTAGCACACAATTCCATGTGGGACCTGTGACAGAAAGTTGTCATCATTGCTTTCCAAGAACCTCCTGGATTTTTTGTGCTTTGCTGTGCTGCTTCTCCAGTAGGTAACAGGGCAGTTAAAGTCCTCTACAAGAACCAGTCCCTGTGACTGAAGTTGCTTCTAGCTGCCTGTAGAAGGCCTCATCAACATCTTCCTCCTCATCAGGTGGCCTGTAGCAGACACTCACAACAGTGACACCCTTACTAGTCGCTCCCTTTATCCTAACCCATAACCTCTTTGCTCTCTTGCCATCTACCCCCAAGACAGTGTTGCCTCACATAAAGGGCAACTCCACCACCATGTGTTCCTGGTCTGCCTCTCCTAAGTAGTGTGTAGCCCTTCATGACAACATTCCAGTCATGTGAGTTATCCCACACATATCTCTGTAACTGCACTGAGATCAAAACCCTGTGACTGCACGCAGATCTCTAGTTCCTCCTGTTTGTTCTCCATACTTTGTGCATTGGTGTACAGGCATTTTATAAAAGTATTTGATTGTGTCAATATCCCAGTAGAGATGCAAAGGGATGCCTGTCTTGTAATTATGTCTTTGACTGCAAGTGCTTGTTGGAGGTAATCCCTCTTTAAGCCTACTTTTGCTACTAGAGTGGTCCCTATAGTTTCCCCTTCCCACACTGTATCTCAGTCAATCCTGACCCTGTCTCCATCCATTCCCTTTCAAATCTAGTTTAAAGTTCTCTCAACAAGCCCTACTAACTCCTGAGATAAGATCCTTTTTCCAACTTTGAGACAGGTGGGCCTCATTTGTTGCCAGCAGGTTTGGTGTTGTATAAACTGAACTACAACCAAAAAACCCAATATCACTCTAAAAATGAAACAAACTGGACAATAAAATTTAACAAAAGTTAACACATGCAGTTTTTTCTCAGTTGTAGCACATAGGTATTTCCTTCCTTCTTTTGTGCATAGAGAAACCATTCAATAATATTCAGTAAAATTCAAAAGAAAATCATAATAGTTAAGGCAGAATATGAATGAAATTTAAAACATTTCAGGAACTCACAGAAGTTCAATGTATCAGTGTAGAACCTGAACCAAACAACTACTCACTGCAAATTAAATCAGTAGAATGAGAGAAGGCAATAACTGATGAACAGAACACATCACTAAAAATCTTTTTCAACTTGAAAAGTTCGGTTCTTGGCAGTGTGGGTCTACCTCACACCAATGTAATCACTATCCCCTAGTACCACAACTTCTCTTCCATGAGTTGCTAAAAGCTGCTGTTGTCTAGCTTATATCATCAAGCAGATACACATCATGAGACAACTGGGGAATCTAGCTGTTTCCTCACTGCTTCAGTTTATGTCAAAAACCAAGATAACTTTGCCAGTGACTACACAAAATAAATTAGCTGTGTGTGTGTAACTGCACAAAATGCATACACCAGGTCTCCATGATACGGAATGAGACTGCTTAGTGAGAAACCTAGTTTAAACATTAATAACTATGGTCAACTATGTTCATCTAAATGCCATTCAAAACTCTGAAGGTTCATTAAACACATCAAAACAGTAAATACCTGTTCTCTCAAGAGATAAAACAAGTTGCAAAAGCCAAAACTTCAAAGCAGTTTCAGTTGGAGAAGCAAAAACGACTTAGTAATGGCATCCATATAACAGGATGGTGGAGATTAGAAGGGATCTCCAGTGATAAGTTTTAGTTTGTTCTCTCTGCTCAAAGAAGATTGTTCTCAACATTGTCCATGCCGAATCAAAGATAATCGATAACCCAAGAGGTTAAACTGACTATTGCAAAAACCTCAGATTTTTCTATTAGTATAGAGGAGGATGATAATAAACAAGTAGCCATGACCCCTGAGAGATTCTCATAGATTGGAAGCAAACACTTGAAATTTGAATTAGAAGAACACTCCTCCCCTCCACCCAATGCAACAAAAAAAACAAAAACAAAAAAACAAACCCCATAAACAAAATACTAACCCTCAAGGCAACAAACAAACAAACTCCAAAAAACACAAAAGCAAACAAAAAACCCAAACAAAAAAAAAACCACACAAAAAAAATCTGAAAACAGACAAACAAAAAACCCCACTCTATTATTCTACAGGAGAAACAATGCCTCAATTCAAACCTTATAGCCATTGCAAATTATTGTCAAGGGAATCCTTACGAAAACACAATGCAATAGACCAGTATAGAAGACATGGAGTAGTATACACCAAGACATTATTTCAAAAATCATTAGAAATGAAAAAACAGATGGATGCAAGTCATAAACAGCACTTACAAAACCTCATGACAGACTAAATTCAATACTAAAATAGCATGGTTATCAAAAAATGGACATAACTGGTCCCAAAAGGCATATAATCAAGCTGTCTTCCTAGACAGTCTCAGCTACACATTCCCCTGACCTGTCTCCTTCACAGGAGAAGCAAAATACCATCTGAATTGCATGAGCTCACTACTCTTCAGTTTTATTATTGCTTCTGATACTTTAGCTGAACTTTATACATCCCTCCTAGATATCCCTCCAGATCACTGACCAGCAATCCTCCCAGTTCACTTTTTAGATCCTCCCATAAGAGGAGGGGGAAAAAATAATTCAATAAACAGCTAAGAAAAAGTGTATGAAATCTTAACTTGAAGCCAAACAGAGATGCACTCCCTTATTCACTGCATCTTGCATCATTTGAAAAAGGGCACTCTTCTTTTCATGACTTGTTATTCCCCATGTTATCATCAAATCACTGATGTTATGCCCGCAATATTTCTTATTGCAGGCAAAACAGAGGGGAGAGTTCACAGAAGGAAAGCTGAACAGAAGAACTAGCTCCTCACCAGGCAAAGTAATTAGATCATACCTGCTCTACTCAAAGTTTCTTAAGAGCAGTCTTTGTCAGAAAGGGAGAAAAGGGGGAAGAAGACAAAAGCCAGCCCAGTTTCCTTCTTGCTGGTTTAACTGACATGGCTTGAGAGCACGCGTCCTATGCGCAAAGTAAGTGGCATTAAGTCCAGAGCAAATTGACAGCACGTGCTCTTAAGTAGTAGCTAACTAAAATTATTATTATCCTCAATCTATGCTACTATTTTAACATTTTTAAATACAATCCTTTAAACTGTTAAATGGAGACATAATAAAATGCTGGAGAGTTTATTCCACTGATGCCTAGCAACTCAGGGTAAATATAAAATGCTTTATGAAAATGCTATATTATTACTCTGCCTTTGCATAAACCTGTGCATGTATTTCATCTCTTTTTAAGTGTGTGCTGAACATTTACAAATCTATAATGGAACTGGAAACTTATGTTTTTAATTTGTCAATGGTTCATAAGAAAAAAAAGGGTCACTGTCATTGTAAATGCCATCTTTCAGTCAGAAATGAAAGTTGCAAAGGATTTTCCCTTCTTCAGAATTCTCTTTCTAGTGTTATTGGAAAGCTTGTCTTCTTGTTTAAATGAATTTCCTTTTAATCTCCTCCCTGAGCTGCTGGGTAGATGGAGCCTCTTAAAAAATTCAGGATATCACTGTAATTGTAAATTGATCTGCTTCTGTGGCAGAAGGCTGGGTCTCTCCATTCAGGAAAGAGACTGTCTTCTCAAAGTTTTTTTTCAGAAAAATTATTAATTTGAATTCTCTATTACTATTATATTATCCTTTAATGGAAAAACAGTTTTTAAACAAAATTATTATTTTTTGATTGTTTTATTCCTGGCAACATATGGGGAAGAAAGCCAACTGCCAAAGCCAGTAAGAAATATTTCATGGCTTGACATTTTTTAATTTCCTAAAGGAGAGCTTGACTCTACTTACACAGGAACTAAAACACTATCAAAACAACTAAAATGCACATATTCATCACTGCTTAAGTCCTGAATTAATGTATTATCTTAAAAGACACAGGAAAATTCCCCACAGATTCTTAATTCAGAGTTAAGGCTGAAACACCGTTATGACTATGCAATCTTTAAAACAGACACGTAATTCATTAGGATCAAAGTAGAAGAAATTATCCATCTACTGTGGTGCTGAATTCACATAGCCTATTTGCCTTTGGCTCTCTGGTTATGAGATCCAGCATCACTTGGATTATTTCACATAATCCATCATTAGCTTTCACGTGTCCTATACACTGTGCAACAAACCTAAATTTAACAAACCCAACTCCCCATCAATTACCACACTGAATATATTACATGTCAGCATAGAGCACAAAGATTAGACATGCCAAATTACATCTTTCTTTGTGAAAAGTCAATATTTTTAGAGCACTGTTAATGATGCTGACTCCAATTGCAATAAACGTTCCTTCCCATTGTAGACAGGCACTAATACTCTGACCTTTATGTAAAGCAGAGCTGCTAAACAAAACGAAAAACCTCAAAAGACACAGAAAACACATAAGAGATCCCAGAACCAGTGGCACAGAGTCATGAACATGGGGGCTTTTAATTGCAATATTTGCTTGGATGGTGGAATCCTGTAAAGTGACCTATTTTTTTCCCCCTATAATCCTGCCAGTCAGCATTAGTAATTTAGATTAACTTTCTCCCTGCATATACACAAAGCACACGATAACGTTATTACTTACAACAAAACCTAAATACACTGCTGTTGTGTTATCACAGCATCCTTACTTACCAGTCTTCCACAAATACACTGATGAAGTTTGAAATTCACTTTGTGCACGAGCGTCCCAGATTCCCAGCAAGAGAAGCACGAGAACTCCCACGCACTGGGCTGGCACGGCGGAAACCCCTGGACCACGGCAGAAAGAAGCGCTCCCCTCACTCAACCCCATGCCTTCAGCAGCCTGCTGCTGCCTCCAAAACCTGCAGCACGACCGCAAAACCGTGTTCAAATGATACTCCACTCTTCAGAATTTCTTCACGGGGAGGGAGGGAGTGGAAACCTCTCTTCCACTATTGTGCATGGCAGTTGAAAAGGAAAAACTGTTTAACACCAGGGAACAATAGAGTCCTCGCTCGCTCTTGCTGCTGCTGCGGCGGCGGCTACTCCTGCTCGTATGGTTGCTGCTCCCCGCTCTTCCATTCAGCGGTTATAGCACTTTTCCATCAGCTGAAAGCGAGACAGCTGTCCGCAGGGGGCTCCAGCTGACTGAGCAGGTTATCTTGCTCTGGGAGGCAGCAGCAGTCATTTACACCAGCTGGAGAGAGTGAGAGACAAACAGGGATGAGGAGAAATACAAATAGCCCAGTGCTGTAATCTCAGTGTAGAGAGTGACTGCAAAAGGCTGGCTTCCCAGACACATCTCTCCCTGGAATACCCCAAATGATAAACAATAAGAAGAAAAGAAGAAATCATCATCAGACATGCTTTAGAAACACAAGTCATTCAACCAGAACAGATATAAACAGAACAATATATAATAATTAAGAGAGCATCAGACATTTGTTTGGATAAACATATGTATGTTGCATTAACTGTTTTGTAAACAACAAAAAAAATTAGTGATTACACATGCATGAAACAGACAATAATTTATGAAGGGAAATGGAAGGAAATGTAGAAAAAAGAAGAAAAATCAGAAAAAACCTACTACCTTATCTTGCATATTTATCAAATCTGTTTCAGGTAATGACATATAGCTATTTGCTAAGAGGTCTATCCTGCAAGTATGTACACATATATACATACATAAGTGTCAACTGTGTAATTTAAAATAATTTGAAGATCAAGTTATCAATCATTTTACATATGAAAGTATTCAGGATACATTAGGCTGTCAAGATGATACAAAAACGAGGAGAGACAAAGCTTTTTAAATAGGGATCTTTATCTCTCCCGCCCACTACACAGTGAACAGATGCAATAACAAGCCTAAAGATTGGGCTTCTGACACCTACAAACTGGGAAGCAAATGAGAAATTTTCAGAAAAAACAATATCACATTCAAAAAGTTACATTACAAATACAAACAAAAATACACAGCATGAACACAGGACCCAGATTTGAAAAATGATGGAGCCATTGTTGTTTAAAGAAAAAACCTTCAGTCAACCCCTCTTGGGACGCCTGTCATTTTGCACAACCTTCCCAGACTCAGCCTTTTCACATGCATCAGATTAAAATCAGTCATGATCAAATAATTCCCAAGTCCTTGCCTGTTTAAATATTCTGACATCAGAGCAAATTAGCAATGTTGAAGGTTGCAAATTCGGCTTTGTTTACTTTCCACTCTGTTACGCCTCTAAGAGGGAATTAAAGGCTCAGGGAGCTCTAGCACCATGAGGCTGTGATTAAGAGAGATAAGCAAGTGTGGATTACTGTTCCTCAGCTGTTGAAAAACAGGCAACAATCAGGAGATTATAGGTTGATAGGGGATACATAGAAAGCCATGATCTTAACAAATTTATAGCATCCTGATGCAGAACTTGTACCCTCAGCTAAAGCACTTCAGGAGATGCATGTTATTCATTTATGCTATATCATGCTTTATTCACTTTAGAAAGCATGGATCCCTCTTCCACCTGTGCTTTGTTGAACTAGACAAAACACTGCTTTAAATCAAAGTGCTCTCCGAGTTTATTGATTTATAGCAATTTAAAAGTTAAGTTTGGGGTTAAGTTAATCACATGCACATTATTTAACTTGCTATGTAGAGGGATTTGAGAATATGCAACCTAATAAAAACAGTGCCAGCTTCATAACTTATGAAAAATAGGATTAAGACCCTAAGAGCTTAAAGTAGTCTTAAGAACATCAGGAAATCTATGGCAATAGCTGTATTGACTTGCACAGTTAAAATAAAACATATGTAGCTTACATCTTTCTTTGAAAAATTTAGAATAAAAATGTTTCAGCCAGAGCTATGCACCAGAGGAAAAGTCAAGTTTACAGAGTGACCAGGAGAAAAGGTACCCTTTTTGGAGTTATTAAATACAGTGGATTCTATCTAGAATTTTTTATGAATGTATAAAGAAAGCCTCTGAGAATATTTTGTACGTGACTCAAATCATCTGGAAACATCATCAGGGAACAGATCATCCATGTAGTTGGCACAATGAATCAAAGTGGGTTTTGACAGCAGAACAAAGCAGTATCATGAGACATGATGAGCACACATACACAAACACTCAAATATTTTCTTATATTTATGCAACTGTAGGACAACATACTTCAAAACCAGTAAAATATAGATTATTAAAATAAAATATTTTCACACTATTTTTATGGGTTTACCATTTTTTTGGTAAAAAAAAAATCAATGAACTGCAAAAGAATAATTTCATTTTTTTTTGTAAGATGCTCTATTGAATTAAGAACTATTCAGAAATATTTCACAGAAGCGAAACTGAGGGAATATTTACTATGCAAAAGTATGTCTGAAAAAAAACAACCTAGGGATTTCTGAAGAGCTGGTTTTGGCAAACACTAGATTGCTTATGCAGTACTTACACTATTAGTCAGGCCAGGGGAGGGCCAGGGACACCACAGGCCAAAGATTAGGCAGAGACACCAACACCAACCCCAACCCCACCAACCTAACTGCAGGAGTTAGACTTCAGACACGAGGGAATAAATCCTGAGTATAAGCTTCAGCTGCTGCCAGCATGCGTTACCCTGAATGCTTTGTTAGCCTTTTCCACCCCAGTGTATCTCTTCCTATTTGCTATAGTGAATAGGGTACCTCCCTCCAGTTAACAGTGCAATGGATATTTACAGTCCACTGGAATCTTCTAATATATACTTAACAATCATATCTAATCAGTTGTTTATGACTGAGACATTCCTAAAGAAATGGTTAAGTAGTTGTGAGAAGTAACCTCCAGACAAAGCATAGAAATAAACTGCAATCAACATTAGTATCCATATCACAAACTTAATAATGTCAGCGTTGTCCCTTAGAGCACCAATATATGAGCCTTGGCAGACTTGTATTCAGATACAATTAATTATTTAGATGCAAATATAGCACTTAGGGACATGGTTTAGTGGTGGACTTAGCAGAGTTAGCTCAGTGACTGAACTTGATTATCTTAATAGTCTTTTCCAAACTAAATGATTCTATTATTTCGTTTGAGGCACAGCAACTACATGAAGTCTGTAAACTGCCCACACAAATGGCTGACAACTTAGCACTTTCTCATTTTCTTGCAAAAAATATGACTAACCTCAAAGACCTTTGCGACAATGAGGTAGAGTTGGCTACAAAATATTGGAATTACTTTGCTCATATCACCAAGCACGAAACAGTTAGAGGATGACAAAACAAAAATGTCATACCTTTTATTTATTAAAAAGAGAATGGATGACAAGATATATATTTCAAATGGAATCACTCTGCTGGCATTCCTCTGCTACCAGGTAGTCCCATTCTAGCACCCCTGCCATGAATAAAAGCTTCAGGATCATGTTAATCTTAGATCTTGACATTATTGTATTTCTACATATAGTAAGGTCAAAGAGCATGCAGAGAGTACAAAATATATATATGGCACATTTGTCTCTGGAGTAAACAATACAAAATGAAGGGCTGTGTCCAGCATCACTTTCATCCACCTTCAATTTCAGACTCTGGTTAAGCTAGAAATCTTTAGAGAACTTTCAGTCCATTTTTCTAGATCTGTAGATGTTTTATGAACTCTACAACTGTACCCCACTAAACCATCTGTTCTGCATGAGTACTAGAATACCACAAAAAACCCATCCAAATTCTGAAGAATGAAAAAGATTTTATTTCTTGTGTAGAAAAGTCCAAGTCCTCTTCATCTGAACCGTGCTAGTTTTGATTTATCACCAAGACTTTGCCCTCTCTCTTAGGTATGAAAATTACAAAAGTTGTCAAAGAAGACTAAGACATCTGTCTCCCAGTCATCTAGCTCTACAGTTATGATGAGTTTATTACAACCAATGACCACTGGACAATACAGTATCACATATTTCTGAAAAGCATTACAAATTTCTAACATGCTGATCTGGTTCAGTTGCCGTATCAAGACGACCTTGGATATATCCCCATCATGGGATGCAGTGGTATGGTTGCACTCCTAACTTTTAGAGAAGGTAGGAAGGTGTATGTATGTATGCTTTGCAACACTCATGATCTAAATAATGCACATAGCTGCTAAAAGAAGCTTTTGTTCTCTTCATTACCCAACCAGCCAAAAATTCTAGCTCTGTATTTTGTGAAAACCTGACTTTCATGTAGATATTTTACTACAGTTGCAAGCATATTGTAATAGTAGCCTTGAAATGGGATCTGCAAGATTTTTATTACATATTGAGAACTTCATGATAGAATAAGCTGTACAGGGATCTCTTACGCTTTCCTGCACAGCATTAAGTACTCTTTACCAAAGTAAGTAGCACTCTCTTATTTTTTTCATATCAGTGCTAGAAAGTCCAGTCTTTAAGTAAAAAATTAAATATGCTGTGCAAAAGTTGCAGCTGAAGCAAGTTATATTTAGGGATCCTAAACTATGGCCTCTAGATGTCACACTCGACCATGTCATAGTACGCTATTATGGATTTCTCTTAATCTTTCATAGCAGGTAACAGACCTTGACTTTATCCTTTCAGCAATATTATGTCATATCCCCTTTATAAACTTGTAATTTTTCAAACAAACAAACAAAACCAACCCAGCCTCTTTCATACACTTAGTACAATTATTCATGGTTTTCCCAGAGAAAATGTTTTTCCAAACATAAAAGGTATCATGATGCCTGTTTGTTGAATTTGTATCATTCTTTTAGATCATGGAATTGGAGAACAAATTAGGAATTCTGAGAGTTATGTGTGAGCTTCCCAGAAGTAAAAAAGCATTACATGTACAAAATGACTGGAGTATGTTCATTATGTACACTTAAAACTCTTTAGTGTTTCCTGATTACTTCAAAAAATTTGCAAAAAAATTCTGGTTTTAAAAATTAATAAAGATGCTACTGGCATGGATGATTTGAAACAACTAGTCATCTAATTCTGACTTTACAAGTTCTTTGTTTTTATTAAGGTAAGTTAGCAATTCTTGGACTGATTTATCTTTTTTTTTAAGGAGGCTGGGGCAGGTACGGGAGGCAATGTCTGTTTGGGTTTTACTCTATTTTAAATCTAGATATTTTCCTAGCCATTTTTTCACTGTTATGGGGTGGGGGGTTTTATTACAAAAGCAAAAGTTTGCGGGTTTTTGTTTGGGTTTTTTTTTTAACCTGGATATTGGGGGTTTTTTTGTAGATCCCTTTGGTAGGTAACAAAACCGACATCCTCAGCATGGTACATTCATGGAAAGAAAGTATTCTTTGTAAGGAGGGCACAGTAAGGTAAGGCCAGGAAGTATATTTAGAACTGTTTGCTGGGAGATCAAGCTAAAGAGGAATTCAAATACGAAATCAATGAATTTATCAAGGAGGGCACCTAGATTTGGATCAAGATACATGATGAAAGAGTGCATTTACCATCTTTGTTTTCAAGAAAAATGTTAGTTTTGATTTGAAGATTTAACAAATGAAAGGCTACTGAGCTAAACATCAAGATCTTTGTGAGATGTAGTGGCCCAAGAGCTGCAGAAGGCCAGATTAAATCAGCTAATCCTACTTTCTGGCTTTAAACTCTGTGAATAAACTTTGTTCTTTCTGCCCAGATTACTTTGGCTTCAATGCCAACTACATGAAGCAGAACCTATCCAAAGATTGAAACTGCCTGCAAAGATCAAAACTAGCTCCATGAGTTTTTCTGTGTTAATTAAAAAGAAAAAAAAATCATGAATGAGGAAAATGGTAATTTTTCACTTTTGCTAACCTCGGCTTTGGGGAAGAAACTTGAACTTTGCTTCTACTGGGTCAGTGAGCAATTCTCATCATAACCTCTAAAAAGAAGTCTGCACAAATGAGAACCTCTTCTGTAATTGTGGTACCAGCATGCCCTTGCTTACAGAGTGCTGAGGGGGAAAAAAAAACAAGATTGGGTGCAAAAGTGAGCCTGGAACATAAAGGGAGCCTCAAAGTCACTAGGACAGAAAGGTTTGGAAAGAGCAAGTGATAGAAAGAGCCAAGAAAACAGGCTGAAATCAGGATAAGACACCTAAGTGGAGAAAAAAAAATACTGTGAGAAAGTAGTAACAACCAGAATTTGTGTGGGTGTGCTGTATACTGTTCAGTCTTTTAATACATTTGGCATTGTTCTACAGTTTCCATACCTGTGTGATGAAGACTGCACAGAGAATGGAGCTTTTTTAATCTAACTTTAGTTACCTCTTTCAGAAAGCCCAATACAGACTCCACTAATGGAGAAAACTTACAAACCCAATGGACCACATCTGCCATTTAGAACCAGTTTTTTAACTCCAAGCCTATTATACTAGATTTTCCAACAGGTGACCAAAACTCAGGATTTTAATGGGATTTTCCAAGTCAACTCTGTTCCTCCAACATGTATAGGTACTTTTAAAACCTGTATTCTTAAAATCAATGGGAATGGCTAGCCCCTATGCCTAGCATGAAGTTATGCTGGAAATAAATGTTTATCCAGACAACATGCTCACTGGAGAAAAACAGTGGTTAAAACTTATAGTTGTACATGCAAATAAGTAAAAGTATTCACAAGGGCCTGAATAGCAGGCAGAGAGGTTTCAAAGACAAAATGGAGAGGCAAGAACTGAAATCCCTGACAAGGGGAGCAGAAAAAAAATGGAATAAACAAAGAAAATCAGTGCCCATTATTGCCTTTGAAAATCCTCTCCAGGGAGAGCTTAGTAATTTGCACATACCAAATCATCTTAAACAAAAGCCACCTTCAGTCAATTTTAAACCTTTTCCTTATTAAAATCCTATTGATTGATCATTCTTCATCTAAATGTCTGACAATCCAATTTCCATTTTCAAGGAGGGAAATGTTGCTCTTCTTTTTCAGGCCATAAATCACTCAAACATTCTGTTATCAATTCTCAAAATACTTAAGTAATACAAATTAATAAGAAAATTAAACAAGGCTGCTTTCTTTTGTGAATTGTTGTTGCATTGGTGCAGCGTTTTTAAACTTAACCAATACATTTAGTGGTTTCCAGAAACAGAGAGACTCAGTAGTAGTGACAAACACAGTGTAGGCAGAAATAACTTTTAATAATTTGCTAACTTCTAAGAGTCCTAACTTAGCAAGCCGAAAGTACAGCTCTGTGTTTTGTACTGGCTTCAAGAGACCAACAAACAAGAGAAGTATAACTTCAGGAAACTGATTAATCAATCTCAAACCATTCTGACATGGGATAAGATGAGGTGAGACTTAAGCTGTTCTAAATTAAGGATCAAGGTTAAATTGTGACTTGCTAATTAACTAAGCCCCAAGACAGAACCCCATTATATCATTAATAATGATATTTTGCAGAATCTTAGGTTATAAATAAAGTTACAGCACTGAAGTCAATATTTCAAAATAAATCCTTCACTCTCTATTTTTATATAAAAGCTTCACAAGTGTGTATACTTTCATTATATGGTAGATGCTTTAATTGAGAGCTGAAAGACAAATCTGTTTCTACTGATCAGTTTTACTACTGAAAATTATTAAATGGTCTCTCATTAAAGTCAACTCTGGAGCAAACTCCAATGCACAAAGTAAACCTAAATAAGGAAGGCAACAAAGTTAACAAATTTTAAACTCAGATTAACGAAAACTGGTTATAATCTCAAACCACACAGACTAGCTTCAAAACACTGAGCTGTGTTAACTAAACTTTCCATTCTCTCACTTGCTGACTTTCCTTCTTCCTCTGCTACTGCAGCACCATCCTCTCCCACATTCCATCGCACCCACATTTTTGTGGCAAAAAGAAAGCAAGTAGCCAAATCTATGTGCCAACATAGTTGACATCACAACCACACATAACTGGGTTTTCAGTATATAGATCAAAATGCACTTCTAAATCAAAATGCATTGTGTGTGCTTCTGAAAAATGTTCTCTAAATTACCAGCATTAACATTAAAATTAGAACTTCACTAGAAGGATCAAACCAAGCTTAAGGTGATGTGACACTTTCAGGACAGGGAAAAAACACATTAAATAAGCACCACTGTTGTTCTATGGTGACAAAAGAATTTTCCAGTGTTCTCCAATTGCTAATATACTTGGAGATCTGAAAATAGGATAAAAAGCTTTCCAATTAACTGTTAGTGGGCACTCTGGTACTTCCACAAGTTTTTTCTGTGGGACGCAAAACTAACCCTGGTCTAAATAACTGACAGCAGCATTTATACAATCTTTGCAGACTAAGTGACAATTTATTTTGATATACTGCTCACTGAAGAAAGAAATGGTGTGGAGAAGATTAAAAAAAGAATATTTCTCAATTACTGAACTATTATCGAAATCCTATAGAAACTTGCAAAGCAGTTGACTGTAGATCAGATCTGAGTTCAGTTGTAACCATCCAGCTAAATGAGTGGAGAATAGTTTCCCTGGGACAACAAAACTTAACTTACACAGATTAAATGGGGTGGAGGGCACTAAAAAAAATGAAGCACGACTTCAAAACTGCAGTGGTAATGTTTGAATGGTGCTGAGTTCAGGTAAAAAGATGAATATGATTTATCAGTGCAAAAAAAAAGGCACATCATGCACAAAGCAAAAGTCAAACTTCACATAAGAACCTGTTTCCTAGTTGTATAAATAGGATAAAAAAAATTGATGATTCTTTCATCTTAATAATTTTGAATACATATATTAAAATTATTATGCTAACAATATATTAACACAATTTACATCAGTCTAAATTCTCTTAGTATAAATACAGATACAACACACAACTTCAGTTGTCTGGCTGATATATCAGCAAAATTATATTATTTAACTACAAAGACCTCTGAGAAAAATTATTCTTGATTTGCAGATAGCCAGTTTGGCAGGGCTTCTTCTAAGCTCCCAAGACTTGACTTTTATATCTGAAGGGAGTGGTGAATACAATGAAGGCTCCCTGCTTTTGTTAAGAGTTGAGACTTCTGACTGCTTATCCTAAGTTTTCTAGGCACATACATAGTTTTGACACAGGGAAGAACCACATATCTTGGATCTTTGACAGAAAGGAGGAAAATAAATCTCCTATTCTCTTACATATATGCAAGAACAAAATTGGTACTGCCTTTTAGCCAGGACAGAAAAACTTCTTTCCACCAAACATTAGGAAACTTTCAAGGAGATCATCTATTACAGAGAGATTTTTGTAGTGTTGTCTGTAAGAAATTCTACAGAGAGAAAAATAATGGAAATACAGAATGGCATTTTCATTACATTCACATGTTCTGTACATAATTCAGAAACCCAATCTCTTTTCCATTTGAAAAAAAAGAATGCAGTAATTCTCATTATCTTCTGTGTTTCGTATTCTGTTTCACATTCCCATCCTTATGTTAACCTACAATTTCAAGTAGTGATTTTCAAATTATATCATAATGAAACAGTCCCAAATGAGTTTCTTTGGCTTTGTATAATGGAATACAGAAGACTGTACTCATTTGATTTCAGGATGGATCATTAGCCATTGTATTCTTAGATCACTTAAGAGAAAGAATTTGAAATCAAACAATAAATAAACATATTGCATACCTCTAAGCAGAAAGTAATTAAAACAGATAGTAGACATTTGCTTTATTGTTTTCCCCCTAAATTATTATTTTTGCAATAGTTCTTTAAATGGCTTTCACTTTGACTGCATTGCAAAAATGAGACCATATTCATTGTACGCTCTTCATTAACTCAACTGATGATGTTTTAATTCCTGCAACATACGAAGTCTGATGTTCATTTTGCAATCTGACATAGCTAGTGTGTGCTGAGAATAATTAGCTTCACTATGGCAGAGCAAATTATTTCTTTGCAAAGCACACACACTTTTTTAACAAAGATAATTGGAAAACTTTCAAGGTATTTCTTGTCTTACACAAAAGCAACTCTTTTATTTTTAGTTAACTTTACTGTGTCCTGATTTTCGCTAATGAACTAATAATCCGCATTCTATCTGATGGTAAATACTAAAAAAATATGAGAAATTACACTTAGCAAAAGTATTATGCCTGCTAAACTGAAACACATTGGATTATGCACAATAAATGCAGTTTAAAAGACTAAGGCAACAGTAAGGAATTTCATTACAACTTACCAATTCACTATGATTTCATTACAAATTATTAAACTGTGATGATATTTTGCCTAAGACTTCCCACAAAAAGACAAACACATTATTACGAATGTATTATCTTATTATGTACATTCTATAAATGAAGCTGAGCAGTTACAATCTTCCACAAAATTGCTCTACTCATCTTTTTTCATACAACATGGTATCTGGAACTATGCACTTATGTTAAAATGTTACGAACATCAGACCATAGATTGGCAAGTGACAGGAGAAGAACACTTAGAAGTCTGGAAAGGTGCGACCTGATCCCACTGTGGCTGATTTCTTTGGTGGTCTGTGGCTGTATAGGTAACACACACAAGCACACACACGTAGAGATTGTGGGGAAACACTGGTTACACAGAGGCCCAATATCTTGCAGATGCAGAGTGGCCAAGTTTGGAGAGGTGCAGGCTGTCACCCACCCATCACCCAAGGTCTGATCAGGGCCAGTTAGATTGAATGCTGCATTCTCTCGTCACCCCAGCTCAGTTGTGCCAACCCACTGCAGGGCTAAGTGGGACACGTGTCAGTTAACTTTCAAGATGAGTTTGTTTTCGTCTGCACGTGTGAGAACATTTCCTTCACATAACTCATCCTTCCTTGTTTTGTCCACTAATAAATTGAGTACAACAACACTACCTTATCTAGAGTTCAGTTCCCTCCCTCCCCATTACAACACCATTAGAATCTTCTCCCAAAATGTTGGCACTTTATGCTCCCCATAACAGAAATAGCATTTAGATCCTATTGTGCCCCCTAAAAGCCACATTCTCTAAAAGAGAACTAATCCTACAAAGAAAAGACATCAGAATATCTCTTATTTCCTAGGTGTTTACTAAGGTGTATCTAGGGTGCTTTTGCAGAAGTAGTATTATTAACTATTACTGTGGTAGTATACAAATGTAGGCTCCAAGATATAGACAGAGTCATTGGACTTGTGTAGGACAATTACACCTCCTTGAATATCACTCAGATGGAAGAAGACAGTTACTGTGACCTTCATAATACCATGCAATGTTAATGTTGCATCCGTAAATACTAATTAGGATTAATTTTTTTTCTCTGACTAGTATATAAGAGTATCATCCTCATGAATACAGCAGTAATCATAGCTTATTCTCATAAAAATTCAAATTACTTTGGCAAGAATAAGACAAACAAATTTTCAATACATAAATCAGAACTAGATATAGAACTTAATAGTCTTCAGATCTTCCAGGTAAAGAAACAGAAAAAACAACTTGAGTTAAGGTCAGCAAATAAACTGATAAAGAGTTGCTAATACTAAGTTCTAGCCATCTGTTTACAAAGCTTCCAAGAGAGATTTGGCTTTTTGATAATATTCTAACATTCTACATACACTATATACGATTTAGTGATATATTTAGAAACAAAACCAAAACAGAAACAAAAATAGAATAGAAACAGGAACCCCACAACCCAACCTAAACAAAAGCCTTCAAAATACCCAGAATATAACCTTGAGATAAGCACAATGATGGCAGGAGAGCACAGTTCACCCATTTAAGTCAGTCCCACAGCAGGTGCTGTGCCGGCTCACAACGCTGATGCAAACTCTAACCCTCAGCACCTTGGACAGAGGCCTGTGAAGCCCCATTGACGTCAAACGCCTTTCTGCTTCTATCTGCTCATTAAACAGAGTACAAGGAGCTTCTTTACGGCATTTTTTCTTGTATCATAATTTTGCACTGTTAAAATACATGCATAAGTAGTAAAGCATAGATGAACTGGAATAAACTTGAGGTCATCCATTCATTCCTTGATACAGAAACCATAGCCTAAGACTATGCTACTCCTTTTTTCACATACATCAGACAGACATTCTAAAAATATTCCCCTTAGAACTCTTAACTCTATTTTGCAGGAAATAAAGCATTATCTTTGAGCTGTGGTCCTGTTGTTCTCAGAATTTTAAGTATTTCATTTGCTGTTTCTCCTTGATATGTCAGAAGAAGTCATACTACCAAATGAACACAAAATAAATTGAGCAGCTGGATTAGATTTATTAAAATAAGAGAATCATTGAATATCCTGAGTTGGAAGGGCCCCACAAGGACCAGCAAGTCCAGCTCTTGGCCCTCTACAGTACAATCCCCAAAATCACACCATGTGCCTAATAGCATTGTCAAAAACTCCTTGAATTCTGGAAAGTTTCATGCTGTGACCACTTCCCTGGGGAGCTTGTTCCAGTACCCAATCACCCTTTGTGTAAAGAACCTATTCCTAATATCCAACTTAAACCTCCCCTGACACAGTATCATGTCATTCCCTCGGATTCTGTCACTGATCACCAGAGAAAAGACATCAGTGCTTGCCTCTCCACTTCCTCTCATAAGGATGCTGCAGACTGTGATGAATTCCACCCTTAGAATATGATAGTTTTAGGAGGGGTAAAAATAATCTATACACTTATATCCAGATTAATTTAATAAAATATCAAAGTTATGAGAAAGAAGTTTATGGAGAATGAAATCAGAAATCTGAATCCATACAGTATCAGTGAGTTTACCTTTAAAAAACAGAAGAAAAACTCAGCAATGTAAAACAAGACTGTTTGCAGGGTCTTCCCTCAAACTCCTTTGGATGGCAAAATTTGTCACATTTATTGTAAAGAACTTACACGCATTTTTAAGATGTTTCGTATAAAACCAGAAAATAAAATTTAAAAGATTACTATTTTAACAAAATGAAACAATTGTGATTTTATTGAGCCAGTTTAAATTGTTATTCCTAAAGCCACCGTAAGCACAATTAAATTTAAACCTCCAATTATCATGTAGATTATACTCAGATGAGGCATGGGAGAATTCTTGCTGACGTTCACTGCAAGAAATCAATATAAAACTAAAAATATATATATATGTATTTTAGAGATGCTCTTAAAAATAGACTTAAAAATTACTATTTGGATCCACCTGCAGGCCATTTCAGAAAGATTGTAGCTGAGGGGATGAGACAGCAGGGAAACCCATTCAAGCTGATCCAATTTAGATATGTAAATTTTATCTTGTGTGTTTGAAAAGAACATTATGGCATAGCATCATTTGCACCTTGAGTTCCAAAGAATAATATTTCTAATCTAATGAAAACATGCCTCCATTGTTCACTTTCCAGGTTTGGGCCAATCTACTGCTCTCCTACCCATTTAAAACTGTTCTTTTTTTTCCATTTTTGAAACAACTAACTAACACTTACACAAAAAAGAAAAAAAGGAAAGTATAAAAATAGAAAGGTATTCATTTTTGTAGTTACCTGAAAAAGGCAATGTTACAAGTGGCTGGGTGATGCATGATACAGGCTGCAACAGTAATGGTCTTAATGTCATCTCCACTCTAGGGATAAAATGCTAAATGAAACAATGGAAGTTTAAGATCATATAGTTGACACAGTGCACTGTTATCTTTTTTTTTTGTCTTTGTTGTTCCAAAAAGATACATTTACTTAATGTTAACATTTTGTAAAATAATACTTTCATTTTTTCCCCATTAAAAGTTAATGTAACAGTACTGAAGACCAGTTTTTTCTACTCTTGCAACGATGGTCTATTGTTATTTTTTTCTGATTCAATGAGATTATTGCTAGAGAACAAGACAGCATGTTTTAGAATTCACGAACATATATATTATCTTAAAAAGACCTAGCATAACAGAAGTAACATTAATGTGACTATGGTCTAGCTCAACAGACAGTAACAATCATAAGCTCAAATGCTTCTGAGCAAATTTTCCTCTCAAAGCTGCAGCAGAGACCCTTACTCTTTTCCTACAAAACATGCATAGAACTTATATAATTATAAAATAAGCAACAACAGATTCAAGCAGATACTGCTGGGATAATGTTTAAAAGGAGATTCAGAAAGCACACTGAGTTTTTACACAGAGTTGGAAAACAAATATATTTTGGAAGAAATATCTCAAAGATGAATTCTGGCCAGGACAGGGTTAATTTTTACAGTATCCAGGAGGGGGCACGGCTGGGACCCAGAGGTTATTCTAAACATCCTCACATCATTTGCAGGGGGCAGGGTCCCTTCCAAGTCAGGTTAGTGTGGGGGTGGTTCATGCATTGCCAGTTTCCGTGTGGTGAGCAATCACATAAGTAGTTTGCCTCTCCTGTACTCTCTGTTACTAATATTGTTGCTGTTACTGTTTGTTTTCATATTTCATTGCTATTTCCAGTAAATTGCTCTTATCTCAACCTGCGATCGTTACTTTTTGTGCCTATTCTCCTCTTCAAATGAACACATATATGAATCACTCAATTCATAAAAATTAAAGTGTAAATCAAAATATTGAAAACATTGGAAAAAACCTTGAGTTATGTGAAATTCACATTTCAGACATGCTTTTAATTTAAATGTGGAACAATGCAGTTTCACTACATTAAGAAGCACATTTTGAGATAAACTGAACATCTTTGTTGAACCCTTCCCACCTCAAGTAGGCTCTTCTAGGGTTAGATGTAATATACAACTCAGCTTCCAAATCTTCCTCCATGAAGAAAGATAACCAAATAATGGGCTCTATTCTGATATATCCTCAGGTTCTTCCCATCCCAGAAGTAAAAGAGTTATCTGTTTCTCATTTTCATCCACTCTGGCCACAATGGTAATAAAATAGTCAACACTAAGTATTACTGAAGATTACAGTTAAAAGTCCTCTAGCTATTAACCCAACTATACCTGACAGTTGATTAACGAAAGTTAAAAAAAAAAAAAAAAAAAAAAAAAGGCTTTAAAAAGAAATTGCTTCCAGACCTTCAGTACATGTAGCTGGTCAGACTGACAGTTTATTAAAACTATATCTCTCCAACTACAAGTGCCAAGTAGGAGATTGCTAGCCATAGAAATCCAAAGGCTTGAATTTCAAGGTGTATGTCTGCCTCCATCACACTGCCTCTTATTTATTTAGTAAAGATCAAAAAAGTTTTGTAATATGTAAATTTCATAGCTTCACTGTAATGACACTGTAACTAAAGGCCATGTAAACAAAATGCAATTAGAAGAGGGACCAGCAAATAAAAGGTTAATCTGCTGAAAATGAGCTTAACTGAGGACTCCTCCTATGCTTTCCATCCAAAACAATTACTGGAATAGCCCCAGTCCTGATGTTAGTGGGAGCTGGCACAGACTCTGAATCAGGAAATCAGCACAGGAAAAGTGCAAGGCCTATGCTTGTACTATCCAAAACAGAAGAACCACAAAAATAACTTTGCAACAGTATGTTCTAACCAGCCCATGAAACCATGCAAAACAATGAGACTCAGCCCAGTTATGAGTGTTGGGCTACTGTGGCTTGTAGGACAATGAATGAGATGAAGGGGCCCAGCAGCAGCCAAGATTGCAGGGTGTGGCAAGACCCCTCTGTAGAGGCAGTGAGAGGATACTTGGAAATGGGATAGTGCATGAGGAAGGCTTCAACTGTCCATCAGACAACTAAACATGTAGAGTGTTAGAGAGGCTGGGCCTTGCCTTTAACTCTGGAGGAAATACTGCTTTTCCACAAAGTTTTATATTAACGGTACCGTCATAGAATATCCTCTTTTTTTTAATATTAATGGTACTTTCATAGAATATCCTTTTTTTCTGCGTACCTGACTCCTAATTCCTGCCTTAATGGTAGTGGAAGTCTGAGAAATACATAAGGAAGTCATTCAGAAATTTTCATACTTCAAAAGGGCACAGAGGAACTAAGCTGCAAGAGAGTTCCATTTCTATGGGCTAAAGAACACACGTGGCATCCCTTTGAGTCAAAAGCACTCAGCCACATGGTTGAAATAAGAACTACCTTCATCTTTCTAGTATCCCTCAACTGGTGTCTTCCTCATCTCTGTCCATTAGATTGCTGTCAGCTGGGATTTCTGTGGCTGTAGTGCAGAATTTTGAACATAGAAAACACTTTAGCTAAATTAAATTTCAAAAAGAAAAAAAACCAGAAGTGTTTTTTGTGCATATCTAGCTTTACAAAAGAAGGTAAAAGTTTCTGGACATTTCAGTCAGCATTAGTATTCAGAACTATCAAAATAACACAACATATTCATACACACTATTTTTTGCTGTTTTAACCAAGCACTTGTCTTACTGTCACAACTTGCATTTTTTCTATTTAGGAGGTAATTTACTTTATAAAATAAGGTAAGTCTGTATGGTAATTATTTTCTTCAACATCCTATTACAATAAACACTTTCTTTTCCTGCTTTAAATATAGCCTTTCCTTTCATGTTAAATGTGCTTTCCAAGAAGACTAGCACATTAATTTCCACTATATATTTGTCATTGGGCAAGGAGAGGGTAAGACCCAAGGTTTAAAAACAAGTCCTTTCGCAGGAAAAACATACCTTAACTAAATTAAGAGGTTAGCTAAATTTCATTACATCAACTTATGTAATTAACAAAAAACAAACCACAGCTGGAGGGGGGGGAGGGGGAAGCACTCTGGGGGGGCAAAAAGTGAGAAAAAAAATCTTTAAAACAGATTTCACAGATCCACATACATATTGGTTTGTGATAAAAATACAGAAGGGAGGCAGATGTACAAGCAGACAGATTTTCATGAATCTCAACTGTATTCTGTGTTTCAACATACATCATAAATAAAAAAGGAAATTCAACACATCCAAAATGTTTCTAGACAAAGATTTTATTCACTTCAGTCATCTTTCCTGTCATTTAAAAATTATAATTCTAAGAAGAAATCCTGGAATATTTCCTTCAACTCCAGGGAGAGAGACCTCTGCCAAGCTGAAAGATAAGAATTTTAATGAGGTAAGTCAAAACTCTTCTTACAGTTACTACTTCTGTATTTCACCTGGTTCTTGATTCAGAATACCTGTTCACCAATTCAGAATAGCTGCTTACCATTGCTTTTCAAATCTAGCAGATTATCCAGGCATAAGAACACTTGCAGTCCAGTAAATATTTGCAGTACAGTCTCTGTTTTGGTGATTAACAATCCATAAAGAGATTTTAAGCAAAGCTGTCAGTTTAATCTAGCAGGGCTTTGCATCCAGTATGCCAGACTGAGTCAGACAGTTTTAGTAGCAAGGCAATGATGCAGCTACAGCATCTGAACCAAGGCAGTGCATTTTAAAAACCCAGGGGAGTTACAGCCCCATTTACTCCGTCTGTGGTACACCATGGGGGAAAGAGAAGCAAGGTTTACCATGTACTTATCTGCAAAATATGTTGTCAAACAGTTATTTTCAGTGCACAGAAGTAGATATAATGTTTGGAATGTGTATAAAACATCTGGAATACAATTATTTTCAGCACAAACAAACAATATTTTCATATTCTGACATGAAGTGTCTTTCTAGTAGCATTCAGTCACTCCAGGAATTTCTGAGATTGATAGTTTTCATTAGAGCTGACTGTACATTTCTTCTATAATGAAGCCACAAAGGTATGCCCCTTTACAAATAAGTAGACCAGTTCTGGCCACAGCAAGACCTCCAGAATCATTCAGACCAACGTGCAGGCTGAGTTACTGTAGCACTGCTCTGGCTTCTACCTTGTTTCCCATTTGCTATTACACTAACAGAGAGTTTGCATCTGGCTTTACAAAGCAGGGCTTTACAACACTTACATATACACCTTTACAGTACCCTCCAACTAAGGACAACTTTTTACCGTACCTGCACCATTTGCACAGGGAAGGGTTATATTACCCTGGCAGCAATCTGACCCAAATGAGCAAACCTGAACTCCTAGAGTAGTAAACAACAGAACTTAAAACACAAGCTACTTTTTTCTAATGTAAAGCAGAGCAAAACATTTTTTCATTTAATGTAACAAAACTAGAAAATGCACAAAACACAATTTTTACCTTTTCCAATAAGTTTGAAGCTGAAGTTGTTCTCTCAACACTAGCAAAGATTATGAACCCAAAATATTTTCAAGCCAAATTTGCCATCAGTTTGTCTGCAGCAGAAAGACAGAATTTGAATTTAAAAGAAGTCACTGTAGATGTCAGCATTTGACCTACTTTCTCCAAACTGAGGAGAACATGGTATGTTTAAGTAGACTGCTCAGATACTGGTTTTAATACCCAGCAAGCTCAAGTAAATATGCATACATAAATCCACAATAGAAAAGCTGTGTTGTACCAAACTGAACTGATCTACCATCATATCTCAATGATGATCAGTTTGATAAGACTCTAGAATTTATTTGTACCAAAAACTAGTAGATCTTCTGAAAAGAAAAAGAAAATGAGGAAAAAGTAATCAAAACAATGGTTGAAATAAACTTACTTTTCTGGAACACCTCATAAATACCTCACAGTATTGACTATTCTTAGATATTTTGACTAAAGATGGTGATATTTTTAGTCGACCACTTCCTACTTGTCATCACAGCATTTTAAAATTTACTGAGTTATTGCAATGTACTTCGAGGACTAAAAGAATGTTCTATTATTGGCAAGATTAGTTTGAATACACATCAGATAATTTCTTTCTGAAATCCAGTTATCAGAAGATTTACTTTTGGACATGTACATCATTGATGTCCAGCAGGCATAAACTATAACTACAAAATCAACAGCTAGATTGTCCAAACTTCCATGTTGAAGTTCAGGTTTCTAATATCTTTTGTAACCAAAAAAAAAATACGTTGTCCAAACTTGACATTTTTATGCATTGATTTAATTTTAGAATAAAGCACTGGCCTGATTGTTCAAATGCTTTGTTCTCTGTTTGCAGAGTTTTCTTACCATAACACTGATTCTGTCATTAGCTGAGGTTCTTCTTCAGTGATCTCTTGTTGAATAGAGATTTGTATCTTTACAATACCCTCTTAGATATTTCCAACACCAGAAACTTTCCTTTGAGATCTCTTTGATAAGGCTGTAGTAATTCACTAATTGTGCTCTCATTACAGAGTAAATGACAAATTTTAAGCTTGAGACGTACTCCCATATATTTTCAATTTTGAAGACCACATAGCCTCTGCTGCATTCTACAGACCACTATTTACAGTTGTGGGACAAGCTTGCACAGATCTGTGCAACAACAGCAAACTTAGCATTAGATATTTACAGGAATAAAAATTCTCAAAATAGTCTTTACTTTTATTTTTTTTTAAATTATTATTATTTCTCTATATCTTGTTCATAGAATCATAGAATGGTTTGGGTTGGAAGACATCTTGAAGATCACCTAACTCTAATGCCCTTGCCATGGGCAGGAACATCTTTCACTACATCAGGTTGACCAGAGCCCCATCCAACCTGGCCTTGAACATTTCCAGAGATGGGATATCCAACACATCTCTGAGCAACCTCTTCCAATGCCTCAGCACGCTCACAGTTAATAGTTTCTTCCTAATATCCAATCTAAATCTAACTTCAGTTTAAGGCCACTCCCTGTTGTTCTATCACTACATGCCCTTGTAAAAAGTCCCTCTGGCTTTCTTGCAAGCCCTCTTTAGGTATTGAAAGGTGCTACAAAGTCTCCCAGAGCCTCCTCTTCTTCAGGCTGAACAACCCCAACTCTCTCAACCTTTCCTCGTAGGAAAGGAGTTCCAGGCCACTGATCATCTTTACAGCTCTCCTCTGGATTCAGTCCAAGAGGTCCATGTCCTTATGTTTGGGGCTGCACAACTGGACACATCTGAAGTCCATTTGGGGGTCTCATCAGAGCAGAGGAGAGGAGCAGAATCACTTTCCTCAACCTGCTGGTCATGTTCCTTTTGATGCAGCCCAGGACATGGCTGGCTTTCAGAGCTGCAAGCACATACTGCCTGGTCATGTCAAGCTTCTCATCCACCAGCTCCCCCAAGTCCTTCTCCTCAGGGCTGCTCTCAATCCATTCTCCACCCAGCCTTTATTCGTGCTTGGAAATGCCCTGACCCAGGTGCAGGACCTTGCACTTGACCATGTTGAACTTCAAGAGGTTTGCACAGGCACACCTCTTAAACCTGCCAAGGTCCCTCTGGATAGTGTCCCTTCTCTCCACTCTGTTGACAGCACCACACAGCTTGGTGTCATCAGCAAACTTGCTGAGGGACTGTTCAGTCCCACTGTCCACGTCACCAACAAAAATGTTAAGCAGCACTGGCAGTTGTTAAAAAATGGGACTTCACAGAAGAGGCAAATGGCTTGCACCAGTCAGCATTGCTCCTCAGAATTCATGATTTTGCACTACAAGGTAGTTTATCTTTACTGAGAATAGCTGTATAATCTAAAGCTACCTTGTATTGATTTCTAATCAATCCAACAAAACATCTCAAGATCACACACCGAGAAATAATATTATTAATGTTTCAGTCTTCAGTAATCTGAAACTACAGATTACAGTTTAAGAAATTCATATATGAGTAGCTTCTACTCTTTTCAGATTAATAATTGAGTTTGGAATAAATCCAAATTAATTGTTGTGAAATCTCCCAATCAAGGTCACAAAAGGTATTTTAAGCATGTGTTTTTTATACAAAATGTGAGAATTCTAAGCTATAAATGACTGCAAACACATGGCTCTATTGACTGCTTGAAACTCTTATTAACTCAGAATTATAAGTAGTAATATTACAACATGTGACATCTCTAAAACCTACAATTTTATTAATACATGAGAGCACATGTAAATTAAAATGGTTTCATATAACTCCACCTTTCTACAAAGTTTTTTTTTCTTTGCAGTGTCAGAAATATATCAGACCATTCAAGCATTATGTTAGTACAATATATTCCTGGAGAGTTCTCATACTTATCTCTCATTGTTATTTCAATATCTATCATTCCATTATCAAGATTGCCAGGGAGGCATGAAAGTTAATGGAACACGTGTCCTAATCCTGAAAGACAGACTGACACTTCAAATTACTGATAAAAAGTAAAAAAGGCACATATTATCAGGCAATTTATTATATGAGCTGCTGGGAAAAAAAAACACAAAACACTAAAAAGAAATCAAACTCCATACTGATATTTCTTGCTAGTGATGGAAGCCCTATTTACAGTCCTGACTTCTATGATTCTGTCACTGGAAAAAAAAAAAAAAAAGATATGAGCACCAAGTTATTGAATAACTGTAACACAGTACAAATAAAAAAATACAGGAATGGATCTGTTACCTGAAAACCAGAAGCTTCACAGAATTACATAATGCTTTAATTAATTTATAGTCCAAGTAAACTATATGCTGAAAATGAGAAAGATTTAATTACATTATTAGTAACCATGGACATGTTTCTCATCAAGATTCAGTTACTATACTGTGCACATGATCTTGTTTCAAGCAGGAAAACAGAAAAAGAATGAAGCTAAAATGTGAACTGCAATAAGAAGCCACTAAATATTATGAAAGGAAGCAAAAATAAGAGAACACAACATTTAAGTTAAATATATATGTTTATATTCATAGAGTAGATTTTACGGCAAGAAATATTTAGCTGCACAAGAGATGTCTGAGATTAACTACAGACTGAATATATATAACAACCTCCTCTAAAGGCCATTTTTTAATCCACCTTGTATTGCAGGAAGATTTATTCTTTATTTAATTTTCTTGGTTATTCCCCTGAAAACTACATATAAATGCCTCTTTGTCATATGTAAGCTTCTCAGAGAGGCTGGTTGGAAGATACAGAAGCCAAGGACAATCACTGAAGAGCCAATAAAAAAGAAACATTATCTGTAATGGGACTCTTCCACAAAGTGTGTTGGGAAAGAGCATTCTCACACTAAGGTATGAAGGTAGATTAAAGCTGGGAATTACTGCTTGTTTGCCTCTGTATATATCTGCCTTATTTCTAAAACCAGCAAAACAAAAAACATTTAAGCTTGTAAAAATAATTTAGAGCATCCTATGGATATAAAATGAAGATCCTAATTTGGACTACACAATAAAATTTCAACAGAAGTATCTTCCTTTGTTTACACTTCCTTGCATTTTTCAGTTGAAAGTCTTGTGTTACATTCTTGCAAAAACATATTCTCCACCTCTCTTGGACCTTCACTCCACTCTTCTTAATTAAGTACCAATTCCAGCTATCTACCAAAAACTTACTTATCTCATGCATATGTAATGACTTTACACATGTGTTTATAAATACAGTGCTTAAAAGAACAAGGTTCAGATGGTGATTTATGAGGAAGGGCAGTGGCATGGTGGGAACTGTGGTTGCCTGGTCACTAATGGTGACACTGGGGAGGAAGCAAGCTATGGGTTTTAGGATATGTGTCAGCATCTGAGAGTGACAGGGCATAGGATACCCCTAGACAGCACACCTTGGTGAACACCTGAGGCCAGCACTGCACCTGGAGCAGATCTCTACAGCAAAACAGAATATCCTCAGCAGGGGAAGAAGACATCTGCAGGCCATTCCCTCAGCCCAGATGAACACTGTCCATCTCAGCCAGGTGCCTCGAAGCTGTCAGGTGTAGTTGTATCCTAAGAAGCACAAAGCCCCTGGCAGCTTTGATTGTATTGCCAAATGCTTCACCTCCTTCAAACTTCCTGACACAGATAGGATGGAAATTCATACCAAAGTACATAACACCTCCCTTAGCAGGGCAGCTATTCATTTGTATGGGGAGATTAAACAGATCCAGCAGCACAATATTTCAACATGCAAATCTAGTCCCAAATTGCCTTCTGTGCATATATGTGTCACCAGTATGCACAGTAAGCAAAGTTTCAGAACTCATCACTCCTGCAGTCTGGGATAACCGCTTGGCTTTGCAAATTTCAACAGAAACTGTATAAAACCAGGAACAGAATAACTAAGAAACTGCAGCAAACTACAGCACTGAGCACTTTAATTACCCCTCAGTTTTCCCCCCTCAATTACTGTTCTGAATATAAATATGAGCTGATTCAGTAAGAAGTGCTATCAATAATCTTTGGATTTCAAAACAGAATTTCCAGGGACTTTGCATGGATCAGGAGGATACATACCACAGCACAGCACTAAAGAAGTTTCCTTTACTCTACGACATAACACTAAACATATCTAAAACATTAAATCAAGTACTACATCTCACACAACAAATTAGCTCAGTGTTAAAATGAGAACTTCAAAGCTGCAGAGGAAACCCAAGTGATTCAATTCATGCCCAGTCACCTGGGGCTTACATTCTTTAATTCTATTCAGCAAAAGAGTAGAAATCAACAAAAATTGTTATTCTTGAATTTTAAGTTTTTTGTTTTGCTACCAGTGGCCAGAAGCTATCAAAAAGGACTCTCCATGGCTGGAAAAAATCATGCATTAAGACAAACATTCATACCCTTAATCAGTCTTGTACTGTTAATCAATAAATACTCTTTCAACTGCTTCAATCCTACACTTTGAACTTTATTGACAGTTACATACTCCACAAAATTAGAAAGATACTTGAATACCTCAATACGACCATAAAGAAGGAAAAAATTCCTCTCCTTGTTTCACGCTAACCAAGAAGGCCATTGTAGGACTTCCCTCCATGCATTTCAACAATTTCTCTTCAACTCATAATGTTTGTTGACAAAAAATTTTAGAAGATACGGAAGTCTTTCCAACTGATGTAAAAACACAGTGCTTCTGGCAGCTACCAACATACCGTTGCTTATTTTCATTATATCACCAAAGCTCTACTGTTTTAATATATTGCATATACAGGATATCAATACTTCAAGCCATATAAAAGACCTCACTATTTTCATTAAAAAGTATAAATTCACCAAATTTCAATACCCAAGTATTATATTAAAAGTGAAAAAAGAAAAAGGCTTTCAAAAATTAACTACTTTATGGAACAACTTTAACAACGAAAGTGAAAAGAACAATGTCTCATTTAGTCTGGGTATGTAGGCAGTCAAAAATAGTTGTACTTCCTGTACAATTATTTCCTTGAAGTACGTAAATAAGCCTCACCATTTGTGTAAAAAGGTACACGAAAGAATACAAAAAGGAAGCTTAGGTAAAGTATGCAGCATTCTGAAGGGGAGAAACTTTAGGAAAAAGAGTCATAATCACTCATCAGAATTTATCTCCCCTTAGTCCAAAATACCAGTTAAAAGCTTACTGCAATGTATTAGGACTGTGGCAGCTTCTCAAGCCTATATTAATTGTATCCAGGACAGGCAACAGCTAGTGAAGTCTGCTCAGCTTTTCTCTGAAAGAACTCTTTCTTGCAAATATCCATTCAATCACATCTGTACAGAATGTTCTGATACAAAAGTTACACAATTCAGTCTGACCTGCGATCTGAGAGTTCAAAGATAAACAGCTATTTTCAGCATAAATCAGTCAACCATACAATGCATTTGATTTTTTGTCTCTATTAATCAACTGCATGAACATTCATACTGCTATAATGAGAAGCATGGATATAATTTTCTCACATCTATTTCAGAAAGTGCATGCATTTTTAAGGGAAATGTGCAATATTACACTCCCTGTGTAGTTTCTGAATAAGTATCTTGAATAGGATTCATCAATGTCCATTGTTGTTATCTACATTTCCACTATATTATAGTCAGTAAAGACCTAGTCAATAAGATACAATTCATCTTGCCTGGAAGTATATTTCTAAAATATACCAGTCAGAGGAATCCTGCCCAAAAATATATTAAAACACACTTTTAATATAGAAGAGATGACATATCACCAACTCAGCTACAGACACCTAAATTAGATTAAGCCCATGTTATCTGGTTTCCAGATTTGGACTATGTTTCTTCCTTCGGTAACAATCAAAAAATATATATATATTTATGGTAATTACAGGTTTTTTAACACTTCCATTCATAAACCCTGTTCTTATGCTTCTCATAAGCTTCCCTTACAGCCAGTCACTGTATTGGACTGGGAAACATTTACAAAACTTGGACCATAAACATATAACAGTTTCCAATACAGATCATCTTGAACCTTTCCTGTGCTTCCAATATGACATACAGATGCAGAGATCTGCCTAGGCAGGGAAGAGAACAGCCTCTACAGCCTGCTAATAACAATAAAATGCAGCAAAACACAGCTGCCACAACCAAGCAAAAATTCTCTGAAGCCAGGCTGGAATGCAGATTTGAGTTGAGGCCTGAACTACACATGTGTACATTAGCACCCAGCAAGGTAGTAATTTTCACTATATTAATTGAAGTCATTATCACCATGCCTCAAGGTCTCTCTTTTGAACACAACCCAAGTGCATAATGCAAGATATTTGTCAGTAATGGACCTCTCCTGACCACCAAAAACTGACCTATAACTTTTATACAACACTCCCCTCCCAAAACAAACCCCATCAACTATTTTAAAAGACTACAATTATACTGGAATAATAATTATTTAAATCTCAACTCAGCCTTGGAATTCTGGAATCTCAGCCTTGTACACCTGTGTACACTACAACAGAGATGGACTTTAATGGGGTACTTACACTCCTCAAACATTATCTCTGACTACATGCTGAATATGTTGCCCCAGAGTTTCACATATTCCTAAGATTCACTGGACCAGAATTTGCTGGGTTATTACCAAACCTTGAGCTCCCTCACATATTTCCATACCACTATATGTGATCCATTCCAGATTAAAAAAAAAAAAAAAATCACTTTTTTTTAACAGAATATTTTTAGCACCTAATATTTATTCCCCATCTGAAGGGATTTATGTATCTTATACCAAGTAATACTTAAGACTGCTATCAAAGAAATAAACAGGGGAGGTTTGCAGTTTCCTCAAGCAATATTTATGTGCCATTTTTCTACATCTCTTGCTCTTCTGCACCCTTTTAAACTATCAACATCAATCAGTAAGAACACTTCCAGTATCCATTTCACAGATTAAAGAACAAGTCTTTCAGTCTTTCTACTAAATGCTGAATTTTAGTCTTTCCTGCACTATTTCACAGCCAGAGACTGAACTAATATTTGTCAAACTGGTTGTTCACAAGGAGTTACTAACTCATCCTTGACTCCCTATGACCTCGCTAAAATCGGTGCTTTCCCCAGTCAAGAATCCAGGAGCTTTCCAAAAATACAGCCTGCACTTCTTGTTTCTAGAGGGATCATTTTGACCAAATCATACTTTACCCTGCATAAATCTGTATTGCCAACCAGTCCTGATTATTCTGCTACTCCAAAAAACAAGTTTATCATGAGTACTGATTTTGAAACTTAAGGTCAGGCTATTATCTAAAACATAAAATATCCTAAAGAAAGGTTGTTTGACAGAAACAACACAATCCAACAATGATTCCAGTTATTCCTTTTTGCAATGTGACCAATAACAGACTTTTTAAACCAGTTGATGCATTTTCCTTCTTTTTTTTTTTTTTTCTGCTCACTTCTAGATAGACGCTACATTTCTATGTAGAACTCCATGAGGCACTTTTTCATGTCTTATCAAACACTGGATTTTTATTACACTCATCTTTCTCAGATATTTTAAAATACATTAGAGTGCATACACAACATATGCAAAGTATGGTATAAATATATAAAACTGAGGTTTAAGTAGAAGTGTAGGGTGCTACACCTGGTTCCCCAGCTGGGGAAAGTCTGGGGGATGAAGAGATCGAGAGTTGCCCTGCCAAGACTTGGGGGCACTGATGGATGAGAGGCTGGACATGAGTTACAATGTGCACTTGCAGCCCAGAAAGCCAATGTGTCCTGGGCAGCATTAAAAGCAGAGTGGCCAGCAGGTCAAGGGAGGTGATTCTGCCCCTCTACCCTTCTCTGGAGAATCCCCTCCTGCAGTGCTGCATCCACTTATGGGGTCTCCAGTGCAGAATGGACAACAACCTGTTGGAGCTAGTCCAGAGGCGGGTCACCAACTGTTAACCTGGTACTGTCAAACCCACCACTAAACTATGTCCCTAAGTGCCACAACTGCACATCTTTTAAACACTGCCAGGATGGTGACCCATCCACTTCCCTGGACAGCCTGTTCCAATCCTTGACCACCCTTTCCATGAAGAATGTTTTTCCTAATATCCAATCTAAATCTCCCTTGCTTCAACTTGAGGCTATACTATATATTTTGTTCAACCATTTATTCAATTAGTTTGAAAGAAGTTGTAGTCCCCTATACATTCATTTTAGTAGCAAAGCTACATTCTTTAAAACTATATAAGGAAGCTAGATTTATTCAAGAAGTAGCATGCAATGCCTTTCCAAGCTCAGGAGACAATTCCACAGCTTAAAATATCATATGGTATGGCTTGAATATATATTTTAGACTTTGTGAGTAGCCATTACCTAACTTTCCTCCACTGCCTTTAATTACCCCATTAAGCAAGTTGGTATTTGCATTTGCGCTTAGAGCAGCTGTACTAGAGCTGCAGGGCACAAGAATATAAAACCAAGAAGAAAAATTAATGAAACATTATCTTTTCCATTTAGTAAGTTCACTTTATCTCTTAATGGAAACATTTGTATTAGTAGATACTATTTCAGCACTGTAAGGTAATAAATCACATAAACTTTGTATTATTCAAGCCAACTGAACTACCAGACAAAAGTATTATCACTCACTGATGGCACAACTTACCCTTAAGCTTTTCTCATTTTACAGTATTTCTGAGGAGTCATTTCACACCTGAAAATGTTATTCAAAAACACAGAAAATAGTATAAATGTAATGAAACAGAAAGCCTTCTTGTTTTAAACCCTGTACATAGGAAATAACTTATAAAATTTATTTTACTGTGTTGCACATCTTTAATTCAGACACATTTTTGCAAGAACAAAGATTACCTTTTCAATTAGTTAATTAAAAAATCTACAGGTCGTAACACATTCTTAGAAACAGCTTCCAAGTTTCAAGACTGTTTATTTTTCAGCTAGCCTAGATGGTTTACAATCCATCCATTATGGATTGTAATAACAGTTATTACATAATTATTACATAATAACACATGCATTTAGAGAACACCATGTTCTCTAAATAGTATGTATACAAGAAACAGACTAATGAGAAGTATCAATTTATGAAGAGCCATTGCTTCTGAAAATCCAATTCCAGATTGTTTTCTGGTTGCTGCTTAAGTAGTTCCAGGCATGTGGAAGCTCCTTTCCCTAGGAAACAAGATCATACTTCTATTGTGCATTAGCAGACTGAGACCTTGTTTATGGAGATGAAGGAAGCAAAGTAACAGTTTTGGTTTTGCCCATTTGCTTCATTTCTGAAGTCCTAATTTTGTAGCTGTTATAAAAGTGTACTTTTTATATAAGAGATTCCATGGGAATCTCACTATAGTACTTTCTTGTATCTGGCAGGAATGACCTTATACCAGGCTTTCTGCTGTCCCCATTAAGATTTTCCTCTTAGTGAAAATTACTCCAACTGACATCTTTTACAAACATCTCTATTTTTCACTGTAAAGCAAAGCTAAGGGACCTATTAAGAAATAGAAGAATCACTATTTTAGAAGCATCAGAAGCATATCACAGTATGGACTAATGATCTATACCAGTTTTGGTGCCAAAATTCAAGTATGAACACAAATTTGAGAGCACTTAACCTGGAAGTTCCTCTCCTCACAAAGCAGGGGTGTATATAGGTTGAAAGTTCTTAAGGGGTGTAAGAGTGGCATATGATTAGCACATATAATACAGTAGCTGTATATCTTTACTAATGTAGTTTTATGTATCTTAGGCATAGGCCTAAGATACACTGTTTTAGGTGTTTTAAACACTGTCTTAAATGAAATTTTACTAGTATACCATTTTTCATGAGCTGTTTAATTGCATTGTTCATGAAGGATTGTGAGGACAAAGGAAATGTAACTCAGCTCAAGCAGCATATTTACACACACCTACATAAAATACAGCGCAAAGATTCAGTGGATCTGCATATCACATACATGTCCCATCAATAAAAAGGAAACTAAATTATCATGCAAATTTTACAAGCCTTAATTTGACTTCCATTTCCGTTCAAGAACTGATTTAGCAATATCAGGACTTCAGGTACTGCTGCCAATTCCTCCATTTGGACGAGAAATGTTTCTTCCTTTCTTTCTGAAAAATTAAACATCTAATTCCCATGAAGAGGCTCATGCCAGTGGTTAATTAGGGAAAATTCACAAGAACTAAAAATTGTGATCAACACAGCAAGCAAATATTAACATTTTTACAAGCACAGCCATGCCACAGTTTAATTTCTGGTTCCAGCTTTTGCAGGCAGGCAGCTGCTGCCCAGACATGTTGAGAACCCCAAAACTTACTGCAAATTCCAGCTTTCTGATGCTTATTCAAACTGGCAAGACACATTCCTCCTACATCACTTTCAAATATTTGACAGCCTGGTCATCCATTAAATGCATTTCATAGCAATGTCTATGGATCACTGTATAATTCTTTCTGCCAGCAACTGAAAAATAATGTGATGCATAGGAAGCTGGAAGGGTTCCCAGGTCCCATGATACCTGACAGGCAGGAATAAAAGTCAGCAGACTGAAGGCAAAGGACTAATGTGAGAAGGCAAATAACAGATTACACTGATTAATGGGTGGATATAAGATACTCTTCTTCACTGAGCAGCTAGAGAGCAGGGTTAGCTGCTGGTCAGGCAGCAATCAGATATTTGCAGTGAGAATTGATGCAGCCTATGGCCAAAAGTCATGTCACTCAAATCTGTACAAAGGCAACAAAATAAAAAGGCAAACCCAAAATAAATAAATAAAACAATAGAACCCCTAGATATCCTTTCTTCTCCTTTCCCATACTAACTTTAAGAAAAATTCCATTTTCACTCTAAACTTGAAATCTGAATGCTTGGTATGGCAGATGTGATTCAGTAATGCCATCTTCCTGAGATGGAAGATGGACCCAGAACCGCTGAAGTAGGTATAGACTCACTCATTCAATTGTAGGGAAATTAGAGAAGATAAAACAGATTACGTCCTCCCTCTGGAATGCATACCCCGCCAGAGGAGCTGAGGCCAAGGAAGAGCTGGTAGGGGTTAATTGCCAGCTGGAAACAAAATGCTTTCTTTTTGACAGTTCAAAATGTAAATCTGTTTAAAGTGCCATAATTTTAATCAAGTACTGACACACATATTAACAGAAAAATCCAGCTATTTCAGTCATTTTCCCACTTTTCTTGGGGTGACTTGAAAAAACAAACATATCTTTTCCTTTCATTTACACCCAAAGAATTAAAACAAACAAAAAAACCTCTCAGTGCATATTTAGCACAGCCACATTTAAACAGTTTCACAAGTACTGATCATACTCCACTGAAGATGTGCTCTGCAGCATGAGGAGAAAGATGAAAACTTTCATAACATAGGAAAACTATGTTCTACAATCACTGTAACCCATGCCCAACTCATTTCCAGAAAAAAGGTGACCTTCAGCAAACACGGTTTCATCTTTCAAGGACTAAGTTCCAACAGCCAAACATGCCCACTGCCTGACCCTACGTGGCCGCTGTGCTGGTCAGGGCTGGGACTGGTGTGTGAAACTCAAGGGAGCACCCGCTGGACCTGCCTTGTGGCATTCCCTGCACTGTGAGAGAGCAGCTGAAGGCAGGTGTATCAGTGAATGAGCCTAAACTTTATGTCATTAACCAAAAAACTGCTCCTATTCAAGATTTTTTTAAAAAACTTACATGTACATTTGCCAAATGCTTGGATGATGTTTTCAACCTCCATATGGTCTTCAAGTTGACATTTTTGCAAAGTTTTAGCTAAGTAAAATTAACCAATTAGAAAAAAAATCATTGCTTTTGTTATTTAAGATGCATACTCTGATTTTGTAACATTGCTGTCCTTTCAAACTAATATCCAAGAATGTTTACTTAACATGTAGAAAATTTAATTAGATAAAGCAAAACGAGTTGTTGGAGAACATAGGAAAAAATTAATTATCACAACAGTTTTGCATAAAAACATTCTCAGGTTTATTCAGCTGGTAAAGTTTTGGCTTTATACTTCATGTGCTGTTACTATTGCCATGGACTGCGTAAAACAATAACACTGCTTAATCAATATAGTTCTTTTAATACATTTGTCACCATGCCTTCTTTATTAGTAAGTTGAGCTGGTAGTATGGACTAAACAAAATCCCTTTGAGCAACCATTAATACTGTTCACTTAATCATCTATTTGGTTTAGATCTAATGTCAAGTTCATTTTATACTCTCTATCTTCTGCTGCCGTAAATCTTTTAAACTAGTACTTTTTTTTTTTTTTAACCACTTAACAGGCCAAAGTAAATAATTTCTCTATTATAAAAGATTTTGGAGACAAGGGAGAGAAACAGCCAACTCTCATTTGCTGAAATTACTAATGACTTTCATTAATGACCAAGGAAAAATTTTTAGAACCAGAATAAAAAATTAAGAGTTCTGTGCTTCATAATGTAAACATTTAACAGAAAACATGTTTTCCTGTTAAAAAATCCCAAATTTTCAAGTCCAAATTGAAAATATATATATTCCACTGTAGTATCATCTTGAAAACAGCATTTTTGAAGAAGTTATATGGAAAAAAAGGAGATGTAACTTTCCATATTTTTCCAGTTCATGGCTGAATATGGCATTCCCAGCATGGGTGGTAAAGAATATATGACACAGTGAAGGTCCTCTGGGTTTGATATTCACCTGTCTCTTCTCAGCATCACCTAATTCTTATTACCTCAATTAGTATCTGCCAGAATCAGTAAAATGAGATCCCTCTACTGCTACTATTATTTTGTTTGACCTTGGTAACATGAACAAGAATGTAATTATGATAATGAGCCAATTACTTTTTACAGAATAGCAATCAAAAAGACTATTACTCCCTCCCTTTTCTCATGATAATACCTGAACATTCTGGTTTTATTTCATTTTCAGTTGCTCACATGGAATCATTATCATTAACGTTTTGCTTAGTGTTTATTTCTTACTTCTAAAATAAATTTAAAAAAAAAACAACAAAGAAAACAAAACCAATCAGTGAAGTTTTAGAATATTCTAAACAGCATGCAAGATGTATGACTTTTGTAGGACAATAAGCAAATATTTTAATATTTGCAATATTTCACAGGATTTACTTGTATGAATTTTGAGTGACAGCACATCTGTCTATTAGGACAACTAATTTCCAATAATGCTTCAGCTCAACCATCACACACACTGAGTATTTTAAATATTTATGTAAAACCAGTGTTAAGGATGTTTGAGAGGATTTAAATTGTTTTAGTACTTTACAGACAATCCAGCTATATCTGCTTGCTAAGGGATTTTTTGCCCCATAGTTCTTGTAGTTTCCATAGAGTTTTTTCAAAAAAAAAAAAAAAAAAAAA